>VWPU01010646.1:0-302489 GCA_013398955.1 Callaeas wilsoni
GGCCCGGCCCGGCCCGGCCCGGAACACAGCGCGGCCCCTCAGCGGCAGCAACCGCGGCGGGCGGGGCGTCGCCCGGGGAACGCGGCCGCGGGGAGAGACGGAGGGAGGGCAGCCCCAGTGACCCGCCCCGGCTGCCGCTCCGCTTGCCGGGGGGGGTTTAAGCTCTTCTTTCTTGCCTGCAGCGGGATTTATGGGGTGATGGTGGAAGTAGTTTGAAAACTACTTTCAAGGCCAGGCTGGACGGGGCCTTGAGCAACCTGGCGTGCCTGCTTATGGCACCAGGTGAGAAGTAGGTGATGGCTAATGTCCCTTCCAGCCCAAACCAGTCCTGTTCTGTGGAACCATGAAATGCTGTTAATGCTTTTCCTTGAACGTCTGTGGTACAAGAGTCTTTCAGATGTCTACTGAGAGCAGAAGAGTGCGTCTTCAAAAGTTTAATCTTGTTTTAAAGGGTCATTAATTTGCCTTCATTGCTTTCATATGCATTTTAGCGGTGATACGCTGTTCATAAAGTGCAAAGGTTTTTCTTTTAAGAGAAGAAAAATGCCATAAAATCTCATATTTGCTTAAAAAGATTCTATTCACAGATCCAAGGGGAAAAAAACCCAAGCAGATGTAAGTTAAATTGGAATGAAGGTGCTTGGATAGAAAGCAGTTTTGTCATGTAATGCAATCAGTGTTAATAAGAGAATTATAGAATCTGCTGAGTTGGAAGTGACCCATGAGGCGCACAAAGTCCAACTCTTGGCCCCGCACAGGACACCCCAAGGATCACACCAGGTGCCCCGGAGCGTTGTCCAAATGCTTCAGGAACTCAGACAGATTTAGTGCTGTGAACACTTCCCTGGGGAGCCTGTTCCAATGCCCAACCACTCCCTGGATGAAAAACCTGTTCTTGATATCTGACCTAAACCTCCCCTGACTCAGCTTCATTCTGTTTCCTCGAGTCCTGCTGCAGGTCGAGAAAGTGAAGAACTAAGGAGACAGGTGGCCATAATGTGAGTTAACTTTTGTTTGCAGCAGTATTCAAACACTAAATTGTTTAAAGATTTGGTGTTATTTCCCATTATCCTACTCTGATTTAATTGGTAAAAGAGTCAGTCTATTTCTCCAAGTCGAGTCTGTTTTGCCAGTGACAGTAATAGATAAATGATCTTCCTGCTTTTATCTTGACTTGTTGTCTTTTTTCTCCCCTCTCCAGTTTAAAAGAGGGAGTGATAGAAAATCGACTTTCAGGGGCAGCTGGCATTCAGCCAGGGTGAAACTGGTACAGTGCTTTAAAAATCGTAGCAAAATGCCCTATTAAAGTTATAAGTTGTGTTAAATAAAGTAGTGCAGTACCTGAACTATAAAATATATTTCTCTGTCATTGATGGATCAGCTAATGTAACTTTTAAAAAATGTGGTTTATTTTGGATATTTATTAAAAGCAACCAGAAAAAAATTATCAAATACCTATGGCAAACTCCTGTCGAGTTCCAAGAGAGTAAATGCTAGAAGTATCATTGAGGAATCTGACCCACTGTGAAGGAGCAGCAAAACATACTTTTCCACATCCTTAACAGGTGGAGTATTTATATAAAGAATTAAAACGTTTCTGCATTGTGTTCCTATTATTCCAACAAGTAAGACCTTATCATAAAAAAGTGTTACTTCTGCTGGGTTTCTACTTGTAGAAGTTTGTTTATTGATCTTTGCAAGGAATGAGCCCAGGTTAATTTTGCAGAACTTACCCATGGACTGCAGAGGGCGATACAGTACTTGCAAATTACATGTGGATTCCCTTTTATATGATTTCCGTATTTCATGTTTGGAGGGAAAACTTGTTTAGTAATTCACTTCTATTAAAACCGTATGAACTAAGTTATCTTTCTGTTTGTGTGTTGAGTGGAGCAGCAGCTCAAGAAAGGGGAAGTACTTTGTCTTTTCTATTTTATTCAGCAAAGAAAGAAAACTAGGGGCACTTATATTGCAGTTAAGTTAGGAGACGTAAAATGTGCAAGAGCTCAGGACAAAGAATACATCAGTGCAGAAAGATGTTTCAGCAAGGCGCTATGATAGTCTTTTGTTGATACAGAAAAGCAGGAAATGGATATGTGCAATATTGCAGCATAATGATACTCTGATCATTGTCAGTAGCATGGGTTAATTAGCTGAACAGTAACTAAGTATTAATGTTTTCCCTTTCCAAAGGAGCTATGTTAATGGTTTGTATTGTCTCTGCTTTGGCCAGGTAGCCATGGTTTCTTGTTCTGTGGAATCACTTCTGCTTTTCAGTACCCTTTTTTTTTTTTTAACTGAACTCCTAACTGTTACTGGCTTTGAAATGGAGATCCAAAGATGATATAAAGTGTTGCACATAGAACTGGACATCTGATGCCTTTATATACAGTTTCATTTGTTTATTTTGAACATGTGAATTTTTCACTGGGGAGGGAATGACAGGCAATGTGAATAAAGCTTCCCTTTTCAGCTGATAATCCTTCTAGGCTCTATTGATTTCTTTGCAAACAAGTATTGAATTGGAAAGCCCAGATTCAGGTCCCACGTGTGTCTTCCTAGCAGAATGCCTTCATCTCGAGACCAATAAGTAGCATCTGTAACTAATGAGGTGAAGCTGGTCTCTCCTGGTAGCTGGCAAGGCAAATTTAACTTAATTCCAACCTATACAATAGGAAGCAGCTGCTGTTGCTTTCTGCTCTGAGCTTGTTCCATGAAGCAGTTGCAGGTGTGCTGGCAGCGCTCTTAAGAGGAGGGCATAAGCAGTAGGTTCTTGTTAGATTTCCTGTGGCATAGGTTTCAAACAACATGCTGTGGTCAAGACTTGGGTGCCTGAGCATCTGAAGATCATATTTAGCTTTTCCTTTACACTGTGGGTATGGATTAAATACTTAGGCTTGCTCTGACTGCTTCCAAATGACTTCAAGAGGAAAGGTACTTGAAAAGTACAGATTTTGTCTTGCTACCTTTGTTAATTCTTGTTAAAAGACTATTAACTACGTAAATACTTTTTAATCTCTCTTTTATAAATATATTCAGTTCAGAAGCCAGTGACATTCGTTTCTCTTGCAGTTCCAAAAATATCTCATGCAATTTCTATGCTTGGTTAAACATACAAAGTGTTTTTAATTGTGTAATGGACTTTCCTCTTTTATTCCTTTTTTAACCCAAAGAGGATCAAAATGTATTCTGCATCACTTTCAGGAGTTTTCCATCTTGTCAAGATTCTTCTTCGTGTGTCACTTCTGATAGTAATTTCCTCCTAAATATCTAAGGAAGTTCTTGTATATATAAAAGTAAATATTATTCCCTGAATTTTAACTGTTTATTGTGCAGAGAGGAATAGATGCTCATACAAGTTCTCCTTGAAATATGGCAGACTTTTTTTGTGTTGGTTGCAAAGTTTTCACTGAGTCATTACTGCAGGCATGCAACTTTCTTCTCCCATAGGGAGATTGATTCTTTCCTCTTCTTTGGGCTGTATGCTGAAGTCAAACTGTATTCGTCAGGTGGTCACAGGCATTAGATTAGCACTGGCAGTCTGAGATGCTTTTCTTATATGAGGCAATATTATTGGAAAGCTGAGACACCATCATCCTTCTGCAGGGGGCTGATAGGAAATGCATATGGTGCTCTGAAGAAAATAATAATGATTTTTGGAGATCTGGTGCTGGCTTTTGCTCTTATTGAAGTCAGCAGGAGTTTTGTTACTGACTTCTGTGACAGTGAGATTATGTCCTTTGTCATTTCATTTTCATGTTTTGACATAGCTGAGGATATATGCTGGGTGACAAACTGGTTTTAATTCTAACTTACGGTGGAGAGTTTCTGTGGTTGAGGCCGAATGCAACTTTGCATCCTGATGTGTGAATTCTGTATTTTACATTCCCTGAGTTCAGAAAATCACTGTGAGTTACAGGTAATGGTCCAGTGGCCGCGGTGTTGGCATGGACCATTAAAGTTTCAAGGGGATAAAAATTTTTTTATCACCTGGTAATCTGAGTTCTAAAGCTTTGTTGTAAACTAAGCTTTTGTTCAATCTATGTTATTACAGTGATATGGTGAGAATTTTTGTTAGGAGAAGTGCAGGAAATTGAAGGTGATAGTTTTTTAGACTCTGGAATGTCATGTTTTTGTGTATGTGATTTCTATTACTGAAGGTGATGATATTTCTCTGGCTTTGGTCACTGTGTGACTGGCTAGAAATTGTACTGGACAGTATGATTAATGCTTCCTGGGTGCTGTATCTCTAACTTATAATAATTTTCATTGACTGTGGTATGCTATTTCTTACCTGCAAGTACCATCAAAGTGTGGTGGGCTTTCATACTTATGAGGAGAAAGCTGAATTTTCTGGCAAAGAGAGTGTGGCAGTTGTGCGTCTTTTAAGTAAATGCTGAGTTTAAACCAGTGCCAGCCAAGGTGGTTTGTGCTGATGCTGAGAACCATCCATTTCCTACAAATCTTTTAGATCACAACTGCAGATTTTGGAGTTGCGTGATGTGACACTTTCTGGGGCAGAAGGAGAGGCAGAGCGCTTTTTGCTAGCATGTTAGAGATGTGATACAGAGTTCAAATGGGCCTGTTTTGGATCTGTGTAGGGCCAGCTCAGCTTCTGTTACGTGTTTTTGTCAGCTGGTGCACAGAGAAATCGGAATGTCTGCGTGGGATGGGGTCTTCTCTCAGAAAGTTCTGACTATGCATAATTGTGTGTTTCGGTACACTTCTGATCAGCTGAACCTGTGGTTCATGTTGAAGACACCCAGTTTGTTCCTCAGAGCAGTGCAGATCCTGAGGATTGTTGTGTTGTAACAGTGCAAAAGCGGACTGTGGGAGTTTAGGATCTTTGCTGCAGCAGTAGTGTGGTGGAGTTAGCTTCAAATACCCTCCTCTGCTTGGGCTGGCCTGAAGGCCTGTGAAGCCTTACCAGGCATGTTTTCTTCTTGCTGTGCATGTAAATGTCTCCTTTTTGGGGGGATGCGTTAGGGTTCGGCAAGGGGAGGTTTCGTTCATTGTGGAAATTCTTGGGGATTTTGTTTCAGTGACGAGTCAATTAAATGGCAGTTGAAATGGAGGAATGATTTATTGTCATTACTAAAAGGGAGGTTCACTTTTTACTTTGCGGATCTGGAACTTTTGCTGTATTTCTGAGAGCGATCATTTATATTTATTAGATACTGCATTCAATTTACAATGATTATATATAAAGATTTTGTTCTTACAGGAAGCTAAGCAAGTGCAAGTACTTCAAGATGATAAAAAATTTCAGTCCTTATTTTGCTTTTCCCTAGCTGTGTGTGTCAGAACATTTTGATTGTAGAGAGAATGGATTCTTTCATTTTTCCTCCTACAATGGTAAGCCCTCTAGTCTGCAGCAGTAGTGTAAAACAGGGTATAATGATCCAGCAGTATTTTACCAAAACTCTCTGAAACAAAAGGAAATAGAGAACTAGTCCTAACACTTCCCCCTTTTAAATAGTTAAGAGAAGGATAGAAGCATATTCTTTGCTATTTATCAAATACTTACAAAATAAATATTCTAAAATCAAAATCCTTCAGAAGTGTAGATGGAATTGTTTCCATGGGAAACTGGAAATGGCTAGGGGGTTTTGTGGAACTTAGGGATATATAGAAGAGGTTAAAGTATTTCACTAGCATTAGTCATACACCTAAGTTCAACCTAATTCTTTACAAGAGGAGCTTGCCATGTTAGACTCTATGAATATGAAATTCTTCTCAAAAATCCATTTTTATATTGTAGTCCTGTAATGAAATTCCTGCTACTGAATATGACTCTTAAAAATTTCAACTTTTCAAGCCATGTTCTTTTTCAAGAACACCCAATCAAGTTGTCCTATATTAGGGTGTTTCGACTGTGTGATATGTAATAATGGAAATGTTTGAGGATAGCAGTATACTCCAGGTAGTGTGTTTAAATTGAGTTAATAATGCAATTGCATTTTAAATTTGAAATAATACTCAAAGTGTAATGGGGAAGTAGGCCTACAAAGTTCACTTTGATTTTCAGTAAAGAGAAATCCCTCTCTATCTTTGAAATGCCTTTAGATCAATCATTTTACCTGGAAATAATTTCTACAAGTTCAAACACTCTTTCATTGTAAATTTGATATCTATGTTCAGTATCCACTGTTGCAGACAATTTTGTCCCATTTCCTTTTTTCCAGACACGTAGAACTTCCTGTAAACAATCATCTCCTAGTAACAAATATTTCCACTTGAAAACTGATTTTGTTTTCTTCTGTTTTCCTTTATATTATGTTGGATGGAGCTTTTATTTTCAGTTAGTTGTTTAGTCACCATGTCCTTTTTCTCCTCAATGAAAAGCACAAGATAAACAAAGCAAAAATTTGCATCAGCATTCAAAATACTATATTTAGGGGAAATAAACAGGAGTACCTATGAAGTGTCTCAGATGTTTCTCCTTATTTTATATTAACAACTTTGCAATATCTTGACTTTCCAGCCTGTTTTACATACAAATAAGTTTTTCATAGAAGATATACTGTGAATTTAGATAGTACAATAGATTCTATTGGTCTGTGTTTTTCTTGCAAAATATTTATAGAACCATTCTAAACAGTATCTTGCTGACCTGCATTTGAAACTTGCTTCCATCTATGCTTTGGTGAAGAAAACAGCTTCTTTAGCTGTCAGTGTTAGTAAGTGTTCAAAGCATTCAATTTAAACCATAAATTTTTTTTGCATTCCTTTGTCAAAATATGAAAAAATATTGGTTCCATGTAAGAAAATGTAAGAGCATCTTAAAAGATGCCCTTAAGTATGTAAAACTTTGGGGCTATAACATTTTACTTACAGCTGTTTGGAGGAGATTGAGAACTCTTTGATTTTGAGTTAATAGGCATGGGGTAAAATGTTTGGCATTTAAAAAGACATTGTAATCCATGCATTGAGCAAGGATTGCTTAAGTGAATGATCTGGAAATTCTGCCATCATATGCTAAAAATTATGCATCTTTTCAGGCTTTAGTCAGCTTTCTTAAAATAGAAAGGGGTCACAGTTACCTGTTTCAGATTCTAGATTTATTGATCTTCTCCTGAAGAAGAAGGAAGCTTTCTGCTTTTTCCTTTGCTGTCCAAATAAATGAGTAGGGCTTGTTCTCTGAAGAACAGCTGCTGGGGGCACACACCCTTTATACTTGCCTGGGTAGATCGCGCTCAAGGAGGGATCCGAGTTCAATTCCCTTCAGGCTAAGGCTCAAACCATGTTCCTCTCATCTGAATAACGGAACTGGATCTGTCTGAGGGAACTTGAGTATACGGCATAATTCTGCTATCCTTTTCCTAGCTTAATATTCAAAGATTTTTCATCTTTGATGAAGCAAAACCATGACCTTGGACTACAGACCTGAGTGATTTCTTATGAGATTCCAGTACCAACAGTAAAAAGATGAAAATAATGAGTGCTAATACTTCAGAGCTAACAATAGTTTTCCAGGATACAGTCATAACTGTAAGGAGAAAATATAGGGAGCAAAAAGTCCAGGTATTAAAATAATTCACAATAGAGCTTAAACTTCTCTTTAAAGATTTTAGGTCCAAGCACTGTCTGTTAATCCTATAGTGGTTTGCTTTCTGAAGTGACCATGATTTCATTCAGAGGGCCAAACTCCACTGTAGAGTTGATTAGTTACCTCAGTGAGACAGTTATGGCTCAAAATCTTGTCTGAAAAGCATCTGCATTATGTTTTTTTCATTTATGATATTTCACAGAAGGACATACTAAGTTCATGCATTAAAAAGCTCCAACTTTTTGCACAGATATAAATAAATTGAAGCAATAAGAATAATGCTTTGAGATTAAAAGAAAAAAACCCAAACCTCTTACTTAGTAGGTGGTATATTTACAGATGAAAATAAATTGGAGCAGGAAAACTTTCAGCAGTCTTAACATGCCTGCTACCTGTGTTGCATTTCCACTGTTCTTGACAACTCATGGTAATTGGTGCTTTAGGTTGAGATTATTATTAATAAATACTGAGTGTTGTGAGGTACTGCTTTGCCTGCTGCTTTGAAACAAGCATCAAAACCTTTGTGAATAGGTTTAAGCAGTTCGTAAGTTGTATTCAGAATATCATGGCTGTGGAATTCTGAGTTAACAGGTTTAATTATGCACCGTTTGACTGGGAATTTGCTTACCCAGCACCTGAAAACACAGCGTATTAATATTCTTCTTTCTGTGGAGATTAAAATAGCATCCAGTTGGTTTCATTACCAGGTTTTTGAATGCTCTACCTGTTTTAAGAGGCACTTCTTCAGCCTGAGATCTTAGAGATTTAAAGCATCTTTTGATATGTAATTCAGAGTTTGAAATTTATTTGAATGAGGTATAGATTTTATATTGACCTCTGTATGATTATCAATTGAGCAATTCTTACCATGTATTCTTAATCAGCCTCTCGCTCTGTGTATTAAATAATTTTGTGGTCAGAAAGATAACCTTTGATAATTAAGCAGTAATAAAACTGGATTATTTTGACATTGTGCTCTCAAAAAAAATCAGATCCAGTTTTAAATTGTATAATTCATGTTGCCTTTCTCTTCATTTACTTAATACTGAAGTACAACAAAAATGGGGAAAGAAAGGCTTCTAAATAGAAGTATTAATACTTTGAATTTCACATATCTTGATCCTAACATTTTTACAGGCTTTGTTTGTATTATGAGAAACATAGAAATCCAAACATAATAAGAATCAAGACACAGTAATGGCAAAACTTGCCATGTATCTTATTTTTGGGAAACGATGTAGTTTCTGAAATTCTGAATCTCTTCCAGAAGTTGTATTTCTTTCCCAAACCTTACCTGTTCCCTTTTTCAGTTGTTGTCCTAGGCATTTTTTCACCACTGCCTCTGTTGACCTGGGTGTATTTTCTATCCGCAGCTGATATACTGTTCATTTCCTCTAAGCATGTGCTATAAATTCATTTACCTACAACTGTCTTCATTCTATCTCCTCCTCCTGACTGTGGAACTTGCCCTTGATGACTCTGAGAGATCATAACTTAGGGTCTATGAGCTCTATTCACCTGGGGTGTGTGTGGGGACAGGAATGGAACTTTATTAATTAATTTCCTGCTAGGGAGAACTCAGTTACTGGGTTTTGGAGTTTCTCCTCTTTCATCTCCTCCTGCAGTAAGTGCAGTAAGGTCACAAATTAGCTCTTGCCCTGATTTAAGATTTTTGGTCCAGTGTTAACAGAAAAATCATTCAGAGAGCTTGCTCATTTTCATTCTAGTTTAATTATACATAAGTTACTGCCTGAATTATGGGGAAAAGAAAAGAGCACTTTTTAGCAAAAAAGCACTAAATTTGCCACTCTTTGAAGATACTGTATTTAAATAAACCCCGTTTGTAACTGAAATTAATTTTTATATTTTATTTTGGACAAAGGTAGTGAGAGTAAGAGAAATAGTGGTAATACTTTCTAAATGGATACAATTGTAATTAACTGGCTATTTTCAACATGTTTGCATCAGAACAGCTCTATTGCAAACCATAAAACTGCATCCCTTTGCTAGATGAAAATCTCTCTTGCAGTCTCTGTGGTATTCTTAATATTATCTTGCTATCTTCTTCCCTTCCCACTCTCTCTACCTCTTTTAATTCCACAGTGAAGGATCAAGAGTGTTTTGAGATGAGCAGATAAGATTCAAGTGTCAAGCTGATGGATGTTTTTACTAATCAACAAGTTGATTAAGTCTCAGGAAAAGCAAACAGATTTGACTAATAATATTCCAGAAGATATTGAAATGCCATGCCTAAAACTCAGCAGATAAAGGTAATAGTTAATTCTCTTGTAGAGGTGACGTTCTTGGAAGAGGTTGGAGTTGCAGTAACAAAAGCTGTGTTCCTAAAATGGATTTCCTGAACCAGAGCTTTCTGCATAAACAACAATTACCAGAGAGGAAGCTGAGACTTTTCTGGTAGGTTTCCCAAGATATAGCCCAGAAGGATCAGTGCAAAATCATGGTGAGTTTACAAAGATTGAAAAAGACCTGGTTTGACTCTCACTGAATGTTTGCAGTCTTTCAGTTTCACCTGGCTAGATCTCTTCTGGTTCTGAGATTCAGTGGAAGGGCAATGAACACAGGACACAAAATTTATAGAAAACATTTCTCTAGTTAGATGTAATGTAGTTTTGTCTGGTAATGCATTTACTCCTGTAAACAGCCAGTAGAGTCAAGTAATAGGGTTTAGACACAGTGATTGCTTGATGAAGGAGGAGTATAATTTATTTGTTGTCAGAAACAATAAAGGGTCTACCATGTCTAATTTATATTATTCAAATCTTGAAATCTGTTAAATCAGTAGATACACAAGAGTAAAAAATAAAAAGGAAACTATTAGTTTTCTTATGGTTATTTCATGTATAGCATCTGAACACATAAGATCTGGTGTTCAAACAGTCCTTCAATCTCTCTTTAAATGCCACAAGTACATTTTCTCCATTATTTTAAATATATTTATGTAAACATCAGTTAAGCTCTCTCCTGCCTCAATTAAATGTGTTTAACAAGTAATCAATCTGAATTAACAGCAGGAGACTTCATGCCATTCATGTATTTATAACAGATGTGTTCAGATAATTCTGTGAATCTATCTGGCAATGAAGGGAATCTGCTGTGAGTCACCAGTTTCCTGGGAGAAGACTCGAGGCACACATCATCTTAATTAAGCATTGTTGCTTTAGGCTTCTGACACTTAGGATGAAGTTAAATAATAGTTCATTAGTTTCTATGTATCAAATACTTGTCCTAGTGGAGCTTTTACATCTCTTCTGTGAAGAAGGGCCTTTGAAAGGGAAATCTTGAAAGATTTTTCTGCTAATACCTTTAGGGAAAGAGTGGAAAATATTTTAAGAAATTCATAGTAAATAAATGATTTGATTCCCAAAACTCAAACCCCACAAATCAACTGCTTGGAAGTACTCAATTTTCATTTAATAGACACAGGAGTAAATATAACAGCTCTCACATACAGCTATGTGTGAGACTGTTTACGTGTTATAGATTTCATGTCAGCCTTTATTTTAGTTTTTATATACACTATTTTTATTTAGTCTAGATTTTTAGCTAATTAGAATGTTTGCCCTTACAGTCCACTCTATTATAATCACTGTTTTGTGTTTCTCTAAAATTGGGCACTGCCCATTTACTTAATGTGAAGGAGTAGCTAGGGTAGCAAATCTTGTGCCTTATTTACATGGGAAATTTGAATCCCTAAACAGGGTGAACCCTGTGGAGGATTAGCTCTAGTTCTAGATTTTAAAGTGCGGCCTGATGTAATTTGAAAGCAAATTTGAAACTAAACGAATGGTTTCTGTCCTTCACCGACTTGTAAATAGTGCACACCAGGGCAGCACTTGCTCACTGTCTGGTTTGATGTCACAAATGTTTATGCTGTAAAAACCTCACTGGTGGAAAGGTCACTTAACCTCCTGGGAAGAGTGGAAGAGATTTCATTATATTGCTTGAGACTTATATATTTATGGCATATAATCTGTATGGAACCTGATGAGACAAAATAAGGAGAGAAAAGGTCTGAGTGGTGGTGCTGTTTGTAATTAAAGAATTCACGATAGAAATATTTTGTTTTCCAACAAGATGAATTGCATAAATTAGAGACATTTCTTTAGAGATGTACTTCTGAACTTCATATAGAGGGTAGTTAGGAAAACTCTGTAGCTTTTGGGGAGCTACACAAACATTATTTCTTAGATGGCTCTGTGTGCAAAATCAAGGAGCTCTTATCCTTTTGTCATTAAATAGCTTTATCTTGCGATTACACGTGTATTTGCTTCATTTTTTTGGTGCTAATGTGCATGCAAATAGGAACACCAGCCCACATCCTACCTGCAGAAGGCAGGAATTCATTCTTACAACAGCTGCCAGTAGAGATTGGCATCTGTATTAGTGAGGGGCATTTTCTTGCATCATAGTTGTGTAACTATGGCAGGAACACTTTTAATATGACTTAGAGTATAGACACTCAAACTCAGCTTCTGTTGTAGAAGATATTTTATATTTGATATGTATAATTTCTGTCACTTGTCTGTTAGTTTCAGGTGAAATGACTTTAATCTTGGGAGTGGAAGATTCTCAAAATGGTAGCAAGAATTGATTTATGGTTAATTGATGGTCAATGTTTCAAGCATCTTCAAGTCTAATTCTTGAATCTTATGTGAAGAACAGGTAGTATCAATGTACTGATATTAACATTAACCATCTGGAAGGGGCAACTGAACTGAACTCTTTTCTCTGCTAATTGTTTTTTCCCATACCAAGTGAATTTGCTAAAATGAATAAATGAAAAGACAGCATAACACGACTTTAGGCAGGTGAGCCGTGCTGTAGTACAGTTTTACTAGTAAAATTACTTAAACCAGTAAACTAGTAAATTAGTTGAGGATATGGTTTCTTTAAAGCACACATGAATCCACACATGTATTGTGGATGGTAATTTATCAAACTGAGCTGCGTTTAAATAGAAATGGTTCTGAGCAATTTGTGATGAACAGGGTTATTTTGTTGATATTAATATGCTTGGATCTGACATAGTTGTTATGAATAGTTCAGCTTACTTAAAATATAGTTATGTATTATCATATATAATATTTAAAATTATTATATTTTTTCCTAATTCAAAACTGAAAAGGCTTTCAAAATCAACAGTTAATGAAAATTGAATTAAATAATTTTGGACCTGTTTTATTCCTTAGCTTTTACTCAAGTTAACAGGCCTTAATTCTAGAGGATCTGCTTGCTTTCTTAAAAACAGAAAAAAGCAAAAAGAATCCCGAAACATCTTGGTGTTTTCGTTCTTAAGGAAAAGTAGGGTTTAAAAAAAAAAATCCCTTATTTTCATATGTTTGATTCAGTCTTGGAAAACACGTTCTAATCCTTCATTCTGACAAGAGAAATAACGTGTTCTTAAGATGACACCATGCTCTTTCTGAAGAGTAAAAATAGTGAAAATTTTGGAATATAGTTTTGCTGTGTCAATAAATTTTTTTTGCCAGTCTTGACAAGGTGGTGCTCTCAGTTGAATCTAATTAAGTTACAGAAAAAACAATTGGACTAATATATAACTCCAAAATAAGGTGTTCAATTGGCTGTATGAGTAGAAATTGTATTTTTTGTGCAATGGTTAATTTTGAAGTGCTCATCGATCTCCTTGAGGGAAGGGATGCCTGCTGTTTCAATTGGTGGGAAAGTTTCAGTTTATAGGAAAGGTTATTCCAATTTGCCACAAGCAAATGTTTGAATAGTCTCCCTAACAGAGGCAGCCATTTAATCTCTTATTAATGGGGATAAATAAATCCTGTAAAATTTGAATCGACTCCAAGCACTTGTGGAACTCGCTTAGGTTTTCATTTCAGTTCTGTTAAAAGATGCATATTAGCAACAAAATCCAAACCTCAAATTGTGTTCCAAACTGTCTCAAAGGGGATTCTCATGAAACAAAAATTTTACTAGAATGCTCTTTGGTTTTGAAATACACAATTGAGTTTAATGTGCTGAAGTCCTGGGCTGATAGTGTTGGGCTTTGCTTTTTTTTAAAAAAAAATTCAATTTCCATTTCCTTCCTACTTCCCCCCCCCCGCCCCGTTTGTAAGTGTAAGTCCCCCTATTTTTTCTGTAGGTGTTTTGGTAGCTCTGCTTTGCTTGTGGTACTAATCCTGTCTCACAGGCTTGCCAGTCAAGTCTTGCTATGTTCATCACACTGAATTTCTTTTTCTCAGCATCAGCTAAATTTAATCACTCCCCTGAGCAGAGATGGAAATTGAACTTGCCTCCAGCCCACTTCAGCTTGGCAAATACTGGTATGATAGGAATGAGAAAATGAAAAAGGTTACAAAACCCACTGCACGTAATCCCTTAATCCAATATTGAGGATCCTCGGTTTGTCTGTACAAATATTGAATACTGTCACAGAACACGAAAGAAGCATTAAAAGAGATATGAACACTATTCTTTCTGTGGAGAGTAATGGGAAGGAAAATGTTTTTCGTCCACAAAAATTAGAGATGTGGGTGGCCGGATGTTACTTATTTCTAACATTATGATGTGAAAATTTATTTGATGATTCCATCCTAGTCTTCCTTTCCTTGGTGCACAGCTGTCCTCTGCTTAGATAATATCTGCCTTCTAACACTTTCAATTGGTTTGAGTTTGAATGTGATTATTTTCTATTCTTATCTGTGTTGGTTATAGTCTCTCAGCATAATTTAAAGCCCTAATTCTGCGGGGGAGGAGAGGAGGTTTTTACTGTATCTTTCATGGGTGTTTGGAGTGTAGGCTGAAGTCTAAGCTTATCCTCAAGCTTAGACTTGAATTGGACTTGAATGCATTTAACTTTTGTTTTGCTTTTAAAATGTCAGGCCCCATCTGTGCCTGCGAATCTGAGCAATGAATTTAATGTCTCCCTTATAGTCAGCTCTGGTATGGCTAAGAACTGATTCTAATTCTAAACTGGTGTAGAATAAAAGAACACTGACAGAAGATCAATATAGAACAAAGCACCCTCTCCCTATAATTAAAAAAAATCTGTTTAATGTATCTTCTTTTTTCTTTCATACTTTCCCCCATGAGACCTCGTGGAGAACTTCAGTGGTGGGAAAAATCATGGTTATTGGTTGGGCTTGGTATAAGGTACATTTTGAACTGCTTTGCTCAGTTCTCTGTGTGTGTGGGACATTAACCTGAAAGTCACACCGAGACATGGCACTTGGCAGCATTAGGTGACTGCTGTGATTTTTTGCACATATGGTTTAAATTCTTTCTGTGCACACTCTAGTTCTGAGCCCTTTTTTTTAGCTATGTTCTTTTTGTATTATGAAGCCTGACTTTCTTTATAAACACACTGGATTTCTTAGAATGCCAGCTGAAAGAAACCAATTCTTAAATTTCCCAAGATTCACTAATGCAGTCTTTCAAGTCCTCAATTATTTTGATTAATTGCTGCATGATTTCAAAATTTTTGCTAAATTAAACCTCTTGATTTTTTTTTTCAAATGCCAAAATCTTTGCTCGTGTGCATTATGTTGTCTCCTTCTTGATTTAGAGAAATTGATGTAATAGATCCTTCCAAGTTCAAATTTGCCCCAAACTACATAAGCGGTTTTATAGTGTTGATCATGGTGGTCATTTAGTCAAACAACTCATCAGCTTGTCATCCTTCTGGCTGCTCTCCTTGAATATGAAATACATACGGTTGTATATCTCTGTTATAATGCTCCTCATAGGGCAGGGCCACAATTCTGATAGCACAGAGCAGCACTGAACATTAACTGATAGGCAGCAATTTAAACAATATAATTCACAGCCAAAGGAGTGATGAGTATTTCCAGCAAGAAAGTAAAGACCTTCATGAGTTTTGTCCTAGGAGTGGCAGGTGACTTTCTGAGACTTTTAAGGAAGGCTTTACATCTATAAACTCTAGATGTATATACAGTTTTGCTTGTGTGGCAAGATGTATGAAAACTAGAGTTTGGATCTGCCAGATCTCTGGTCTTAATCTTAACATGATACTCTGGCCATGGTGTTATTTGCCTGGAGATATCTCACCCCATGTGCCCTTCAAGCTGTCCAAAACAATATCCTTCAATGAGTGTGGCTCTGAGCCTGAGCTAGCAATCCTCATTCAGGAGTATACAGCCTATGGTTGAAAGCTGCACCCACACAGCTACACATATCACAATTGGCTGAATGTAAGCAGAACTGTCCAGAGAGCAGGTAGAATGTCAGCTTGTGAGAGATCAGACATCCCCTCACTCAAATTTAAGCATGAAAATAATTCCACTGAAGCAGCATGCTGCAATGAACAGATAATGTACCACCGTGAATATAGGTTTTGGGTGCTTCACTAGTGTGGTCATAAAGAACACTAGACCCAATAAGGTTATTCTCCAGCGACTGCCTCATTTTGTTTGTGTAGGTTTTACTCTCTCCCTCCTGCCCTCCCATTTGTAAATAAACCAGCCTTTTTGCAGAAAGTAGTTTTTGTTCAAAAGGTACAAATGTTATCAATACTTGATTGCTAGTCTACCTATCCAAATAAAGCCTATGGTAACATATTTCCTATGTTACCAAGAGTCTTAGTCAATTCTTGATTGTTGTTTTTGTTGTTTCGTGTGTTGAGATAGAAATGCTGTAGGGAAATTTTATGTGTTATCCATTATACACTATACATTGTATTTCATTTTTTCCTACAGAATAGGAAATATAGGTTACCTCACTGCTTCTGAGTTGCACAAAATGTGTTATTTGCAGTTTACTTGGCACAGCATAGCCACTCAGCTGGGGACTTGGAAGCTTGAAGAAAACTAGCCACATAGTGTCCTGGGGAGGAGGAAGGGAAGGAAAATATATCCTCCATTTCCTAATTGCTAGCAAAATTAGAACTTAGTTTTGACTAGAACTTAGGTAGGAATAAAAACACACACCTATCATCCAGTTTCTTCCCTGCCCCACCACCAAAGTACTCTAGTACTCTGAAAAAGAGTGTTTTGTTTCCCAGGAAGAGCCTCCTGAAGAGATTTCATGGATTTTGGTAGTTTGCAGGCAAGGAAGATACAAACTGAGCTTTCTCAGAAGAGCAGTAAAATATGAAATAATGCTGATGTGTTTTTATCTGCTGTCAGCTTTCAGGCTCTGTACTTGCCAAATCATCTTGTGTAAAGCTGGCAGGATATTTGATCAAATCTGCAAATTTAGATATGTATTTCATCAAAAGAATACATACAGACACAACAGGGTTTTGTGGTTATTTTGGTGTGTAGACGAGAGCCTTTTTAATTTGTTAATACTTTCTTTTCTATACCCGTAGCTTAGAAAAAAAGTTGTATTGCTTTGCTGCTTTCTCATAGCTGTGTGGTTGTGGGCTCCACACAAGGTTAAAAGTGTTACTAAGTCGTATTAGTGGTGTCATCTCACCTTGGAACATGGAAGTGCCCAATGATTACATACTAGTTGTTTTCTCATCCCTCCTATTTAATGAATTCATGTCCAAGGGTGGTGTAAAGCAAATAGATCTCAATGAGACCTTCAGCTGGAGCTTGTAGCTATGATGATTCTTTATAATAATAGTGGGCAAGCTGAAAAGTGTAATGTAAAAGAGCCTATGAGAAAGCCCAAATTCTTGGCACCCTAAGTTGATAAGAAAAGAGGTGTGAAGACCTCCTGCCAAAATCTGATTGGTATGACAGAATTTTGTCATCATCTCTGGCTCAGGTTCTGGTTCTTTAAAATGTTAGGTACCTGAAAGCAAAGAATAAGAGATGTCAGTAGTTGTGTTAAAGTGGTATTAAACTTAGATGTTTCTTAGCCACAGAGTATGATTTACTGTTTTCTTTGTTTCTCCAGTGCTGTTGTGCTTGACTAACAGTGACTTGGGAAAATGGCTTTATTGCTGTTTCTTGGCTTTCTAAAGACATCGTTGTAGAGTTTGAAGCAAAAGACTGTGACAGTTTAGTAAGCTTTGACCCAGACTCATGAAAAATTAGTAGTCTTTTCCTTCATGTTGTCTTTGTGAAGTCCCCTGAAGTATCGAGGAAGAGTAGAGCAGAACACTGTTTTCCAGCAGCTAAAATGCCACATGAAGCTAAGTTATTCAGAGTGGGCAGGTATTTAACACATTTTGAAAAATCAATATAATAATGTATTTTTCTATGCTCCCCTGGACACATTAAAAATATGTCAGATAAGCACTGTTAGCTTCAGGTTGTATTATGGTTTGAAGCATGAACATAAAGCTAATACACAAATTTGCCTTCTGATTTTTCCAATTTAGTTTTACTTTGTGTAAGAAGTGAGAATTGCATCACATATTTACCAGACTTCTAAAGTTTTAGCTAAATAAAAGCAACCTATATTCCTCAGCAAGATGCCTCCTAAGAGAGTGTCGTGACTGTTGGCATGTCAAAGCAGAGTGCACCGACTCTGCTGCTCAGGTTTTCTTGCATATTTCATTTCCATGTTTGAATGACTACCTAACACATCTTGACTTTAATAAATATGCGAAGAAAATGAAGTGTTTGAAAACTAACAGGCTTTTCTCTCTCGTTTTTAAGCCTCAATTCAGCTTGATCAACACAGCAGTCAGATTATGCCAAATACTTGGGTGGAACTTGGCATTGATTGCTCCAGAGTATGTGTTAAACGTTGTGCATAGTGGTATTATTAGTAACTGGTGTACCAGCAGGCAACTAGAATGCTGTGTGTTTGGTGTGTTTATTTGTATTTGTCCATGGATAAAACAAGGTGGAAATTTTGTGTTGGTCTTTGTAAGTGATTATTTGGCAATGTTAGTTCTGAATTATTTTTCAGTTACAGTTTTTGCGGCCTTGTATAACCTATTTCTCACTTGTTTAGTGCAAAAGGATGGAATTTTACATGTTTCTGGATGTTCACACTAGGAGAGGTTGGATAGCAGACAGAAACTGGAGCTGACTGTGGTTTGATCTTAGTGGAAGGTAAGGGATTGTAGGTATAGTTGCAAGGGGCAAATTTTAAATGCAGCAAGATCATTACCTGTAACTAATTACTGCAGCTCATGGTTTTCTGTCTGCCTGGGAGAGGGGGAGGTATATTGAGAACTCAATATTTCCAGAAAATGTACATGTTACTGAGATTTTTGGATGGAATAATTGCAAGGAGTAGAAATCTGTTCTGAACTAAACAAGGAGCTCTCTGAAACATTCAGATCTGATAGTGGTTTCTGTTTCCCTACTAGAAAGCTCCAAAATCTGATAAAAATTGTGAAATAATGAGGTTCCATTAGCTGTACTTGGTAGAATTTTGCTAGTCTTTTATAACCCTTCTGCTCTGTTTTGCTTTCTGACACTTTTCATCTGTAAACATATTTAATTCATAATGTTTTCAAGAATATTCTTTGGAGAAACTGCTGTGAATATTTTTGATATGGTAAACTTGCTGTCTTATCAACAGACTATACTTTTGATGCTTTTGGGTGTATTTATTTTAACATATCAAAATATAGCAACATTTAAGTTGTTGCTTCTTAAATGCACAAAGATTTTTTTTAAACTTGAGGTTGAAAAGAGAATGGTCTCTCCATGACTTTCTAGTTTTTTTATCAACAGATCCTAAGTCAGCTGCAGAGTTTTCCACACTCTAAATTTCATCCAGAGATGTAGAGCACAATTCCTAGCTACACTTCCTCTGCTGAGTGCCCTAAAATCCTGTGCTCTGCATATGGCAATGTTTTCCTTGACATAAGCGTGCTGCTAAGGAATCTGGTGGGCTATTAGCCACAGACACTCAAAGATCTCAGCCCTGTGTTTGGGGTGGAGCAGAGAACAAACACCTCAGGCCCAGCAAGGTTTTGGTAAGCACAGAATTGTGCTTAATTGGTGTCCTGGTAAAGGAGAGACTGGGTTCACTGAGTTGTAGATCATAGTGCAGCAGAAGCCATGAGAATGAATTCCAGGGAGGTTCGTCCTGAATCATCTGAGAGTCCTGAAGTCACAGCTCTGGGATTCTCTCTACTGGCCTATGCAGCCACTGCAGTGACCACACTGCACATTGATGTGGTTCTGTAGCTGTCTGTAGGTTAAAATTGCCAGACAGGGAGAGGGAAAACATAGGAAAAGGAGTGTGTTTGTGTTGTCAAGGCACTTAATTCTGAAGTAAGCTATTTACATTTATTTATCATCTTATTTTTTTTACAAAAATGCACCCTTAAAGTAGTATATTCAGATGATGATTCTCCATCCCTGGTTCCTTATATTTCAGTAACTTTTTTTAATTGAAAAGAGAGAATTTGGTAAGTATATACTATAAAATGGTCTACATAACAAACAGCAACAGTATGAAAAATATAAATGAAAAAATCTTCAATGGGTCATTGTATACACAAACTGGTTTCATCTTGCAACAGAAGTTGAGTGAGCTTGTATTTCAAAAGTATCACACTTGAAGATGGGAGTGTAGAAAACTTATTTTTAAGGTAGTTCTGTTGTATTCATTGGAACAAAAAAAAGTCTTTTGGATGAATTAGGGTAAAATGCTGACCTGAAAGACAGGAAGGAAAGCAAGGAAATGCCTGAATATGATAGGCTGAGTTACAGCTTTGTGTAAACTGCATTTTGAAAAGGTAGAGAAAGTGAGGGATATGGGGTTGGTGATGAGAAGCTGGAGGAAGACCGGTTGAATTAACTTAAATTCGAAACCTTGTGCCTGATGACATAAACTAACCTGAAGTAAGCATCTGTACCTGGATGCTACTGGAAAACTGTATGTTATAGAATTTCTTCAGTTTTCTCTGAAGCATCATCAGACACAGAACCAATACACTAATACAGTTCCCTGTGACAAGTGCTAAAACATCTATGCATTTAAAAAGTTATGAAAAATGACTGACCATCGTTTATATGATGTGAACATAGGTTAGTGTTAAAATGGTCTTAGTGAAAAAGCTTGCTGTGAAAATTAGGGATTGCATAATTTCTGATGACTATAAATGGAGCAGTAAAGAGTCTTATTAATGGAACTCCTAGCCTCTTTCCTCATTATGAGATTTGATATGCTTTGATATCTGAACATCAGTTATGGAGGATAAAGGTTATATTGGTACCAGCAAAGTGTCGGTAGACTAGTTCCCATGAAGCACTGTGTCCTGAAGAGCAGAGCTTGTCTGTGGATGAATAGCCGAGGGTGCTGTAGTTCTCCTTTCATACTCGTTGGTACAACATGGCATCTTTCTTCCTTCATTGCTTGTGTGCAGACAGGTTCCAGGGAAATACGAATTAATTAGAGCTCTTTTTGATTAGCATAGCATAAGAGTCACAATAAGTATTTTGGATAGTTAGCTTCTATGCTATAGAATTCCATGATTGAATCTGGGAGACTGCTAGTTAGTCCAATCCTGTTAAATCGAAGTCTGAGTGCATAGATACTTTGTAGTCTCTTGGGAAATCAAAATGAAAAGGTTTTAAAGGGGATTTTATTAATGTGCTTCAGCTCGGAAATTATTTTTCGCTGTCTGGGTGGTAATCCACTTGTTGCCTGTCATCAGACAGTTTGGGTTTGATTGCGGAAACACTCATTGGAATCATAAATCAGTCAATGGACTACTTATGTTCTTAGAGTTATGGCTGTGCATAAATAATGGCAAGATCAGCATCTGGCACTGTGAATTCTTTAATAGAGAGCCATATTGTGATTTGTCTGTTTACAATGTTTCATAGTAAGCTTAGATGACAGAGCACTGAAGAAATAAGACACTGAAGCTGAGATGCTTTTAAATGTCTTTATTCCATTAATTTTGATTACCTAAATAATTTTACATATTTGTTTACAGAAAGCCTCTGACTAAAGAGGGAGTTATAACAAGATTCTCTGAGTCTGAAAGGCACACCTTGGTCTTTGGATGGCTATTCCTGCAAATAGCTGCAGCAGTCTTACATCTGTAACATTTTTTTCAAAAGGTCATTTCCTAAATTGAAGTGTTCTGTTGAATGCTATCACTTCCCAAATTGCATATATATGAATGTAGAATTTTAGACCTTCGAAGGGAAAGCTTCATGATTTTATATGTAGCACCTGTTGCTTCTCTTCTCTCTTGAAGTGCTTACTTTGCTGTATTTTTTTTTTCTTAAAAAAGAATTTCTTTTATAAAAATGTACAGAGGATATAGACATATGTATTCCCTGTAATAATCATGGATGAGAGTCTTAGTGCACTTAGGGAACACAGAATAAGATTTGGAGTCTTTTACTTCTCAGTCATTAATTTCTCATACATAACTGAAAAATATGATTAAGAGTACTCTACACAGATTGCACCAAGCCACATGGTACTGGAAAAACCTGGAGTTGACATTTGAGTTGCACAATAGACATTCAATGCTCCTCCGTTCACAAATGGCAGAACACTGTCATTTTGGACACTGGCTGAGAAGACTCTCAGCTTTCTTTAGTCCTCTGAAGTAATTCAAGTTCCTGTTAGAATTTTTACTTTTAAATATTGCAGTGAATCCTGGGTAAAATCTGAAACTACTTGCTCTCAGGCAAAAGAGAAGTCTGAAGAAGTCTAAAACTTGGACTTTTAGGTGCCCCACCTAGCCAATGGATTCACTTTTCTTTCTCAAAGTCCCATTAGCTTCTGGGTCCATCACAGCCTGCCTTGATACTGAGTCCACTAAATTATTGAAAACTGAAGCTAAGTGTTTATTAGATAATGATCAGAACTTTTAAGGCTTTTTGTCTGTCTCTTGCTTTTAATTTAATTCAGAACTATCTGATTTGTATTCACTTCATATGTCTTCAGTCTCTTTTAGCCTTTAGCAGATCCAAGTTCTTCATGAAGAGTGTACAAAAGCTTGTCAGTAGACTGAAGGAGATTAAATAAGCAAAAGAAGAATTAATCCTTTTTCAACAATTCCCTTTCACCCCTTGACTATTTGTTGGAAAGATAAAGGGATAGATTGTTTTCCACAAGCCGTGTTTCTTGGAATGAAACCCTGTGTATCCTCTGCCTTTGTGTAGTAGGCTGATGGTCACTTTTCAAAAGATCATGTGTATCATGCTACAGACAAAACACAAGGTCTGGCCTTAGAGTGGAAGGCCTGCTGCTTCTTCGGCACTTAGTCTTGCCAACTCTCTAGATGTGCCTCACAAAATACTAGGAGAAAAACTGTTGAAAACCACATGTAGTATGAAGAAGCAATTGAAGATGAATAGTCAAGAGTCCAACTCAAAAGTCTAGGAGTATTAAATTGCAGTTCAGATTTTTCTTCAATGGCCAACACACTTTATACAATAAACCTGGATTTATATGAAGTGTGGTCAGTTGCTTGCCAGAGTGAAAAAATACCTGACAGATGATAGATCCATTGCATTGCTCTTAGCCTGCATTTCCTGGAATGGGTAATTGATGTCAATACATGTAAAGCTGTGTATAGAGAGAAAGCTCAAATGCATCAATTTCTGGATTGCCAACATGTCCATGTACCTCGAAGACTGTCCAAATGGTTACCAGAAAAGCTTCTGAAGCCTGGTGGGCTGCTGCTGCACACTAACTGAATAGCAGTGTTGTGAATGCCGACAGGTGCGTTGTGTGACTTTGTTTGAGGGAAGAGGAATATTTTCTTTTCTGTCTATGCTTCATGGACAGGCCAATAGAAAAAGCAGGTAGCAACTTAACCACACGGACTAGTAACTAAAGGCAAAGAGCACTTCTCTTCTGCATTGCACAGTATTATTTTGTGGGAAATGTTGCAAGACAATTTGTTAATTCCAGTCTGAATCTATGGTAATGAACTTGCTACAAATTTTGTTCATGTAGTGTAAACTAATATTTCCTGTGGAAGTGTAGCGGTAAATGTTTTCTGAATTGTTATGAATACAGAGGTGTAATGAGAAGGAACTTCTAGCCTGAAGCTATGGGGTCTGTGAACTGAACTAATGATTGAAGCAATCTTTCTGTCAATGATGTGTTCTAGCAGCTTGGCCTGTGTTTATTTCCACATATTGAGTATAAGTAAATACCTCAATGGAAGTAATGTTTTAATGAAATACTGCTTCATTGCATTTCATTAGAACATTTTGTCTGACGTATATTACTACAACCTTTTAGCCGAGACATTGGCTATGTT
Organism: Callaeas wilsoni; assembly: GCA_013398955.1. NCBI lineage: Eukaryota > Metazoa > Chordata > Aves > Passeriformes > Callaeidae > Callaeas > Callaeas wilsoni. The sequence goes on from VWPU01010646.1 coordinate 23,658, forward strand.
TGGGCTAATTGTATATTACTTACTAGAGAGGCCATTCTCTTCAATTGATTTTTTTTAACAGAAAGGGCAGAACATAGGTTTTGCATATAAAATTAACATGAACATTGCTCTGCAAAAGAAAGTGGACAACAGGTCCAGCGCAACTCACCATAGAAATATAGAATATGCAGAGTTGGAAGGGACCCATGAGGATCATTGCGTCCAACTCCTGCACAGGACACCCCAAGAGTCACACCATGTGCCTGCGAGTGTTGTCCAAACACATCTTGGACAGGCTGTGCTGTGACCACGTCCCTGGGTAGCCTGTTCCAGTACCCAACCACTTCTGGCTGAAGGACCTTTTCCTGATCTAGGACCTAAAACTCCCCCGACACAGCTTCAGGCCATTCTTTCAAGTCCTGTCACTTATCACAGGATTGAAGAGATGGGTACCTGTCCCCTGCTTCCCCTCATGAGAATGTTGAACACCACAAGGTCATGTCCACTCAGTCTTCTCCAGGCTGAAGAGACCAAGTGACCTCAACCTCTCCTCATATGGCTTCCTCTTCAGACCCTTTACCCTCCTTGTTGGCCCTTCTTTGGAGGGTCCCTAATAGTTCAGTATCATTTTTTTATACTGTGACACCCAAAACTGCATGCAACATTTAAGGATGAGGCTGCACAAATGCAGAGCAGGACAATCCCCTCCCTTGCCCGGCTGGCGATGCTGTGCCTGATCCCCCCAGGACACGGTTGGCCCTCCTGACTGCCAGGGCACTGCTGTCTCATGCTCAACTTGCCATTGATCAGGACTCCCATGTCCTTTTCCACAGGGCTGCTCTCCAGCATCTCATTCCCCTCTCTATATACACAACCAAGGCTGCCTCGTCCCAGGTGCAGAATCCACACATTTGCCCTTTTTAAATTTCATACACTTGCTGATTGCCCATTGAAATTGCCAAGGTCTCTCTGCAGGGCCTCTCCTCCCTCGAGGCAGTCAACAGTTCCTCCCAATTTAGTGTCATCAGCAAACTTAGTATTCCTTTGAGACCTGTATGAACTTTAGTTTTAAGACACAAACAGCACGATAATGCAATCTGAATTAATGCAGAAATTCATTAATGTAGGAATAGGGTAATAGTATATAAAAGGAATCTGCACTAGAAAAGTTAAAAGCATTATGTGTAATGTCAGGTTTCATGGTTTGTGATGACAGCTGAGGTTTGCTTTCTTGGCGTTTACTTTCCCTGAACACTGCTGACCATGTTTCCTTGCATGATGAGCTCATTATCCATTTCAGTTGGATATAAAGTGTAAAATTAAGTTGTGATAAAGTTCTAGACAACTCATTTATATGGTAAGGCCTAATCATGACTGTCATCCTCATAAGATTTTGAAATATCATAAGGTAATTAACACTGGAAAATAAGCAGTCTCAGTGGGAGACCGAGGAGTAATTTTTATTCCTGTAATGTTTATAAATGACAGTGGTATTACCAGTACTGATGATAGGGTGAAAAATTACAGTAATGTGAGGGTAAAGTAAGACGACAGAGGAAATGGCAAAATGGAAAAAGTAATCCAGATAGAAGAGATTATTAAAAAGATTGATAGAATAGGGTGGTGAAAATGGAACCTGGTTTTGTGGAGTGCCTGAGGATTCAATAATTCAATTAACAATACCAGAATTATTAAAACTTTGAGCACACTGTAATGTTCTACTATCCAAAAGGTCCATTTGGGTAACAAAGCAACTAAAATCCTGGAAAATATGGTCATGCAGGGAACCTTGCTGTTATATGCAAAGCTATAATGGTTGTCATAAGTAAAGCCCTGACACACTTTGAAAGTAAGCACAGGAGGAATTTCTTTGAGCTATGTAATGAACATTTGGAATATTTATCAGATGAATCCATGTATGAAAACTGAAACGAAAAATATTATTTTAGTCTAGACCTATTGCTTCTATAACTCTAGGTTTTTAAACCACGTGAACCTAAGTCATCTAACTTCTTCTCAAATGCACTACATGTAACCTATAAAGGGCCACTTATCAAAAAGATTGACAAATTGTCCCTAGTCACCTGGAAAAACCCTTGTAAACTCAAGCTGTGTGGTGTTCTTTATGCTGCTATGTAGAGGGAACTGCTCAATCTCAACAGCAGCAAGCTATGGTTGAAGTTACGTTGTAATGAGTTGCCATTTAAATACCTAAGATTACATAGTTAAAATTTAAATCAATATAGAAATAACACAGATTTATCACTTTGATTTGGAGTTGAAATCTGTTTTTCTGGATTTTGCATATATAAATTAATTCCTGGTTTGTTTTTTCTTTAATTTATTCTATTCTTACTCAGTTTCTACTTTTCTTCAGTTAAACAGTTCTGTGGTTTGTGCGATATAAATTTTAAATTATTTTTCTTATTATTTCTTAATAGACTTTTTCCTCATATGTGGATAGTAATGTGAAACAGTCATGAACTGATTTATGAACAGATAAGTCAGATTGGCTTGTTGGAAAAAAGAGTCAATAAATCAGAGATGTCTGATCTGTTCTCACAGAAGGGAAATGGATGTAATAAAATCCATTTTTCAGCCCTTCTTGATATTCTGGAACTTTAAAGATAACAGGTCAGCAATAAGTCACTTTTTTATTGCTGTAATGTACTGCTGACAGTTTGAGGTAGAACATTTATAAAAGACAGGTGACTCAGAAGAACATAAAATTAAAATGAAAGAAATGCTACAATTCCTCACACCTGAGCATTCTGTGGTAGGAATTGTTCTGGGTAAAGACAGCCTTGATCTTAATCCTTAACTAAATACACCAGCATTGCATCATGTGAAAGGACATTGATTATAGCCAGCTAATTCTCTTCTGTCTTTCTGAATCTATTTGTCCATTGTTTCTTCTTTACTTCTGAAGAAAAAGCTTTAGTTCATATATTCTCCTAGAATTAAAACTTGAAAGAATGAACTTGAACTGTTTGGAAGAAAGCAAGGGAAATGTGCATTTTTTTGTCATTGGGGTTAAAAGTCCCTGAACTTGGGTTTGGGGAGTGGGACGAGAGATGATGCTTAAGTAACATTTTTCTTTGTTTCTGCTGTCTCAAGAAAGATTAAATTTCCTTTCCTTCTCATGGTTATGCGTACCTTTTTTTTCCTTTTAGGTAGTTTGAGTGACATAGTGTTCAGAAAAAATTTCATGCCTGTCTGTCAAGGTGCTTTTCTTTCATGAAGGCTGGAAAGAGGGCTGAAAGCTTGGCCATACATTAAAAATAGCATTGTTCTATTATGCATGAAGAACAACTATCTATTCCAACTCAAGATGTAATGGAGTGCTTGAATGCAAATTTTTCTGCGGAGAGGAAAAGAGGACAAAATTATTATTGCTAAATGAAATATTACATCTTATGGCACATAAGTGGGTATTTTGTGATGAGTGTAGTCTTTATTTAAACAACTGTATGATCCTTGTGATTAGGCATAAATCTTCAGGATGTGAGTCACTGGTGTAATGTGCTCTGCTTGAATCTGTAGCTATTGAATAATAGCTTCACGATAGCAGGCACTGAGTTACAGCCTCAGTGACATGTCAGCATCTAGTATCAGTAAAACTGCTTAGTTACTGGCTAATTTATAGGACAGTACAGGACTGATCATATTGCAGATTTACAAAATGCCTAAGGAGTGTTTTCTTGCAGCATTCCAGATGAAGCCAAGGGGAATCCCATTTCTTATTTTCACCTTTTATGATGAAAAAAGAGCTCAAGTTAAAGTCATTAAATGAGAGACTTATGAACACTCCACTATGCTTGAGTTCGTAATAGATGTACAGTTGTAAATAATTCTTAGTTTGGCAGCTCAGGTGATGATATCCAGGGTCATCTTCTTCTAACTGACCCTTGTCCAACATACTTGTGAAGGAATAGACCTTTTGTTTTGTTACCTGGTCTACAAGGAGCAAGTGCTGGAAAACAAAAGCTGATGATTGTTCCATTGTTTGCAGCCCTGTTAATCAAATCCTTAGAAGCCAAGAGTCTGGTCGTTAGTACTGAAATATGAATGCCTGCTTAAAATAAAGTTTTGTGTCTTAAGGACTACTTGCTGGTCAAATTTCACCCTGAGCTATTGTTTGTTCTTCTGGCTTTTTCACAGAGTAAGGACAAATCTTGGACTGATAGAAAGTACAGCAGTTTAGCTGAAATCCACAGCAGCACCAAATTTTACCTTGTCTATGAACTTTCCCTGCTAAAGCTTAGTAATTATGAATAGGATTATGTTATGTGATTTATTGTTGCTGCCTAACTAGGCAACAGGAGAGTTGCTAGTAGTACAGGCACCATTGCTTCCCACTGACAATAAATTTAATCTGTGAAAATAATTCATTTAACCGAGTGTAAATACAAGGAAAGGTTAGCGGAGAAACTGTTTTTATAAACAAAGGTTTGAATTAGTGCCTGTATGTAGATCCAAACAGAAGGCCTGTGGCCTATAGACTTTTAAAATAAATACAGAGCCTGCTCACATCTCAAATCCATCAAGTAGAATTTTATTACTATGTATTAATAATTATTAATATTGTAATAGAAAAAACCTTTTCTTCTTTCTTTGATTTTTCTTGCACTTGTAGGTGTGCAGCACTGGCTCTAATCCCCAATTTTAGTCTTCAGGTTACTTCACCAGCATAGAAGGGAACATGGTGTACTGGTTGAAATCTACATTGGTAGCACAGTAACTTCTCAGCAGCCACTTAGGAACATCAGCAAGGAGTCCTTCATAAGAAATTGTAGTGAGTTCACTTTTCATTTTCAGCTTTTTGTTCTATTTGCCTCTGTAAGAACTAAGAAAGACTGAACAAGTAAGAAAGTGGGAATAGAGAAAAACTTCATAAAGCTGAGAGGCAGGCTATAGATTTTGGATAGTGTGATAGCAACAGTTTTACTGTTGTTGGATAATAATTTTTTTCTGAACTTCTTTTGAATATAAATGTATCAATTTAGCCTTTAGACACTAATTCATCAAAGCTAGAAATGATATTTTTGAATAATAAAACTCAACTTGACAGTAAATAAATCATAAGGATTAAAGATTTTCTTAACATTGTAAAATTTAAAATGATAGACTGGAGGTTAGATTTAAATTGTTCCTAGGCAACTGTGCTGAATGATTTTCACAGGCAATGTATGCAAAGAAAATTATGGCTGTTCAAACAAAGTAATTCAAATCTTACCAGAATTAATCAGAATTCAGAAGAAGGCAGAATAATCATCTCTTAATTCAAGTATCTCAGTTCCCAACTAATCTAATTTAATGGGAATCTTAAAAACTCCCCTGAGAAGGAGAGGTACTCATATTCCAGAAGACAAAGTAGTTTTCTTCTTTATTTAGCAATGGTGTATTTAAGTCAAGTTTTCTTTGCCCATTTTAATGCTAACATAAAACTGTGTCTACACAGAACTGGCTTCCAGGAATAACAGAGGGATATGATAGTCTCTCTTTTCAAAGCATCTATTGATTTTAGACTATATCGCATAATTGTGTAGGGAAGAGTAAAATAGTACTCTTTTCATCTCTTTAGAATCAATGGAGTAGAAATATCAGGAGGTTTTAATTAAAAATTGATATAGAATCATAGAATAATTTAAGTTGGAGAAGTTCCCTAAGATCATGAAGTCCATCCATTGCTGTGTGTGAGAAGAGAATTTTCATTGTACTGATTTGGTTATAAGTGGAAATTTGCTGGAGAATAGTGCACTATTCTCCAGTGTAAAAATAAAAAGTTGCACTACGTTTATGTTATTGTACCAAATATCTTGCAAACTTTAGACACAGGCATTTCTTTGTGGCCAGATTGCACACTCACAGAATCCTGAAACAGCTGTGTCTACAGAGCTACTTCTTTGTTATTTCTGAGGGTGAAACAATGATATTTTTATAGTTACAAGGAGTCTTTGTGTTAATCGAAAATGGTTTCTATTTTGATGAGCATCACTAACAGAAGGACTTTTTAATATTGCAGAATGCAAACAGGAACTAATCTCACTCTTTGGAGTATACTACTATGGGACACATCGCATAAGATGCAGCTTTATTTTCAGCTAATAATTTTTGCTATATTAAATTACTCCACATGAAATTTTATCATATTCACTGCCAGGATCTTTTCTGTAGTCCATTGAGAGGAAGGGGTTTCTGTTGTTTTTACTTTTGTGATTACCCTGCGCTCTCTTGTCTGAAACACTTGCAACTGGTGAAAACACAAAATAATTTTGTTAGTGTAGTTTCTGTCTAAGCAGATTTTTTGACAATCCTTTAGCCCTTGTGCTGTGCTATGATGAGCCTAAAGGCAGGCTTCATTTTTGACTTCATGTTGACTTAAATATTTCAAGCTTTATCTCTTTCCAGCCTAGCGAAGGTTTAGATTTCTTTAACATTCAAATTATAAAAGCATTGCAAGTAAATTCTGCCCTTTTACTGATGGAAGATGGCATATCCTGGGGAAATTTTTGTCAAGGTAATGCATCTGTTCCATTTTTTGGTGCCAGGGGATTCTAGAACAAGGGCAAGACAGAACTTGATACTCTTTTTGTCAATGAAAATGTATTTTTCCTGAAAAGTGGCTTTAAAGTTATGGAAATTATTTATTTTCATGGAGATGCTTTATAACGTTCTTTTTCCTGTGCATTATGCAGGAGACATATAAAGTAATTTCTTTACTGTTTTTCTTTCTTAGAATCTTTTTCCAGACAAGTTGCTGAACATCTGTCTCTGCTGTGTCTGTATTCATTCAGAATAGTAATATATCAGTATTGATTCCTTAAGCATGCATAAGTCTCCAATGTAAATACTTCTATCAAGTCATAGGAGGGAAGAAAACTTCTGTTCTCTAGGGAGTCTAATCCAGAAACTAAGCTGTGAAGCAGACAAGAAAAATGTAGGCAGGTTGTGCTATGACATGGAACAGGCCTAGTAAAGTAGTTACTGAAATTTTGTAAAGAAAAAAGTAGCCTGAGACAAGGGCACAGGCCAAAATCAGTGCTTAAATATAGGTTTCTTCAAAGGAAGATGGGAGTGTGACTAGTTTACAAACAGTTTTCCAAGGAAATGTAAATAGGGTAGTATTTGTGAAGCCAAGTGGCATGTGAGGATGTGTGTTGTAAAGCGATGTTATGGTTTTTGTTCTGTCCACCGCTATAGTATCAGCACAGTGCTGATGGGGTCTGCAGTGCCAGCCCCGTTTGATGCCAGAAGGGAGGAACCCTACCTGTGTTCTGTGCGTGGTTCGTGGTGACAGAAGCAGAGTACCGCAGTAACTCAAGGCACCGCGAAGCCTCAGCGCTTGGCAACACAAATTGTGTCTTGCACTGATGAGCAAAAGTTCAAGGAACTTCTGCCCTGTGTGTCCTGGCAGTGCTCATCTATTCCAGCTGTCCCTGCTGACTTCTCCTGCAGTTTCGGGGATGTTATTTCTGATATACCTGTGCACTCACGTGGTGCCATTCACCAGCGATCTCCAGTCCCATTTCCCCATCTCTTTTGCCCATTTCTGCACTGCCAGTTCCTGGTCAGTAGTTCTTGATCTCACTGTAGTCCAGCCTGTGCTCTAAACCTGATATCTTTTCTTCCTGCTGTGTTCTTGAGGGGTATAAGCCCTACGGAGGCTATATGCTGAACTGAGAGACCTAGGAACAAACCAGGCAGGGCTTTATATATACAGGGTTATGTATGGGGCTGGCACACCAACAGGGTTTTCTAGCAGACAATTAATTGTTTTTTAAAAATAGTCCGCCTTTTGGTTTTCAAAAGCAAGCAGGTTATCAAGAATAAACACATAGCCAGTGAGTCCGAAAATGGCACTCGCATACTACTCATTCAGTGAGCTAAGTGACTTATCAGAATTCTTTTCTACTTTGTAGTCTTTCTCACTGGTTAGTGCATAAAAGCCTACCAAACTGAACAGGAGGAGAGTAACCTCTGAAGTAGAAATCCATGTTTAAAGATGATCCAAGAAATACACAGAGGGGATATTTTTAATAACCTTGCAGAAAAGAAATGCGCACTCAATTGAATGACTGTGGCAAACACCAGATTTAGGTATAAAAGATTACTTGTTCTGTCTCTCATATCTGAAAGATGTGTTTTTTACCTGGAGAAAAATATGGAGAAGGAAAATCCTTGGGATTTAATGGAACTTAGTATGCAACTTCAAGAAGATTCAGACAGCAGCTATCTCAGATTGACAGGAAGAGTGACTTGGGAACTGTTAATTTGACCTTAGACAACAGAGCTACTTGAAGTGTCTTAACCCTGTGTCTGCTGCTCCGTGGCTTCTATTTGTGTCTCCATTCCCTCACTTGCTCGTTAATGGAACTAATCTTTCTAATCTTTTAGTAATGGTTCAGTCTTCTCTTTGGAGAATAAATCCTGCTCAACTGATTATGGTTTTAATTTTTTTTTTTTTACACTTTTTTAAAATTCTTTTCCATTCTAATCAGTTCTCTAGTACTACTGTTTTGGAAGATACCCTCACAAATCTTCCTGCCAGCAACCCAGCAACAAAAGTATCTAGAGACAGAACCTCTTTTTTTTTTTTTTTTTTTTTTTTTTTCTTCAATAGGGATGCTCCCTGTGCAAGCCAAGCATATGGTGTGAATGACACAAGTTATTTCTTGATTGGGGGTTACCATTTTTATTTCCTGTCCTGTAGCTACTACTATTGTGTAGGTTTCTTGTAACTCTTCTTAAGTGTTTTTATTCGATAGTAAAATTACTTTCTAGAAAAGTTTGTCAGTCACTCCTGTGGCAGTATTTGAAAACATTCCATTTCTTCTTCTAGGATGTCTTGCACTGCANTATTCCATTTCTTTGGAAAACAGGTTATGTAGATCTTCTAGGATGTCTTGCACTGCATCCTATTCATTTGGATCACCTTTAATCAGCATACAAGAGTATTCTGTATCACAAGTGTGGAAATGGGAACCAGGAATCATTACTGTCCAGTGTGTAAAGATGTTGAGACTTGATTAGACACATGCACACACATTCTCTAGTGAGACAGGGAAATACTTTTTCACGAAAATATGGTGAATTGTTTGCTGAAATTGTTCCTCAAGCTGAGAATTGAATAGAAATTCCTTTGTGTCCTCACAGCCTCTCTTATCTTGGATGCTATGCATTCAGTAGGACTCAGCTCCTCCTTTTTTGTAAGTCAAGGTGTTTTCTCCCTCTTCAACATAGTTATGATTTTACAGAATTTCTGCCCTGTTGTGACTGCAGTTATTATTTATTCTGGGTCCTATTTCATGCATCTACTCCACATTCAGAGTCAAAATTGCCAAGATATTTCTCTCACATCAGCCTTTTCCTACTGTCACAGTGATACTTTGAACTCCTTCTTATTCTACCGATCTGTTTACCAGTAACAGGATGTCACATTCAAGACAGTTGATAGCAAAGATTTAAAGATGGTATGTGGTAGCAATGACAGACATGCCTTAATGTCCAGTAAAACTTTTTTGATGTGAGTCAGCCAGAATCAAATGAAAAGATAAATGAAGAATAGTCAGGAGAACGTCTGTAAATGAAATGTGATGAGATGGTATTGAATGGGGATTAATGAGTCCTGATTCCTTGGGAAAGGCTTGCATTACAGAATAATAAAATTGATTTCTCTGTTAAGTTTTGTTCTAGAGATAAATACTTCACTCTCTGAAGTACATAAAAGTGCATGAAAGTCAACTGAAGATATGTCAAAAAAATGCAGTTCACTGCTTCGCAAAGATATGCTGACTTAGGTCTAAATGTGTTATCTAGCTCCTGGCTGCATTAAATTTAAGTATTTTTCTATTTATAGTAAAGTCCTGCCCTGTAGCCAGGGTGGACTATCCCTCTGCAGTTGTATCAACTAAGCAAAAAAACCCCTGGTACATTCAGCCTGGCTTGGGAGCATTCACTTGTCCCTGCAGATTCTCCCTGAAGGAATTTGCAGAACTTTGTTTGAAGAAAACGAAAGAAAACTAGATGATGTATGAAACAAGTACAGATATATTTATTGAGTATAAACAAGTGATCACATATTTAGATGCCTGCCCTTTTTAGGCATTGTGACAGAGCAGAAGTGGGAGATGTTCAAAGAAGATGTTAAGAATAGTTTGGAGCATTAAAGGTGCATAAAGCACTGTCATGCATAGGGGAAACATGGAAGAAATCATAAGGCACCTCTTGAAATGGAAAAGAAGAAAAGCATTTTCGCAGAAAGTATGAGCTCTGATTTCATGATAAAGAGGTAGACAATACACTCTGTAAAAGAGCTAAGGAGAGGAGAGAAGCCAGTAGGCACACAGTTGAATCAAGAAGTTGAAACTGATAGAAAATTTGATCTTTCAGAACAGTGATACGGCATCTCTTACATATGGGGAAAAAATGGAGTAAAATTCCAAAAGCATTAGAGATAGTACTTGAAATATGATAAATTTGTTTTGTAAAAGAATCATTATTGCTATTGAATATGTGTAATATAAATTATGCTAGTCAGCTGCTCTGTTTATATTTTTCAGGTAATGCCATATAGGTCTTCTTGATGTGATTGGAATAGCAAATGAAACTTTATGAAATTAAGATTTCAAATATGTTTTGATTGGTTAGTGGCTTTGACAGAAAGTCAATGGAAAAAGAATCATCTTCATTTTTGCTGGCTCAAGATCCACTTTAAATTTAAGCAAAAAAGTGAATGTGGGGGGAGAAAAAAGTGCAAAACAGCTTACTGTTTTGCCTGTGTTTATGACTTTCTAGTGTTCAGATTTTGGTTGTTTTTCTATGATTTTGGTAGTATAATAAGTTGCTATTTTTAAATGAATGATTTGATAAATATTCTTCATTTGTTCTAATAGCTAAAAGCTAGATAAGAAGAGCAAATGGAAGAGTAAATAGCTTCTTGTTAACAACCTGCTTGGTAAAAATTGATCTCCTTTTGCAAACTGGACTGTGTAGTCATCCAGGCAAGGAGACGGCTGGAAAATCTTCATATGAACCTTGCAAAACAAATTTAAAAAATCCTTTGTAAACTACATTGAATTTGTTGCAGTAGCTGGAAAGATAATTTACATCCTCACATCTCTCCCAGTAAATATGAGACATGAATAGCTTTCTTTTTTCTTTTTGTTATAAAAAAATTACATTTTTATTAGAGAGAGGCAGCCAGTTAATACATAGAAAGCATTTACACCAGGTCAGAAATTTTGACTGAGTTCTTTAATTTCTGCTCCAAAACTGCTTCTGATATTTTCTCAGTATTGGAATGTAGTCTGGGAATCTGCAGGTAGCTGATTTTTCTGAGATTGCTCTAGTGCTTCTTATGTTCGTGTATATTTGCCTGTTTCTCAATGCAGTTGTTCAATGATTTTCGTGTGGAAAGATATCCCAAGTGCATTTCTTGCATGTGTAGCTAAGCACAAAGCTGAATATTGGCATGGGAAAGCCTGGAGACTGGACATAAAGGACAGTTTCAGCCTGTGATACATAGCACTTTATTTTTCATGTCCTTATTGAGTAACATTAGGGTGTGCTTAAGTACCTGACTCAGGAGAAGTGTGTGCTTCAACAAGAATAGTTTTCCTGCCTTCTAAAGGAGCAAATACAGATAGATCCTTGTAGGGGTAAGATTCCTTACCTGTGCAACTTCTTTCCCTTTATAGCGTGTCTGACCAAAGCTGTCTTGAAATCTTTATTACTGCCTATGAAGCAAACTACTTGTTTGCAACGGTGATTTGGCTTAGCAGTGGAATTAGTAGCCAGAATTCGCTCCTGTATCTACCGAGGACCTGTCCTTCTGTCTTCTTTACAGTGTTATTATGTCTTTAATTAACTGGTCTTTCTACTCAGACTCAGTTCTTGCGCTCCACATATAGACATCTTGAATTCACTTAAAGAATTTTCTTGTTACACTCAAATCAATTTTCTCGTGTGTTTTGGTTCAAGTGAAACAAAAGTGCATGATGACAAAAACATTAGAGAAACTCCACAATACGTTAGTTTCATTCTTTGACAATCATAGTGCAATGACCTAAATAAGTTAAAATAGGTACAACTTATAGAACTGTAGTACTATATGTAACTTATAGTACTAATGGAAAACATCAGAGTGATGGCCCTTAGAAGTCTGCCTGAGAAAAATGATTACCTTCTGTACACAACTTCCTGCCTCTCACAGACTGTTTGCTTCAACATCTTTAACTATTCTTCCTTCCCCTGACCATCTTTTTTTCTCATGCATCTGGGTAGGCTTGGTGAGTGACACAAAAACTCTCAAAAAACTGAAAGATTAGCAAACCTAAAGCATCTGCTCTTTCTGTCTTAGGTATGAAAATAGGCAGCAAACCTTAATTTTGTCTTCTTCATTTGGAACATTTCAGTTCTTACAGAAAGAAGTGGCTTTCCTCCTATATGGATTTAATGGAAGTTGCTGGACAGATAGCACTTTATATGTAACTCATGTAAACTTTCTGTCAATGTCTTTTTATGATACTCAGGTGTGAGTATGGGGTAGACTTCACTAGCATAAGTAGTGGAAGGTTCTTTAAAGAAGTGAGCAAGTGTACATCATCAGTGAGAACTGTATGATACACCTTCTGGGATCTTCTGAATCAGCCTTTGGGCACCAAATGATTTATTTCACTGCCTAACTTACAGTGAAGATAAGTTCAGTCTCTTTTTAATCTACCAAGTCTCTGAAGACAGGCACTCTGCTGACTAGGTCAAAAGCAAACACTGCTAGTAAAAATGGAGATACATACTGATGGGAAAGGACAGTTCAGCTAGAGTTCTTACTCTCAAGGGTATTCTCATTTTCTTTTAGAATCTTCATGCTGTGTACTCTTTTTCTTCACACTCTGCTTGATGCAGTTGTGCCTCTCCATTGCTCGGTGTGGTTCAACAGTTAGTTTATTCCAAGTTTCTTTACCACAATAGAATGACTGTCCCGGACACTGCTATTTTGGTTACTGCTTTTTACATAAGTATGTGTTTGCTGTAGAATTAGCCAATGAATTCATGACATTAGGGATTCAAGCAAAACTTTCTGTTGCTGCAAGTTGTGCTGAGCTAATGTTAAGGCAAATATCTAAAGATGGGAAGTTTCCCAGTGGTAGTAATTGAACAGCAGAACTCAGTTCCAATTTCAGTGCTGACTTCTGATGGATATTTTAGCAACCATTAATGAGAGTTTGAAAACTATCACATTAACAATTAGAGACATCTCAGTGAGTAAACCACCATCAAATCTAACTACTGTTTATTTCACCTCTTGCAAAATAATGAGAACAGCTTGATGACAAATCTAATAATCTGTGACGTGTTCGATTATAAAACCCCCTCATCACTGTAGACACAGTTTATTTCTCAATTTGCAAAAGCATCATTCTTTACTTTTAGAAAACAACCAATTACATGTGTGTGCATTTTTTGTAGAAATTGAAATTAAACCTAGAAGTTTGTTAGAAATAAAATTAAATAATTGGTATAATAAATTTGCAGGACATTCTATCTTATGTTATATTCCCCAAAAGCTCTTAAACATTGAAGGACAAGAGTTAGCTTCATTTCCCCCAAAAGATTCTGTATAACAACAGGTTTGTCTATGAGACTTCGTACCGACAGCACTGCGAAATTGAATGCACCACGAAGTGCAAGCGCACAAAGATGGGGAGGGCATCATTGTTTAGCTCACTGTCTTAGGAGCACTGCTCTATGTTACTGCAATGATGTTTGTCACTCATTCCTGTGCATTTTAGAGACTGTGCTATGACTTGTGCTCTAGCAGAAGGCCATGTCCCAGAAGATCAGTGCACAGAATACTTCCTGCTCCATTATTCTCTACCTTTCTTTTACTTGGTGCAGACAAGCAAACATAAACACAGTAATTTACTATTGAACAAAGAAACTAGAGAGAGTAAAGATCTTGACAAATATATGAAGGAAAAAGTGGAGTCAAAAAACAAGAAGAAAACTAAAAATTGTTCATTAATGGAGGAGAAAATAATACATTATTGAAAACTGAATTTCATTTTTTAAAGAAAAGGCTACTGCTGTAAACCTCTGTTTACAGCATGTAATGTCTGTATGAATACGAGGTGTAATGAAATAGACCAACCGCAAAAACCAAGGAATATCTGTGCTTTCCTCAGAAGTGTCATATGACAGAAGAAATAACTGCCTTTTCTCTTTCTTTTCTGTTAATTATAATTCTTTAAAGGATGGTAGGAAAAATATTGGAAAAAATGTTGCAGGAAAACCTTTTTTCTAGAAAAGCTATTAGATGGAAATTTAGACACGTTTCTGTGGTAGAAAACTAGCAGTAGTCATCTTTAATGCATTGGAGATGACACTACAGTACTTGTTGTTCCTCTGGAGCCTGCTAATGTATTCTTTCCCATAGTGTAATAATTTAGCAGGGGGACTGGTGAAAAGCAGAGGGTGAACAAGTTGGTGAGAAGAGTGGTTTATGGCACTGCATCTCACCTACAAGCTTTGTGGTGTCAGATTTTTTTGGTCTTTCATCTTGCATAAACTTACAGATGTCCGTGAAAGTAACGCACACTTAAGAACTTTGAGGCCTGATGGTCCCTGTACTACTTTAATCAGATGTTATGAGAAAGTACTTTACTTGCTAAAATAAAACTTATAGCAAACCTTTTAATGAGTGGCACTAAAGTTTCTGGTTGGAGGCCTATGCAACTTCTGCCTATGCCTGAGGTGGGTCATTTTAATGAAAGATTTGGTAAGTTTCACCACTTCCTAAGGCGAAAGGCATTGACTTTTAGAATTTGTTCTTAAATTCTGTCCCAAATTTACCAAGACAAAAAAATTTTTGTTAGAATTGCAATGGGAAGGACAAGGATACTCTAGTAGGTATCAAGGTACTTGGTTGTGTCTCAGGGAACCTAGCTACATGCCCAAATACCTACACAGGCACACGCATTTAGCTAGTAGTTGAGTTGTGAGGCACTCTTAAAAGCATGACAAAATCTAAGTCCCTGATTCTTTAGATATTTTCTTCTTCTTTAAGCTGGTTGTGATTTGATCCCTATGTTTCTTTCATGTTCTTTCAGTTGCATTGTAATTATAAGGTGTTCTGCTACATAATATTCTCTAATGATTTCTTTGGCTTTTGTTTAGTTGTGAAATGGTGCCCTGGCCTCAATGGTGAACACTAGCAGTAGCAAGGGAATAGGTGAGGCTGAATACATGCTTTCTGTGATGCTTATTAAAAAGAGAAGTATGTCCCAGACATATAGGTGCCAACTAATAACTCTTGGTACACAAGGGAAGTGAGTGATTGCTGTACTTCTTGTTCTTGTAATGATGGGGTGTGTGCATTTTGTAAGATACCTGCCCAAGAATAATTTTCAGTGATACTTTTGTTAGCTTTTTCCTTTGTGCCTGTGATTCATCTATTTCAGTACCTGAGTTGCTCAGAGAATGTGCATTACACTGTTCAGCTTACCAGCTTCATATTTATCTTAGTACAGCTTTCTGCCTTGAGTGATATAGTAGTTTCCATAATTTGTACTTACAAAATAGCCATGAATTCAAACCATAGCACTTTGAGGACAGCTGTGGGGAAAAGTAACTCCATTGCATTCAGGCCCAATACAATCTCCACCCTTTATTCCATATGGTTTTGCACCAAGCTTACGTTCCACATAATTTAACACACATACACACATATATATACATCAGTTTGTAGCATTAAATTAATTGTTTCTCTTTGCTTCTAGCTGTGTTGCTGGGGGTTTTAGCACATTGTGGAGGTTTTTTTTCTTCCCCTGGAACAGAATGTTCCACTTATGACAGTCATTCAGGCAAGCCGTTTCTTAGACTTTAATACATATTTAAAGAAAACCTCTCAGGCCCATTTCTATTTAGATACTTTTGCAGAGGAACAGTTATGTGGACAAGAATAAAGGACAACCAATTCCCTGAATTCCATTTTCTGACGCATGCACCTAAAACCTGTTTCACAGAGGCTAAAGCACCTAAGTTGTGACTTTCCAGTCTATAGCTGTCATTGAGGTAATAGCTTGTTTTGTGTTTATTTGTCTCATATTTGCAAAAAGACATTGATCTGAAATGTGTTCTTTTTCATGTTCATAATGTCACAACTTTGAGCATTATAAGATCTAGTATGTGCAGTGTCAAGCATCTTTGGCAAGATGCTGAACTACCTTAAAAGCATCTCCCTTGACTTTGTCAGGAATCAGAATTTCTCAGTACTTCAGAGAAAGATGCTCTTCTGTAGTGTGAAAAGACCTTGGTGTGAACTAAATGGCTCAAATACAGAAGAGAAACTGTGTGATGGTTTAGCCCCTTTGTTCCAGCCTTTGGTTTCTCAGTTGAGAAGAGATTGAGTTCCAACTGTAGTGGTGGGAAAGTCTATTTAAGTTCAGCTGCAGTAAGTCCACATCACTCAACTCGCTAAAGTGCTGTCCCATGTCAGGTGTGGTACCGCAGTTACTTTGAGAAACTCTGTATTGTTTTAATAATATCAATGACATCCTAAACTCAGAATACTGTAGACCAATTGCAGAATAACCCCCATTAATAGCTTTTAGAATATGTGGAAAAGCAACTCCTTCTTTTTAATGCATTCAATTTTTTGAATTATTTTGTCTTTTTAAGTGATGTTGCCTATTGCAAGTTCTTGCTTTTATGCAGTTAGGAGGAAGTATTTGTGCCTTTAAAAGATTAGGACTGTGGCTGTGTTGCCTTGCAGTCAAGATTTTCATGCATGATGGATTAGTTAAGAACTGAAAGATAAATATCAGATAGTTGTGGAGCAAAAGTCACTTGAGACAGATCATAAACCCTCTGTCAATAAGGTAAACAAGATCATTAAAAGTTAGTAGTTCCAAGGATGCCAAAGACTGCTGTGCAACCTGCTGCCCCTTTTGGATGTGCTCCATGTCCATAAGTAAGGACCTTATTTCACCAACATGGTGCATCTTGCTTTCAAAAGTTATGAGGTTCTGTGAACAGACCCTGGCTGTTACAATTCTGATAATTCTAAGATTTCTCTACAAACAGACACTGTTGCACAACAGGAAAGGCTTTTCCTTGTACATTCAGTAAATTAAATAATTTGAATAGCTTAGTGGAAATATTTAGGGTCTCTTTAATGTTTGGATGCTACAAGTGCTTTTTACTTTCATTTCCCCGAGGGCAAGTCCTTCCTGACCAACCCAGTGGCCCTCTGTGACGGAGTGACTATGTCAGTGGACAAGGGGAGGCTCCAGATTTCATTTATCTGGATTTCCATAAACATGACGTGGTTCCCCACAACATCCTTCTCTCCAAGTTGGAGAGAGAAGGATTTGATGTGTTGACTGTTAGATGGATCCAAAAGTGGTTGGATGGTCGCATCCAGAGGGTAGTGGTCAATGCCTTGGAGTTCCAATGGACATCAGTGACAAGTGGTGTCCCTCAGGGGTCTGTACTGGGACCAGTGTTATTTCATATCTTCATTAATGAAATTGATGAAGGGATTGAGTGCAGCTTTAGCAAATTTGCAGATGACACCAGGCTGAGTGATGCTGTTGCCACAACTGAAGGATGGGATGCCATCCAGAGGGACCTGGACAAGCTTAAGAAGTGGGTCAGTGGGAATCTCATGTGACTTAGCAAGACCAAGTGTGAGGTGCTGCACCTGGGTTTGGACAACCCCTGATATCCACACAGGCTGGGGAATGAAACGATCAAGAGCAGTCGTGCCAAGAAGGACCTGGGGGTTCTGATGGATGAGAAGCTGGACGTGACCCAGTGATATGCACTTGCAACCTGGAAAGCCAAATGATTAGATATTAGGAGAAGATTTTTCACCAAATAGTGGTTGGGCACTGGGCTCCCTAGGGAAGTGGTCACAGCACCAAGCCTGACAGAGTTCAAGAAGAGTTTGGATAATGCTCTCGGGCACCTGCTGTGATTCTTGGGGCTGTCTTGTGCAGGACCAAGAGTTGGACTTTGATGAACCTAGTGGGTCTCTTGCAACTCAGCATATTCTACAATTCTATGTTTTCAACAAATCTTGTAGTTTATAGCTCTATAATTTTAACAAGTTCTCAATTTTTGTGTCAATGGATGTGCAAGGTGCAAAGCTAAGAAAAATAATGTTTTGTGTTTTCTTCTTTCTACCTGAATATATACAAATGAAACATTATAATGAAAATATTTGAGTCAATTTTTCTCCGTTATATCAGAGTGAACCTTGTGTGATTTAATTAACTTTGTTGCATGCTGTTGAAAAGAATACAGTATTTTGTCCGAAATACTCTCTCTCAGGCCATCTTGTGAATTCAATATTAACCTTGCCAGGAAAAGGAGGCATTGTACTTTTCTATTGAGAGAACTAGGAGACATTTTGAAAGCCTTTTCTAATCGAGTTGACTAATATTATTAGCAAACCTATTTTCATCTGCCAGTCATTCTTTGTGTTATATTTAGATTCTAAGCGCATTGAAGCAGCAGTTTCGTTTTCTGTTGTGTGAGATACACAACACAGCGGCTCTTACTCCATGGCAAGAACTTCGTCAGTATTATATTACTAATGTAAGAGAAATAAGTACTGTGCTTATATATTAGGATTATAAAATAATAATTTATTTTATCATACTAATATCTATGAGATGAGGCATACCCATGCCCTGTCACAGTTTTCAGTCCCATGCTTACCCAGTGCCTTCCTCAGGTACACAGTTTGATGTATGAAAATAAATATTGCTTTTTCATGTTAGAATGGTACAGACATGTTCGTACTTTGATAGTAAAAGGCCATAGATTATCTGGTGGTGGGAAATAAAAAAGTTTAAAAAAGCTCTCTTAACATTTGTGGGAAAGTGAATTGAAAGGAATTATTTTTGCCTTCCCCCCTTCCTCCCCCTCTATTTCCAGTAAAAGCTTTTCTGGTGTGTTCATTGAGGAAAATGCTGAGCTTTAAAAATATGCATTTAATGATTTCTATAGCTTAGAGACTGACTGCTTTCCCTCAGAGCAGACGTGATTAATCTACTTTTTCTTCTATCCTTTTCTATCTCTTTTCCCATTATCTCTTCTTTTTTTTCTCCCTGAAATTCTTTGAAATAAAATGAATAATCAGCTATTTCTAAGGGTGTTATTTAAAAGCATTTATATTAACTATGTAAGGGCACAATATGTAACTATAATCTTGCGCTGATGTTTGCTGCTTTGAATCTGTGTTACAGAGTAATATTTTTTTCTTGTTGAGTGCCAAAGCATTTTCTGCAATTCTCATTTTTAAGATTATGAACAAACCTAGTTATCCCCTTTCCATCTACAGAATTTGGGACAAGCCTCCTAACAAAAGAGGAGGAAGAGCTGGAGACTAGTGTTTCTCAGCTGCAGTGGCCTAACTCTAACACAGTTTTCTTATGGAGGTCACAGTAATCCGATGGGACCATTTCCAGGCTGCCTTACAGGTACATAATAGTCCTAATAGTCTTGCTAGAGGAGCAAGAGAAAATGAAGTGGAATTTATGAATATGGGCAGAAGATGATGGTGAAACTGACAGCTCTAACACTATTTAATCTACTGGAGAAAGATTGCAAACTCCAAGTATTTTCAAGGGACTGAATTTCATCAGTGTCTTCCACTGTAGTAGTGTGATTTTTGTGAAGCATTCAGCCAAGCTGTGGAAGAAGAGAGCAAAATCTGCTTTTGATTAATCATATTATAGTCAAGTCTGACCCTGTGCATCAATACCTTGTGATAAAAACTTACTTACATATGCTAATTTAATCTGCGTTCACAGTCCTGGTTTTTTAAAAGCATGCAGCTGATGCTCAGCTGTTACAAGTATCAGCTGCTCTCAAAATAGTTATGCTGCTTCTTTGGAGACTGACTGGCCTATAATCCCAGCACAGACAACAGAATTCTGTGCCTTCCTCTTCAGTCTCGTTAAATAATGCCCCATGAAGAAAGGGCAGATGAAGTTTCCTCTTAGTTTGAGGAGAAACTATATCACATTAAAAAAAACAAAAGAGAGAAAAGGCATTGTTCAAACTGGGAGAAGGGTTTGAGAATTGGTAGCACTAGTGCATCTACAGTAGTGTGCTTGCTGGGTCTTTGCCAGGTAGACACAAGTAGCTCCAAATGAGATTCCTGGCTCTTTTCCTCATGATTTAGTGCTTTGCAGAACATCAGTGTGCAGGCTCCTTCTTCTGTGGCCTTAGTTGTATGTTAGAATTGCTGCCTCTGGTGTTCCCCAACACCAGTGAACATCTCTCCAGAGACAATGCTTTTCAAAATTTCAAATTAACATCTGTCAGGCAAAATATAGCTTCTTGCTCTAATCTATTCTGTTCCATTTTTCTCTGCCCTCAGGTTCAGGCGGGAACTGTGGACCTTGCAGAGTGAACAGCCCTGATATGTACTCTACCTCCTTAGCAAAGTTAATTTAGTGTTTGACCTTAATTATTATGAGCTTTCACAGTGATCGGAAAGACAGAATAATATTAGCAGGTCTTGTCAATTAAAACATGAAGACCTGTTCTAATATATCCAGAAACATATGGTGCCCTGTGTAAGAAGAATTTAATTTCTTTTCTATTTTCAATTACTCCTAAAGCCAAGGGCTCTTGAGTATTTTGGTATCTGAACTCTAAGTTCCTTTATCACCTCCTCAGTGACCTCAAAAGATTTAAAGCCCTTATGCAATTATTAGTTCCCAGGCAAAATCTTCTCAGTAGAACAGAAACTTACATTTTGGGCTGAAGATCACATAACATTGATGAGGCAAATAGTCACCCTGATCCCCTCAAAGCTGTATATCAAAATGATATGATTAGCAAACTTTCCCCTATCATATCAATCTCTGACACATCCATGTAGGTTTCTGTTGAAATACTCACCTGCCAGTAGAGGAAGGTGGGAAGATTATTAGCAATTATTTGGTTGTCCCAATGTCTCATTTCTGAATTCCTGTTGGGTGTTTATTATATTACTTAAAAATTCTTGAGAGGATCTGTGTTTCGTGAATGGACTCCAGAACCACTGCTAAAAGTCTAAGGTGCACTGGGAAATTGCATAGTTCCTTTCTGTGGATGAAACTTGTGGATTTCATTCAGGGTCTTTTTCCTTCCCTGGAACCTGTGTGTGTATGTGTGCCTTACTTGTTCCATTTCAAAGAATTTCTGTGAAACAACCACCCTGGTATTTCATTGTGGCAGGCAAGGCAAATGGAATTATTTGGTAGAAAACTGTTAAGATTATCACTCCTGACTCTTTCAGTTATTTAGATCTATGTTGAGATAAGGTGTGGAGCTCTCTGTGTCAGAGCTTGCAGTGGTGCAGCCGTACTGGGAAATCTGTCAGGTTGCACCACAGCTCCCTCATGGCCTTAGGGTCAGGCTTCTCTTGGATTAAAACAAGGAGGGATTGCCAAATATCTTATTATGGCAGTAAGATGGGAGGTGTGTAGGGTGTGTGAAGAGTTCTACCATTTCCAGCTTGGCAGATGGTTAGAAGGATTTTTTTTTTTTTTTTTTTTTTTTTTTCCTCTTGGTATACATATTAGAACACACTTCTGAATAAAAGCTTACTTTGTCTAGTGTGAGGCCCTACTGAGTAGAGCTTCAGGTCCAGGCAAAGCTGTACCTTTGATCTTGGAGGTGTTGCTGGCTGCCTTAAGTTTTTCAGTTCTCATACAAGATACAGATTTCAGTATTGCAAACAGGAAAGAACTGCTGGCTGGACTGCTCTGTGAAGTCCTTTGATGCTGGAATATTTCCCTGTCCTTGGTCAGACCTCATCTGGCAGAATCTCTGCAAATCTAGAGATGCTGTCCAGGAAGTTTTCCCTTGCATTCAAGAAGGAGCTTGCCTGAAGTCTTGGTGTGTTATAGTATCTACAGACTTGATTTATTGTTACTCTCATTTGCGTGTGAATTTGTGGGCAATGTTGAAGTGCTGCTGAGCATTTCAAGTGTTGGCAGATTGCTAGGATTTAATTGATGAATGCCTGCTGATTAAATTATTGATTGCTTTTGGGTTTTTTTAATCTAAAGCATATAAATCCAAGCAAGCTGGGCAATACGAATTTTCATAGTAAGTGTACTTGGGAAATACAATTCATGCGACTGTTCCTGGTGTCCCTTTTCCCATTTGCATCACAAATATTGCAGTGAAAAACTCATTGTGAAACTTAGGAATAGTGATTCCAGAGGCTATGTTACAGAATACTCATAACAGGCAAGTTTGATATTTGTAAGCTTAACCCTTTGCTTTGGGAAATCTGATTCCAGTTGTAATACAATATGCATGTTTCAGTTTTATAGATTAGAGAAAAGCAATTCAATTAGCCAGTAACTATATCCCATGTGATATATGAATCCATCTAAATACAATTTATATTTAAATACCCACAGCAACTGCTCATGGACTGATAAAGAATTATCTTTGACTGGTCTCAACAGATCATTTTGAATTATGGACATAGAACCACTTGAATCTGCTCATGAACAGGAAGACACAAATTGAACTGAATGCACTATTTAATACAGGGAGCTCACAAGACATTTGCAAACAGTAGTGTATCCTTAGCAGTATCTCCTGCATGTTTTGTAGCAATCTATGGAGGTATTCCTTAACAAACAGCCTATAGTATTTGGGACTCCAAATTTAAACTTGTCTTGAATTAGAGGAAGAAGTTCAGCAGACTTAAATTTCTACTTGAAACAGGCACTTCAAAAGCCGTGAAATAAATGCAACAGGAGCAAGAGTTTCTCTAAATTCTGCAGTTCCTGGTGGGCACAGCCTGAAAGGTTTTGAAATTTATATCAGTGAAATAGGTTCTTCTTCACTGGTGTGAAAGAAATTCCCCAGTATCAAAGGAGAAACCTCCACATCCAGAACACCTGAATGCTTTTTAGATAAAAAAGCACCAACTTCTAAAACCTGTTTTGCTCTCCTTTTTTATATTAGTTCCTTTTGTATGTTATTTTTGAAAATAATATATTGGTATTGATCAATGACCTTCCTCAGTGACGCATTTAGTTACCAGACGTAAACATGCTGCAAATAGCTCATGCTGTGCAGGTCTGCCAATGGCTCCCAACCTTGACAGTGTGCCATAAGTGAACCGGAAGGAAGGCTGTCAAGGGATTCCTGCCAAAGAGATACAGGCTGCAGTCTACTGAATGCATCTTGTCTGAGTACCCTGAGCTTGCTTGGAGTTCATTTTTCCTCTCAAGATCATGCTTTTATGTGAAAGACTCTTGCGAATCCTGGTTTAGTATTCTACTGACTATGCCAATTTGTCACAATTGAGTGGTTTAGGCTGCTTAAAGAATCACTATCACAGGTATTGTCAAAAGTAAGTTTTAATATAAATTTGTGAAAGTGCAACAAAGTTTGATGGCAATGTTCACTCTATTGTTTAGTATGTAAATGAAGCATACAAACGAAAATTGGCTTGAAATCACTTTAGAATGATTTGTATGTTGACTAGGGATGCAAGTGGTAAGGGTGCAAAGGGTAAGGAAGACCCTCCCATAGAGTCACAAGGTTCAGAGTGGACCCCATGGCCAAGCTTAGCCTTAGACCTGATCAATATTTTATGTTTAAAGGATTTAAGTAGCACTTAATCAATTGACTAATTCAACATTTATGAAGTGATTCAATGAAATTGACTACAATTAACAGTTACTTCATTATAGTTCTGAGATGTCAGTATTTATGCTATACTTGCTATAGGGTATTTAGATCAATTCACACATGTGCGTGCACACAGACACAAAGAAGTGTGTACAAAGGTATCTCTGAAAAATTCCCTCTGATTTCAGTCAAATACCCCTGTCGAGTGCCTTGGCTTTTCTCAGCAGATGAGGGTTGAAGCTCAAGGAGTGAGACTTTATCAGCCTATGTCCTATCATCAGCTTTCTCACAAGCATGAGAGTTTGCACACTCCAAGAGCCATCCCACTCAAATGGAGATTCCAGCGCATCCCATTGAAGTCCAGGGAAGATCAAAGGGCCTCACTTAGGACCCCTATTTATAGGATAGCAAGATGTAATCTGTAAAATTTCCATCCTTAGACCAATAATCACTGGAGTTTCAAAAACAATTTCAAATTGTTTTCAAAACTCCAGCCCCAATGGTATCATTCCCCTTGGGCTATGGTTCAGGGAAAGTCCCAAAGCTGTAAGTGGGGGACTGATTGTGCTGTTGTCCTCCATCTCGGGGATGTTCCCAGCTTAACCACGCAGGAGTTCCCGTATAGTTAAGGGAAGCTTAACTATAACTTAACCCAACTCATCACACAAAGGCCAAGGCCCAGTGGGGATTCCTGAAGTCATAGAGTGGTTCCAAGGAAGAGTGTGAGGAGGAGAATGCACCACCACAAAAACTTGAGACAAGAAATAAGGGTTTTAAAAAAATTGTTTAAATAGCCATGTTTAGCTTTTTAAGTTGGTTTGGTTGTGTTTTCTTTCTTTTCTGTTTTTCTCTTTTTTTTTTTTGCAAGTTTAGCCTATGTCAGGGGAGTGACAGAGTAAACTGATGCTGAACATTCTGTCTCTGGCAATGTGAAAGTTAAACCTGTCCTCTACCCAGAGAATCTCCCTACAAAATCGCTGTTCAGGGAGCAATGATATCTCTTCATCACATATACATTTTAGAGGCAGACTCCAGTGGGAGCCTGGACTGAAGTACTGTGAGCTGTTATACTGAGAAGGACTAACATATTTCGGAAGATTTTCAAGATCAGAAGACCTTTCCTGATGCTATTTAATTTTAGCTGTTTTGGAGTATTATTGTGCCTTTCTCAGTAAGAAGCTATCTCTGTATCTGTCTGTTTTCCTTAACTTCTAGCAAAATTAAAGAACGTGGATTGAAGGTTGCAGACATGGGACAGCCACAGTGCTGCACCAGCAATCACACAGGAGCACGTGCTCTGTATGCAGGCTACTACTTTGAGCAGTCTTAATGACACAAACTGAGGATGACCTGATTTCCCCTATGCTCAATGAGGGGTGTCAGGAGGCCTATAAGCAATTTTATAGTGACCAGGACACCTGCTGAAAATGTTTGTTCAGAAATAGTAATTCATATGGAAGTTGCTCTCAGTCACAGCTTTTGCTGTGCTACTTAACTGTGTAATCCTGCATGTTCTTGGGGGCTGAGTCACAGACACTGATTTGTCCGATGTATCACTGTAATGTTTTGTTAAAGCAATGCTGTGATTACAGGCACAGATTTCATCATTTGTTATACAAGAATATCCTGAAACTTCAGAGAAGTACTACAGCAATGGTGAGGGTGGTTTTGATAATATATTTTGGTGGGCTAGAGGTGAGATTATCAATGGATTAGTTGTCCAGGAGGTCATATTATAAAACACTTAAAGTGAAATTGTTTCACTAGAGGTACAAGTGTGAGGAAACCACCAGAGCTTTCTTGATATTTGTCCATGAAGAATCATAAAAGTTACATGAAGATGATGTTTTATACATTTATGATGCTGTATTTTTATATACAGCTTTTTCAAATTTATACTCTACATTTAAAAACAATATATTTATCAACACTGAGTTTGTAATAGCCATAGTTAGAAAAGACAGTTTATTTAACAAGTATAGATTTTCTCTATGTATGTTTCTCAGAAGTTGTACATGAGCAGACAGAGGGCTTCACAGCATGTGTTTGTAATACATAACCATCAGGTTAATATACTTAGGGTAATGGTTTTTTGTGTGTATGGCTATCCTGGATCTTGTTAACAGAGTTGTTAAAAACATGTGGAGCTTTTTTAAGTTTTTGAAACAGAGTATTTCCGGGGAAAAAAATTTAAAAGTATTTTATAGGCATTGCATGATACTTGCTGGATTACTACAAACTTTAAAAAAACCAACCAAACAAGGAAAAGTGACAGTACAACAATGCTATGATGTAAAATAGCTGATTTTTTACAGAAAGATACTGTTGAAAAGCGTGGGCTGACATTTAAAATGAAAGTCATTAATGAAGGGAGCTCTTTGCTTCAGTGGATTTAAGATCAGGCCATGGATAGGGAAAATGTCAGTCTTCTTAGGAATTGTGACACATTTTTATAAGAGTGCAATACTCTATGACCAGGTTTTCTAGTTATTCCACACATGGAGAGTTTAATGTACCAGGTTTTTATGTATTTGAGGGTATTTTACCTTATGCAGGATTTTGATTTAGTAAGTGATATCACAGTGCACTGAAATCACTATACAAGTACAAGTTACACTTAGCAGTACATGACAATTGACTGTATACACGAATCACAATACAAACATGATTCTTGTTTTACTAGTCGTGTATGATATGCTCACTGTTACCATGCTGAACATCCCCAGTTGCTGGGAAGGAATGCGGCCTAAAGCCAGCTCAAGCCTTTCTCTCTTCAAACTTTATCAGTTGCTCAACTTTGGTACTGTATTGGGTTCAGCGAGATATACACTGCCCTGTGTTGGTTTGGCTAACTCAGGAAGACGTTCACACTCTTTTGCATATGTTTTTATTAACTGTTTGACAACAAACATTCATATAACCAGTCTATCCAGGCAACTGACACAGTCATTTAACTAAAACAGAGGCTGCTCTCTGGTCCCTTTTATATTACATTCAGCTTTCTCTGCAACAGTGGATTTTGTCTGAATTTGGTGGGAACATGTCTGTGTATGAATGGCTAGCATCTTTTCAGCTGCAGGCAGAGGAATATTTTTACATGCATCGAGCTACGGAAAGTTTGTGAAAAGAGTCCAAATTTTTTTTTTCTGGTGAAAGTTTCTCATAGTGAAACATGTTACTTTATCTTCTGCAGAGAAGCGTCCATTGCCGCAGTGGTATTTTTTTTTTATACATGAATCCTCAGTTTAAAGTCTTTTGGCCTTCTAAAGTCAATCAGAAAGGTTCTGTTAAGAACTTACTCTTAGCTTTGTATCTTAGTACTATGAGACATTAATCAAAGCAATATATTCCCCTGGAAGTACAGATCCCATTAGTCTCTAATGTTTACTAATATGCAAACTTTGGTAGAATTTAACTTAGTCTCTTAGTCATGTTGTCCTGTTCTCATATATATTTGCAAAATTGCACTGTTGCAGACAGAGCTGAACTGCATTCGTGTGAACTTAATTTTATTTATTTGTCTGGGAATGGGGCTAAATTGTAAAACAGCTTAATAGACTTGGGGCTCATTAGGTGTTCATTATAAATACATTTTTATAATCAAATCTCATGTAATTTTGTTACTGTAGAATTAATACACTCATAATGGAAAACATTGTACATTTCTGCTTCAATAAGTAAAGGAGCCTGTTACATTTCAGTAAGTCAAACATAAATGCCACAGGTCAGACACAACTGAAACAAAGTTGCCATTGGTTTATTTTGGATAATCCCTACAAACACTGTTGTATATAAGGTGCAACTGTGCTTTTGGGCTGAGGCATACATATGTCTTCAAATTCCTCTTTCTCTCCAAAGCAAAAAAAAGGAAGAGATTCCCAAAAGTCTCACAATATTTATAGCTAGGGTTTGTTAGTGGAATCTGGTTTGTTTCCTGTGGTATGACTATCAAGTTCCAAAGTAGGAGAACATTGTCCAGTGTTGCCCTTCTAGCAATGCGGAATGTTTAGGAATAAACATCTGCTGATGTATGCAGTGAACTGATGAGGCTTGAGGCTGTGGACACGGTCTTGGAATTCCTCTGTGAACAACCATTGAAGTTCAGGTCCCTTGGAGCTGCTCTTTTCTTATGGCTGGCGTGCATGCTGTCTCCTTCATTAGTGTCAAACACCACTGTCATGCTGGAGTCCATCCTGGACACAGCATAGAGGCTGCTTTGCCGGGTGGGGTGAAACCTGGCTGCCTTTAGCTCCAGCTCGTCATAGCTGGACACCTCAATGAAAGGGCACCAGCGGAAAGCTCGCTTGAAGCCAGCTCGGAACCTAAGGGGAAAGAAGCCTGGTGAAAGCGTGTGCTTTCGAGAGCCAGCCCCAGGCCTTCATCTGAAAACATACAAGACACTGACTTGGCCAATTATCCTGCCCCTAGGCCTGGATGTGGTAAAGTCAGTGTGAGTTTCCTTGACTGAAGTCTGAGTAGTGCAGAAAACAGTGGTAACAAATAATTTTGATTTCTGATTTTTCTACATGCTTCCCCTGCATTTTAACAGTGGTATTTTCCTCATAATAAATTTCCAGTCCTTTCCTGTGCAAAGTAAACAAACACCAACTTTGATAGATCTGTCTTCACAGAAATTTTGATTTGACCTCTAATGAAATCTGCACCTATATTTTCATCTTCTTTCAGCAAGAAACTTTGTAGCATTCTTTTCTCTAAAATACCATCCCAGTTTCCAAATTTCGATATCCCTTCTTGTTTCTCTCTAATGGAGATGCTTATATGAGAATGATGTAATGACTAATAATTGTTCACGCAAAATATCTGGAAAATAATTTTTAATAATTAAAGAGGATCCTAGAAAGTTGAAATCGGAATGTGAGCAATATACAAACAAGCATTTTGAGGCTTTAGAGCATCAGTGTTTGCGATACTCATAGAGAGTTATTTTATTTCAATTCAGAGGCAGGGATTTACCATAAAGACTGTTGTCAAGTTTTGTGTGTATGCATTTCCAGAATAGAAGTTTAATACATTAGAAAAGCAAGCCCCTATATATTTATGTGTAACTGGAAAAAGAATACCTATTCACCTAGACTTAAAGCTTATCTGACTTTCACACTTGTCTTGCTCCTGTTGTTTTGTTTCAACAGTCAGCTCTGTTTTTTATCCTGCCTGTGAGTTTTTTGAAGCAGTGGTTAACTGCTGCTGATGACTGCAGATAAAAATTCAGAGCAAGTGTTCAGTTAAAGTTAACTGCTCTCACAGAAGTGACTTTTCCTTCCTCAAATTTTTAAGTTTGGACTTCTCATATGATGACAAGGTAGGTTGCTCTTCAGCATTCTCTGTTTACATGCAGTCTATTTTGGAAAAGTACTGAAAGAACCTCTGATGGAAATGGATTTATTGATAGAAACTGTAAAATCAAAACATCTTTAAACAGTGTTACTTTTCTTGGCACCTTCCATCCTCTTTCTAGTTCAGGGCATCTTTTTTCTTTGTCTTGAAATAATGCTCTCTTTATCTAGATACGTAATATCCTAATTAGCCTGGAAGATGAGGCTGGGGGTAGGTGTTCTAAGTCTGTCTGATACTAGAACCAGCAGAGGCATGAATTGACCTGACTCCCAGCAACAAGCTCTATTTTCCTACTTAATGAAAAGGAAGCAGACATTCTGGCATCTTCATTTCAATATGGAACTTAATTATAAGAAAACTGTCTCTAGGATTTCATTCTTGCATAAAATTCTGAACAAGGTGACCTTTAGTGTGTCTCAAAGTTATTAATTTTTCTTTGGCTGTATTCTTTAATCCAGACATTTAATTTTGAAATGTGCAAGTGTCAACATAAGCCACATCAGAGATACTATTTTTTTATGAATACTTTTGTAACTGTGCCATAAAAAGTTTTTAAAGAAAATGGGATTGATTTAGAATTTTTATGGTAGTAATTGAAAAATGAGGCTCCATTCTTCCTTGCCTTTGATTTTGCAGACACTGAACACTTACTGAAATCTGGTTTCTGTTGAAATCAATGGAAAATTTGCCATTTGGGTTACAGTTTTGTTCTGGCATGCTAAAACTTTACTTCATCTTTAAACAGGTGCAAATGATGAAAAGAGGCAGAAGGCTGTATGAATTTAGTCATTACCTTGTCTTTTTAAAAGATCGTGAATGTTAATCGTCAAAAGTTATCCTCATCAAGGAGAAAGACTCCCAGTGTTTTTAGACCGATAAAAACTTGTTAGGGTTTGTTCACTTCATTTTTGATTAGACTTCTTTTGTCAGGTTCTGCATGATCTTTAGTGGGGGTTTAGAAGTATCTTGCAAAATTCATATAAAGTTTGACAATAATTAAACTTGGCACTGGCTGCTAAGTCAAAAGAGATTTGAAATAATATTTAAGATTCCTTATTCAATACTGATTCATACTGACTGAGTTTGTGAAGTAATTAATTGTTCTTGGTGATCTTTGTCCAATGATGCTAGAAGAAATACTGGAGAATAGGATGACCAGGATGATGTTTGTGTAGATCGTGGTCCTACAAGCTGAAATGAAAAACTTGAGTCCGTTCTGCAATGCAGTAGTCTCAGACTAGCAAGTATCTGTAAAATCTCACCAAACTCAACAGGTACCATGCCTTTGAAATTCAGAGCATAATATGTTGCTATCAATCAATACTGTAATTTAGTATTGAGTAATGAGAATATAAATATTTGTATAATATTTGTCAGCCTGTTGCAGATCTTGGAGCGCAGTAGAAATCTAATGGTGAGGTATACAAAACACAGTAAATCACATTTTATATTACGTTCTTCCAGCAAAACAAGACTGGAGCTACAATTAGTGAACATACAGCTTGCACTTTATATCACTAATAACCATCTTCTTCATTTTAATGTTTTGCAAACCAAAAAATATTAAACTGCTGTAGATGTTTAAATTTTGCAGGTGGACAATGGAAGGACTGGTTTCTGAAAACTGAATTTTGCTCTGAAATTTTAACTGAAACAAAATATTTACTGGATGTCTACCTTTGGGTTTTTTGGGATCCTTTTCAAGTACAAACCTGAAGAAAGGGGTTTTTTTGCATTTTGTTTTCTTTCCTAGTAACTGAAAACTATTTAAGTGAAAAATCTGTGTCTTTTATTTCATTTAAACAATTTATATTCTCACTGAAGTTATGCATCTTGTTTCATAACCAGCTCTTACCTCTTATTAAGACAACAGTAGATAATGGGATTGTACATTGTAGAGCTCATGGCAAGCCAAAAGCTGGCTAAATAGATTTGCTGAATGTATTTCCACCGATTTAATTGTTGATAGATGCCAGTAACTATGAAGTAAACGTGGTAGGGCAGCCAGCACACGGCAAATGTCAGCACAACCACAATCATCATTTTTACCACCTGAAAGAAAGACGTTATAATGATATTTAGTCTTTTTTTATTTGGAAGAGCATTTCAACATCCATTAATAATTTTCTTATAATTAATTTTGAAAGTTAGTCAAAGGAAGGCTGAATATGCTTTTATATAGTTTTTCCTTTTAATCTGACTCTCTTAATTATTTTTTTTTCTTGACTGGAGATCCTCTTTTTCCTAAGAAAAATGATATGAAAGTCTTCCCTAACTTTCTGTATTTATTTTTCCAAGTAATGTATTTTCTTAGTTATATTTGGCTATCTAAATTATCACTTCTTTTCTGTACATCTAATCATGGCATAAGGTTAGTATGTTTTATTTGGACACCTCATTTTGGCCTTTATTGACCTTCGTGTCTCTTTTTATTGTGATCTGCAAGTCTATTTCTTGTCCCCAGTTTTCAGATGTGATTTGAATAGCACTAGGTTGTAGGAAATGAGCAACTGCAGCATCCTGTGTAATGTCAGAACCTAACAATTCCCTTGGCTGGTGATCCTTATTTGTTGTTTTCTGCAGGCATCACAACATCTGTTGGCTACCATAGTTTCCAGTAAGCAGAAATGAAGAGGAGCTCTGCTTTGTGCTCCAAACACATGAAGAAAACTTGCAAGTTATGTAAAATGTTCTCTCTTATCTTTCTCTTTTCAGCTATGTCAAATACTATTCCAGTTACCGTTTTCAGCACAATATGTTACATATTTACACCACAGGTTTTCTTTTTGTAGCTAAAATGAAACTAGACATTATAGATCTATGCTGGGAAGTGTCTTGTTCATTTCTACTTGTGAATACTGAGGAATAACAGGGATTGCTATGAACAGTTCCTTAATTTTTTTTCTGTACCAGGTGCCATTTCATACTGTTTCAAGTTTTAATGGGGAAAAAACCAAAAAGCTGAAATTTGCCATACTCATGTGTTTTTGGTTAATATTTTTATAAAATTCCAACTAACATAATTAAAGCATTTTACATATAAATATTATGGTGTCCTCCTTATCTCATATTATGTCTTCATATGGAAAACATAAGGCAATTTTTCATTTAATATCCAGCACCAGTTAACAATCTTTTCTGCTGGATGGGACTGTAATGTGCAAGATTTTGCTTATAAGAATACTATTGTTGATATATATACACTGATCATCACTCAGAGGTAAAGAAGAGGTATCTGTCCACATATACAACATTAATATTTGGTTCTTCTAAAGCACTTTTCATCAGTTCACTATAAATCCTGTGATCAGGAAGATCAGTATTTTTATAAAGGAAGGCAACACACCAAAACATAGTATCACTTTCACCTTTCACATGTACACCTGTGTGTCTACATCTAGGCAAATATAGAAGTTTATGAGACTATATATGTGATTTTTTTGGGTTAGGAGGGAAGAGATTATGATTTTATGTGGACAGACGTTTCTGGACTAAACTATGTATGTGAAGTGATGCATAAAAATACGTTGTCAGATCACAGACTATCATTAGATGGCATCTCTATTTCACTGCTTTCGACATAACTTCCAGTATTCTCCTAGGGCCCCGGGGACTTCTATCTTCTAAGGCAGAGGTGTAAGCCTTAATTTTATAGTTATATCACAATACTTAAGCTCTCTGCCCATTTATTTACAGGTGCATTTTTCTCACTTCTGTGTTTTTATAGATCTGTCAGAAATAAGTGTTACCTTAGCACCTTTCAGGACTTCTGTAATTTCACAACATTTGAGAGTCTAATTACTTACCTTGATATTTAATTAGCAAGTCTTGCAGTACCAGCTGGGCGTGTGAAATTGTTCCTAGAATTATTTGTCATTGGAATATCATACGTACTAAATGAAAGGATTTTTGTGTCCAAATTTTCCAAGTGTAAACAGGCAAATCTGTATTTACAGTGTACGTTTCATCTGTGCAGTGCTTGAGAACCAAAACAATAGAGCTTCCCAGCAACGAATGTAGCTTAATCTGCTTGAACACTGTGTCACTCATGCCCCAGAGTTGCTAGAAATCACAGAAGGAATCCGGGTTGCCAGTTTGGCATACTCAATTGTGTTAATATTTTCCAAAAGAAAGTTGTTTTTCTTTTTTCTAACATCCGAATGCTTATTGTCTAGTTTTCTGTGTTATATTGAAGGGTAAGACAAGCAGTGCTTCGAGAGTCTACATAAAGGTCTCCTAAAGCTAACAAACATTCACAAGCTGTACAAAAAAATAGCTTTTAGATTTCAGCTGCTGCAAAAATTAACCCTGAAGGAATGAAGTTTCAGTTTAAATTACTATTAAATGTAATATTTCAGGTTTTCTTCAAGGGACCAGAAATCTCAGAATAACTTTTACCTGCAAAGAAAATCCACAACTTTTCTTGTCACAATTTCAGGCAATTCAATTTTAATTTTGAATGTTTTAATTTTTTCTGAGTTTTGATATCAAAAATGCCAAATCACTCCCAGAGAATTGCATCTTTCTTGCAAGGTTACTGTTTTGTTTGAAACAAAATACTCTTCTTTTAAAAGAGTGAGATTAGAATAAAGTTTTCTTGTTGCTGTTTCTGTCTCGAAATCCGTGAATAAATATTAAGCCATCCTCATCCTGAAAGCAGAAATTTCTGAAGCAAAGAGTCAAACTAGATGACAAGCTAAAGATGATTTTAGATGGACATTAGTGTTTGATTTAATTTGTGAAGTAACAAGTCACTTGAATGACAGACAATGAAGCATATTACATTCTTAATCATTCAGATTTGCAGCTGTTTTTCATAAATGCAAAAAAATTATCTAAAATGTACAGAATAATTTTTTCTCAGGTAAGGCTGTATCCGTCTGCGTTCCACTTATGTGAATGGTCATATACTGATAAATGTACGTCTAGGGGCAGACATAAGATGGGATTTCCTTATTCATGTGTAAAATGTTTTTCTCTGGAACAAAAAAGTGCAAATTTTTCCTGGAAAAAAGGACATTTAAAAAAACTCAAGCTTAAGTTGTCATTTTGAGTATTTATATAGTACAATGCACTCATTGACATATCTCTTAGAAGATAAGTGAGGTGTTTCAAGTTGGTGTGGTGTAAAATTGTTGGTAACACAAGGTAGTTAGGGTTAAATTTGAAGTCAAACGCAGAAGTTGTGAGAGGAATCAAAAGGCCTAGTCTGTTCTAATTTCATCATCTAAGAATGACTATATGTTGGCAGAAATGGAGGGAAAAAAGAATCAGAGGAAAAGGAAGGAGATTATTCCCAATGTCCTTTTCTCTTTCAGAGAGAGGCACACTGTGCAAGGCCATACTTTGCACTTCATAGCTGCATTTCTCGTCCATAATGTTGGTCTTTCCAGTATAAAGTTTCATTTCTTGATTTTATCAATAACTATGAACAGAAAGTGACTTCAAGGTCTATAAACCCAGGGCACCTTGAGTTTACTTGAAATAAATTCTGATGAACAAATGCCTGTAAACCAACAGAGAAAATAAATGAAACAGGCCCAGTATGAATTTACCACAAAAACCTGATTGTCTTTTCCCAGTACACTGGGATGTTTCACTAAAGAAACTCCAGTGATGCTTTACAGGTCCAACTGCAAAGTATAAAAGACAGCTTCAGTGTAGGGGTTGTTTTTTGACTACTTAAAACTGTGAGTGAAAAAAAAAAGTTCTTTTTAATAGTCTTGTTCTCTTTCATTTTTTTGAGATATTACCATTTTTCAGTTGCTTTTCCTTTTGTTCTTAGTTGCATAGAATTCATTAGTAAAGGTTTGCTCTTGTGCATTAGGCAACATTTCTAAAGCAAGGAAATGACTGAGTTCAGTTGCTTAGCTTAAAGTCTAGCTCTGTTCGTACCACCATTTCACCATGGAGCTTTCCAAAATGTGAATTGCAGCGAAAATCTTTTATCCCAGTGGCACCATTTCCCCTGGTGTTCTGTTCAATCTCCCTTTGTGTGTATTGTAGGCAGCATGACTGGAGGAAAGAAGGTTTTTCTGTTCTAGGCAATTCTTTTGTTAAAATGAGTTGTACTGAGTCTCTCAGTTGTGCAACCTTCATGCAAGTCTTGAGGCTAGATTTGTAAATGGAAAATCAATACATTGTTTTTCATCAATCTATTCTGCTGATATTGATGCACTGCTGCCTATGTCTAAAGAAAACTACGTCTAGAAAAGAATCTTAATTTATGTGCTTTGTGGTGTTGTCCATTCCTTTAAATCCTTTCTGTCTGAGTAATTCATTACATTAATGAATGTAGTGAGAATTTTTTAAAAGAGCAAAATGGGTATAAGTTCATTGGAATTGGAGTTTGCAGGTTTGCCTTTGCTGTGAAATATTTGAAACAGTAAAAGTGAAAAGGAACTAACAGATTCTGCTACACTCAGAAAAACCAGCAAGGACTCTTTTTTTCCATCCTGTTTTTATTTTGCATGAAGACTAGCTAGAAAAATAGACTGATTTAGATGTAGCATTGAGAGCAGCTCTTGAAAGATTAGGAATAAAATATACTTTTCTGAGAGACTTAGTTGCTGCTGGGGGAGTATAGCAATTCACATTGCAAGACATTGATTTGCCAGCAATACCTAAGACTTGGACCATGAAATAATTTCCTTTTCAATCTTCTTTGCAGCTCCTTATTGCCTTTCTAAGTCATCTTTGATACTGCTGCTTCTAAAAGTACAGGAAGTTGGCTTTTGATTTCATTTGCACTTATATCACACAGAACAACTTAATTACATTCAGAACTTTTACTCTTGGGTGTTATGCAGATATAAATGAGAAGCAAATGATTTAAGAACCCGTGGAGTGTAAGAATGTCTTTGTTTACCCTCTACTGGATGTTATTTATTCATGAATACAGCTTAAACACAGTTCACAGATAATCCCTGCAATCGTAACTTTCGCCCTGTGCTCTTTTGGGAGAAGTAAAATGCCACACTAACATTTCACAAAGTGTTTCTCCCAACATATTAGAATGCAGCCAGTAAATCCACTTCCCAGTCCCGGGGACATACATGGCACTTATGCATGAAGTGCCAGAGAGAAAGGAACATCAATATGCCTTTGCTTCTCCACGATGCTTATTTGCAGTAAACTGTCTCTCTTTTGCAGGAAAATTAGGATTCAAAGGTAACTCTACTGGCAATAGTACAGAGATAGGACTGACTTCTACAGTACCAAGTGCTTTGCCAAGATCAGGGATTTTCTGTATTCTTTCAGCCCATAGGAAAGGGCGGATTCTTAATAGCTAAAGGAAATGCACTTTTGGGAGGAGAAATTATGAGAAAGCTTCGAAGTCTTTCAGCCCAGTAAGATACTTGCCAATTCCAGTGCTCCAGATAATTTTAGTCTTCTGACTTATGCTTTCCATCTGTTTTTCTCAGTTGCTTGAAATAAAGAAAGTGTTTTTCATTTCAGTTTGCATAATCCCTTGTTGCAAACAGAATTCATAATCATTTACTTTATTGAAGCTCTAAAGTTCAAAAATATATTCTCTTTTAGTGTGAAGTAGTTTTTAATAGTTTGCTTTCTTCCAAATGCTGAAATGTGGGGCTCCCCTCAAACCAAAGCAATTCTGACGTCTTTTACGAGTGGTCTTAGCTACTGCCATTTTTAAGTGATGTTTCCCCAAAGTTGCATAGAACACAGGTTTGACAGTGACTTTGAGTTTCTTTCAACATATCAAGAAATGTCTGTTCCATTGCAAAAAAGAGTTAAATATTTTGCTCAGAGTTTTATTCTCCTTGAGAGTACATGATTTTACAAGCATCTGATTGGGGGCAAGAAGGAAAAGCTTCTACAAGTTTTATGTTACTCTGTCTAAGAAAAGATGTCTCAATTTCTCACAAGAGATTATTGGATATTGGGCAATATGCTAATGTCTGCTGCTCAGACTAAGAGGTTTT
The DNA here is from genome assembly GCA_013398955.1 of Callaeas wilsoni. Lineage (NCBI taxonomy): Eukaryota > Metazoa > Chordata > Aves > Passeriformes > Callaeidae > Callaeas > Callaeas wilsoni. Next base: position 60,602 of record VWPU01010646.1, read on the forward strand.
TTTCTCTAAGCTTGTCAACGAATAAAGACAGGTGGCCTTGTATAATCGTCTTGGTCTTAAGCATTGAGTAGGATAAGAAGTTTATGTTCTTTACAAAATGAGTGGCTGTTGTGAGATTGGCATTATTTGGCATGATTATCCACCTGAGATCTAGTTCTGGAAAAAAAGTGAAAAAGCTGATTTAGTGCTTTTGTACTTAAGATTCATACCACCACTTATTTTACAATACTTTCCTTCCTTACTTGGAATGAATGATGGGGCATAATTCATTTCCATGCCTCCAACCAAATGTGAGATTTGGTATGGGGGAAACAAAATAACTGTATCTTCTCTTGTTTTTCCTACAGGGGTAGATAATTCTGAAGTCCACTTTCTGACACAATTCTGAAAGTGTTCTGGAACCTTTAATCCTCATTGTAGGCTCAATGTTTAAATTAATTTTCCATGCAAGACTTCTGAAGGAATGGCACTAGTGCATGTTCTCCTTTGAAAACTAGGACTTAAATACTGGACACTGCAATAAACAACTAATGCTATGGTGAATTATGCCGATGAATTATGCAAAAGTTGCATACCATCCTGTCTGTGTTTTACTTTATCTGGGCTCCTTATAATGGAAACTGTCCTCCTGAACCTAAAATGAGATATGGGTACCTTTGGTTATCTTCAAAATAGGAGCACAGGCTCTTATTTCATATGGAAAGACTACTTTTTGAATTATTTTATTTCCAGCTTATTCACCTAGGGGAATTAAATAAGTGATTTATATAATTAGAAGCCATTTGAATGTTTACCGTATTTCTCTATAATGCTCGCACAAGAACATCATGGGAAAGAATGCAGATTGTTTACTATATAGTTTGAAAAACCTCTTTCTTCTCTTTTCTGTTGATAAGAAAAGAACTATGAGTTATTCCTGGACTGTACTTGGTTAAGTTGCATGGCACAATTCTGTTAGGAAAAATGTGCAGTTAAAGCTATTTTTTTATTTGCCGTCATAATTATGCATTTGCAGTGGTAATAGCATCTTCCCTTTCAAATGTTGAAGAAGAAATGTTTATTACCACCTAAGGAAAAAAAATGGTAAAGAATTTTAATATTGTCCCCCAGTTAATTTTCATTTAAATTGACTTCAAAGGAAAGTGTTAATGTCAGTGATGTTGAGGTTTATATTTTCCATTTGGTGCACCTAGTTTATTTTTGTCATTCTTCAAATGACTGTACAAGGTTGTGAATCTATTAGGAGAGAAGGCTCATAACTCACATATAGAACATTTTGGAAGTACTTGGTCAATAAAAAGTGTTACATACTCTGGTCAATTATTGATGAAAAGTACCAGGAGTGTCATTCTCCTGACAGTGTCTACTTTTGTACAGGCAAACCTTGCTTCAAGTACTAAAGTATCCACATGACTTGGCCATAATTGTCAACACATTGGTCATTATTGCCCTGGTTTGATACTCCTGTGATATCCCAATTCTGTGGAATAAGGTATGACCTGACCCAAGCCAGGGTGGCTGAAACTGTTTCCTAGGAAAACCGCTCTAAAAAGTGGGAAAATGCAAAAAACTACTTCTGTCCACCCCAGAAAATGAGTAATGAAAAAAGGCACTTTGAATAGGTTATTTACAATGTTGCAGTACGGAAACTTCTAAAGAATGCAGTGCTTGAGTTAAAGAATTACATTTGATAGGTGAAGGCATTACTAGGCATAACATAGACACCCTTCTGTGTGTAGGTGTGTAGATTTCTGCTTTAATTCAGAAAAAAACCTGTGCAGAAGTTATGTTTTGTTTTGACATGAAGAGCAGCCTGTAATGAATGCAAAAGTGCATAAGTGCAATACTGGAACTGCAGTTCTGTTCTGCTGGATATACAGGTCTTGGCTCTGCAGAATAACTGATCTGCATCAGATTTCCTGGGCTTTTCACCACACAGATGCTTGGCACTGTTCCAGAAATCTCAACAGACTGAAAACTCATGCTAAAATGAATTTGTTCATGACTTCCCTACAGGGACCCGATGAGGAAGGCGCTTCTTATGCGCTCTTCTATCTGTGTGTGTGAATGTGTGTATATATATACATATATATATATATATATATTTACACACTCAAGCACACATAGGACTATTCATGTGGTCATAATTTAGGATATGTAATGGAATAACTTTGCAGATTAGATGAGACAACAAAAGATCTTTGGAAGTTTCCCTAGTTTGTTTATATGCTGGTGAAAAAATTTGCATACAACTTAAAGAATACACTTTGTCCTGAATGTGTAATTTCAAGATTATCTGGAGGGTCAGGTCCCAGACTTGAACCTGGGGAGAACTGCACAGAGAAAATGAAGTCTGTCTTAAAAAAAATTCCAACTCTATAGATTGAAATATGGAGATCATAATCTCCATGCCGAAAATCTGAATGTTGAAAAAGAGACACTTGGCTTTCATTTGTCTTTCTCATAGGTGTCTTGGCTTTATTATTATAGAACACGTATAGTTGAGTTCAGCAATGCATTTGAAAACACACTGAGCTCACTGACATTGGAGTGAAGCATTGTTGAAATTCTTTGTCTGTTAACCTGGTGTTACTTACATTCTTCAAAATATGAGGCATTAGTAAGCAGAAATTTTTGCCCTAGGACTGTGTCTAGACTTTATATTTCACATAATTTTTCTGCCACCAGTGATCAGAAATATAAAAATAACAAGGAGAAAATACCACAGCAACCATAAGTGCACAATTCTGAGCCTAATCACTGACCATGCAGAACCAGTCTCTTAAATCTGCCCTGACCTGGAGATGTTGCCAGCTGTTCTATAAAAAAGTATTAACCTGAAAACTTCCGTCAGTTTGTCAGTAAATACTTAAACTGGCAAGGTTTATGCACAGTATAAAGCCATTTTTAGTATTTACTCTGCTTTTACTTCCCTGTGCTTGCTGCTTGAAGCATGGATGAGGAATATGGCAAGATGTGCTTGTTCACAGTTCATAGCTCAGTTTTAGGAACTTGATGCGATGAGTGGAAGCTGGTGCTGCTGCTGAGTGTTCTGTAGCTATTTGGAGATAGAGAGCAGAGAAGAGTAGCTTCCAGTAATTTTGTTGTATTTCACTGTGTCAGTCGTGTTCAGAAAATGATCAGGTTTGACTTTATTTTTATCTCAATAGGAAATCTTGTGCAAAATTATAGGCAAATCATTAAAAAGAGAACAAATTGTTAGAAAAAAAAAAATCCTGAAAAGGAGAACAGGTGAACTTCTAAGACTATAAAATAGCTCTGTAAAAAATATTTTGGGTTTAACATGCAGTGACACTAATTCCCCTGTACCTCATGTCCCAGTCTTTCCCTAGGCAATTTATAAGCATGTAAAGAGTGAGACTGTGAAATAAAAATCATTATTTACAACATTAATAATTACTTTGCTCATTCCCTACATTTTCAGTAGGTTTTCAGTCCCTATACTTGATAATAGAAGGAGTTTAGCAGAACTTTTTAAAACTTAAAACCAAAGATTATTGGTTATTCTGTCTCATCCTACTGGAAAATAGGTGCTTCTTTGTGTGTATGTGTTTAGGGAGGGGGTCATAAATTATAGTTAATGTGATGATTGTACAAGAACTTAATTAATGGTAAATGAAAATGCCCAAATCAGGCTTTCCTGTCAGTACTCTGTATTCTTGTTGAGATTTTTGATAACCATGGGAATGTATTGCTGATCAAAATAGGAAAAAATATCTTATTCTGCTAGTATTTTTACCAGAAAGATATTCATATGATATTCTGACTCTCATTACCCTTTTGAAGTTTTTCTTAAACTTAAGAGAAAATAAGCTTAAAAAAAAAAAAAATCCTGTTCTGCCAACTTTTAGCTGTTAACAGCAATTTCTTGCAAGTAGAGACTTTGACCGTTGTGTTAACAGCAATCTGGTGAGTCTGGCAGGGTATTTGTCTCTATGGTTATGGAACAAGTGCTCAAAATGTCAGTGGAACACTGACATTTGCTGTCTGATCCAATAACCTTCTTAATGACCAGTCCTGACTCACACATGCGGAGCCATGGAGAAGAGCAGCAGACAGGATAAGCATCTGTGCTCTGCAGGAAGCATAGTAAGCAGCATGTCACATCTCCTTGTGTAACTAATTCCATCTACATGGTTACAAACCCCATTTTAGGCACGTGTAACAGTTTGTGAAGTCAGGCTTTAGCTTCATTAGGATTTGTTTGCATATACCATATTAACAAGGCTATTTCATACTTCCCATAAATGGTCAGAGTTAAGGATAGCATAGTAAGAGATGCCCTGAAGCAGAATGTGAGGAAACCTACCTTTAGTTATTAATTTTTGTAATGGAAAGGACCACTGGAAAGGTAGTTGAGAGAAAACTATTTTTATTAGAGAGTATTTAATAGTAATCTCCCTCCAGTCTGGGATATATTCTCTAAGTATCATTCTTGAGATCTGCCTCATTTAATGTATTCACTGAGGAGTTTTGTACAGCAAAATAGAGGCATGCCAAATAAGTTTGATGACAAGACACTTCTGAGCAACTTTGCTGCTACAGAAGCAAGGCAGAGAAAGACCCTGGATGTGGAAGAACTGTGGGAGCAGAAATGCAGCTTCACAGTGCTGGTCATATACTTTGTATGGTAGCAGTAGTGATTGTGTCCCTAGGTGGGTTGGTGGCAGTGACAGGTATCACAGAGTAGATAGAAACTGCTGGACTGGTACTGTGCTGGTTTTGGGGGTTGTTTTATGCTGTACTTCCATAGGGTAGGATTATGCTCAACAAATGCCAGAATTTTTCTCAATTAAGGACTAATAAAATTATCTGCTGTAAATTTGTTTGCCTGTTGTGAACAAATGAGGAGGAGACAGATGTTATCGACTGATTATAGCAAGACCAGGTCATCCGTTTAATGAAAGGAAAAAATGAGATTTTAGGAAGTTCCAGATGAGGCATTCTCAGTGGAGAACAGGGAATTGCCCTTGTGCAGGACCATGGTGACACTACATTGCTGGCATTCCTTGTCTGGTTTTGGTCACTTATTGCACAAAGATGTTGTTACATAAAATATCAGCAGCACTTGTTTCATTTATGTACCAAATGTAAACAAAGACTGAGAGGAAATGGATATGAAAACATCTGTAGAGGTGACACCAGTAAGGGATATTAAGTAATTAATTAAACTAACTGAAAATAATGGCATAAATAGAGCTGTCTATAAAGAAATTTAGCCTGGAAAATTGAACTTTAGGATTGGTGAGACTTTTTAGAAGGTGGAGTTCTAGGATGATATCAGAGGAATTCTGTTAGAGTTGCCTGTGGTGACAGGCCCAAAGACTGGTTCCTGTCCGGTTTTCATTTAACATTTTAATATTAAAAGAGATAAACTGACACTCGGTGAATAAGTGAAGAAAGCACTGGACATAGCTCAACATCTTCCAGTTTCTGGCAAACAAGGGATGAGCTTGTTTTTGGAGGAGCCTTTAAAAGCATCTGAGATTTCCTTCTTCCTGTTTTTTTTCTTTACATTAAGAAATGTGACATTGTCAGACACAACCACAGATAAAGTTAATGTTTAAAACTTGCCATAACTCATTGATATGAAAATCTTCGAAAGATTTAATTTCTAGAGTAGTTTTACAAAGTCTGAGATACGTGACTACGTGATTATAACCTCAGAGGAGACTGACTTAAAAGTATGAAATCGTAAAGGTGGACTAATCACTTCAGAAAGTTTTCATTCAATTCTTTGTATTTCACATAAAGGAAACACAGTGTACAAGCATAACAAGCTGGCCCTTTGGGTGGTATTTTTGTTACACCTTCAGTTGCCTGACGAATTAATCAGTGGGCATTTCCATGTAAGGACTGGAATCTTTACAAAGCATCTCTGTTTCTCTTGATTGTTGGCTGATAACAAAGCAGTGGAGTGTACAGTGGTGCTAGCTGGGGTAAGTTGTTCTTCAGCCTCCTATTACTTGGTCTTCTTGCTTTTTGAATGTGCTGAACAATGATTGTTAAATTTGTGAATGTGGCTGCACTGAAGTACACCTGTGGTTTTCAATCATGATAGAGCTTTGGCCTACAAGGTGCTCACAGTGCATCAGCATTTTGTATAAATGATAATTTAACTGGAGCTGTATGAAATTTCAGCTAGTCAAGCAATATAGCCACCCACAAAATAAAATGTAAGCCATAGTGCTAAGACTGTTAGATCAATGAGATCACCTGTTCTTAGCGTTTATTTCTCCAGCTTAATCTTCTCTGTTAGTTCTCTTCTAGTATTTATTTATTCTGGTTTGCATTTTATGTTCACTGTCAATCTCTGCGAAGTCAAAGAGTAGACCCATTTACAGAAGATGAGTACTGATGGACCAAAAAATTATACTGACACCTATTTTTGGCAGGAGATACAGAGTATTCATCGCAAACTGAGCTTCTGCACCTCATTACCCCACAACAGAATGGGTAGATTGTTTCACTTTTCACTCCCAGAAATTTAAGATCAGCTAAAGGGAAGAGGTGCCTTCCCAGGGGAAAGTGCCAGTCCCCTTTGTGTATGTTTGCACTGTTCTGGAGTGCACACCTGGTCAGTGTGTAAGCAAAGTGCTCCCACACCACCATGGCAATCATTCCTGTCTGTGGGGCACAAGCACAAATGAATCTTCAAGGTGGAAACACTCACACCTCGTGAATAAATAAATGATGGGAAAGGCACAATGGCAATATAAGTGCTCTTCCACAGACTGCTGTTGCATGGCAGGTTTGGGTGATCTGTAGTCCAAATGCCTTCACCCTGCATACATACTAGGATTTAGTTCTCTTTGCACACCTAATGTGTAGTGAATATTTTGATGTATGTTCATCCTTAGTAGACTGTTACCTGAATAAAGACCAAAAAATCCTGTGTTTCTTACTGTCTGACTTTTAAAAACTAGTCACAGGTGATGATTCAGTGTAGACAAGGGTGTCAGCTGTGAAGATTTGGCTTTCTCTTGAAGTCTGTAATACAAATTTGTGTAGAGGAGTTGATTGTAGGGGGTGTTTTAAATTGAATTTAGGATGATCGAGTTATGTTTACTTTCTGCTGTATTAAACTTCGATTCCCTTATGTCATTTTGAAAATGGCATATAATGTCCAAGTTAGTGGAGATTGCAATGCTGGTCCTCATGCTGGAAGAAGCTAGGAGGAGATGGATTGCTTAAATAACTGGGAAGATTTTAAACTTACCATGTCTTTATATAGTCCCATGAGGAAGCAATTACTTTCCAATCTTGAAGAAGTCTGAACAAATATGTAGGATAAAAATGATGTTTCAAGATGGTGTAGGAAGTCACATGCAAGACAAACCCTTGGACCCAGAGTGTCAAAAGATTTTGTTTCACATGGCTGGATGCAAACTTTCACGAAAGGTTTTATGAGTAGAGCAGTATCTAATGCTAGTCTGTCTAGACTTTGTGATTGTTTGTTAACTAGAAGGATCTTTGATTTCAGAGTTAATTATTATTTATCATCTGACCTGTGAGTTCATACTGTAATATTCTAATCACCTATTTATGTTTAATAAGCTTTATATTATGCATATAGTCTTGTTTTTTCAAATCTTTGTCAGCCCATAATTAATTCAGTATTTCAAGAGTTTGGATGCCATACTGCAATGTTTTAGGGTTTGACTCTCTTGCTTTTTTTTTCCTTTTCCTTTTATCTTTTCTTTTTTTCCCCTGCCTCTGCTCCATAATAAACTACTCCATAGGGAATCAATTAATCTTTTGTTCGGTGTGATCTGGTTGGCTATCTTTTAATGCCAGCAAAAGTATCATTATTTCTAACTAGTGCTTTTCTTTGTAAAGTGTAGTATAAAATATATTTTAATGTGTTTTCATGTCATTTATTCATACGTGGTAAAGAAATAAAAAAGGAAAATTTGTGTTTTTAGTGGCATTGAAAGCCAGTGAGAAGTCACGAGTATTTTTATAGCTGCACTGCTATGTAAAAGTAGGAACAGAAAGACATAAGAGAATTCCTTGAATCAGTTACCCATCTGTCCTACTATTCTGTCTCAGAGGCAGTAGGAGGTGCTGTTTACGGAAATCCCATGAACCTGGCCATTTTCCGTCTTCTATTTTCCTGATACTGCCCCAGCACCCAAGATTGTATTAAAGAGGAGTGCATCTCTGATTCATCCTTTTAGTATCTACTTGGACATTAGGGAGAACTTTTTGACATCAGGAAGCATTTCTTCACTGAAAGGGTTGTCAGCCATTGGAAAAGGTTGTCCAGGGAAGTGGTGGAGTCACTATATCTCAAAGTGTTCAAGAAATGGACATGGCGCTTAGTGCTGTGGTCTGGTTGACAGTGGAGACCAGTCAGAGGTTGGGCTCATTGATCTTGGAGGTCTTTTCCAGCCTTAACAACTCTATGATTTATGAATTTATGGCTTGTTAATTTGCCTAGAACCTCCAAATCGTCTGCATTCATAAGCGTCTGGTAGGAAAGCATGTCAGATGCTCTTTAGTGACTTTTCAGTTACCCTTTCTTAAAGTACTCTCTCTTCTATCTGCCTTAAGCTGCTCTCTTATTAGTTCTTGTATTTCAGGATTTGGTGGCCAACAGTTCTTCAGTCACTTTAACCACCACCTTTGTGTTTCTCTAAACCCTGACATCTTTTCCTTTGGCCTCCTTGTCTCCAAACGGAAAAGTTCAGGCCATTTTAATATTTTCATAAGTCCTTTGTTCATTTTTAGCTGCCCTTCCTTGGACTTTCTCTAAATCTATGAAAGAGAAGGGAAAGAAAAAGAGAACAAACCAGAGAAATATGTGTGAAGTGTTCATACAGGAGTTATCACAGAGACTGTGATTCGCTAGAAAACATAAGGTGTTTTTTTTCTTGTTTTATACTCAAATTTGAGAAACAATTTTTATATTGAAACAATGTGGCTTTTAATCAATCTTCATTGCTAAAAGAAGTTGAGATGACACCTCAAGCTGTGTTAGGAGAAGCAAAAAATACAGGCAGAAGCATAAGTGTGGAGGAACGAAAATTACTGAAAAAGATGCCTGGTGACATATTATCACAAAGTTAACAGTCATAAGTGAAAGGAACAGTAAAGAAAATATAAAAGTTGAGGAGAACATTTTCTGTTCCTCTGTATTCTTCCCATTGTGGCCAGGCAATGGTGTCTTCTCTTGAGATAAATGTTTTTTTTCGGAAAACAGTTGTATCAGAACTGTATGTCTTGATTAAAAAAAACAGTAACTGATGTTACTTGCAGTACATGATTATTCCCTCTTATGGGTTAAGTAAAGCTAAAAGAGTGATTGGAACTTTTTGGATAGCAAAAACAGGGTGTGGAGACAACATCTGAGAGCAAGTATTTGCAGTGAATATAAGAACATTTTGACCTAGTAAATCTTATAGCAACATTATGAGACACTTGTATAAACTTATGTATGACAGCATTGAGACTATAATTCTATATTGTGAAAATGGGTATTGCAAGAAAATAAATGCTGTTCAGCTGAACATCAGTCAGCCTCATGCCAGGAGCTTTAAGAAGAAGAGATAATGGCTGCAAAGTCCCCATATGTAGCAAATGTTCAGAAGTTCAAAAGACTGATGTTAGGCAGATTTAAATGGGTCAGTCCCTGAGATATTTGAGCTGTCTGTCAAAAAAAAAAAAAAAAAAGTTTTGTAGTTTCATCCAGTCCTGAATTTCTAAACATTTTGTCTTTGACCTTAAAGATACTAAGCATTACTTTGTGTTGTCCAGCCTACAGTGTACACTGTGAAATTCTTTGAATCCTTTATCCCTTAATGCTGCTTTCAGGAGGATTCAGGACTGTATTGCACAATCATATATATGAAATGATGAGGCTATCTGTTGAACTATTAACAACTTGCTCATGCTTCAAATCTTTTGTTGGCAAACATTGTTTCTTTTAAAGGTCTTACATGACCTGTTCACTGTCTTCTTAATGTTAAATACCACTTCAAACAACCCTAATCAGACACCTTTGCACTATAACATTGCTTAATATGAAACGTAGTCAACGATTTTATATTTCTCCATCATTATAAGTGCACAGATTTTCCATATGTCTAGATACCTATATACTAATAGCAAGAAAAACAGATTATTTCTTTGCCTGAAAAGGGCAAAGCACTAGCTCTGTTATCAGAGACAGGCTGAGTTATGGCTTTATTTGGATTCCAGTCTGTTAGTTCCTCTCCATGAATAACCAATTATGATTCATCTTTCCAAATACCAGTTATTTCATAAATCCTACTGGAGAGCACAGCAGTGTAGCTAAAGTGCTGTCATGGAGCTCTACCCATAAAGTCACTGATGCAGTTATAATATATCTGCACATAATTTAATTCCCTTGTTGCATGTCTTGAAGTTAGGCATTCCCGTACTCTCACATTTAAAATCCTTTAATTAAGGATGCTGTTCCTTGTCTCTTGTATATATTTAGAATTCTAAACAGGTGCTGTTTTTAAAGTATTCAGAGGATTTAATTGGGCCCTCTATTTCGTATAGTAAAAGCCAGATTTTCTCTTCAGAGACCTCTAGTTTCTATGTCACAAGATGATTATTTTACTTAGTCATTATGATAATAGGTCCTGAAGTTCTGGCATGTCCTGGTTCTGCAATAATTTAATAATTTCCTTTCCACATTTGCTTTTGCAATTTGTGTCTGTTATAGAAAGTGATTTCTGCAGTGTCCTGAAAGAAATGAAAATGTTAGTGTTCTCCAGATTTGCAGATCTCGTTTTGTCTCAGGACCCAATATGCCTCACTCTGCTATTGCTGCAGTGCAGTTGCATATTCCATGGTTCAAACATACTCACAGTATCAGGAAGCAAACTGAGCAACTGAAAATGTGCTCATCATTGTGAATTAGAAGTTCGTATTAGGGTACCATTTTTTTCAAATTTGAAAGGTTAAAGACATTCTAGTATGAAAAAAAAATTGTCATAAATAAAAAGCAGAAGGCTGCCTTATTAAATAAGAGAAGTTAGGTTAAGAAAAAGAATGTTATAGGAAAGAAACCTTCATAGCACTGCAGCATTATGAAAACTGAACTGAGAGAGTCAAATACTCAGTTCATAAACAATCCCAAATCTAGCTAGATTAAGCAATACCTATAGTGAGAGAGATTGAAAGAAAATATCTAGGAAAATTTGTTTGCATTTCTCACAAAAAAGTTATTGTTTAAAAATCTAAATTATTCATTACAAACAGGCTGATCAGTGCTTATCTCAAATATGCATGGACCTTAATCACCTGAGAATGACAGCAAGATTCACTTTTGTTTCAGTAGGATGAGAATCTTACTTAACAAGAGCTAATGGTTTGCTAGCCCATTGTTCGAAACTCAGTATCTTAACTCTGTTAAGGCTAAAGTTTTTATCTTAGTTTCCACAAAGCAGACACAGTATGTGCTGCTACATGTGGAGTAAGAAGGTAAAACCCAAGTGTTTCCTTTATTTAATGACAAACATTAAAGTTACAGAAAGAACAGCTGCTAAACAGAAAAGACAACTTGTCAAACTTAAATCAAATTTTGTATTGAAGCAGATCTCTCATTAATGCTATTTCAACTGATTTGGTGTTTCTGAAAGAATTTGCTGTGATACGTTGCAACACAATTGCAGATGATTTTATAAGTATTCAGTTAGTGGGATTTAATGGAACAGTACCTTTCTCTTAGCTTTGAGCTGCTCGTGATATTTGTTGGATGTGTCGCCTGGTATTTCTCCTCCCCAGAGGGTAATTCCCACCATGGAATAAGTGATGCCCATGACAAGCAGTGGGAAGCAGTAGACCAGCACAATCACAATAACATGATACCTGCAATGAAAAGGTATTAAGGTGGTAAGTGCTTTCAGAGGAGCTATACCAATGGAATGGGCTGCTGGAAGTCAAGACTGCCACTTTAGCACAAAGCATGTTTTATATTAACTGGCTAGTCCTTGGTGTTTTCACTGTCTTTTTGAAAGTCTTGAATTGCATTGCAAATTTATGTACATTTTAAGGCGTGTGCTTTGTGGGGTGTCTAATGCTGAGCCTGCTCTAGCATGTATTATGAATGACTCTATAGTTACCATGATGAGTGAGTGCAGAATAAAGTATGTTTGTCCATAACTAGCTGAGTTGATATAATTGCACAGCCAGGTATCATGAGGGCAAGCTAGGTATTTGGAGCTCTAGTCTGGACTGTAAATGAAAGAGGAAAATTAGTATTTTAGCAATACATTGATGCAAAGGCCCTGATAAGACTCCTGTCACTCCCTGTTCTTCATATGGCAGATCTGTAGCCCACGTGCAATATAGTTGCCACTGCTGATGTCAGCACTGGGAAAACAAAGGTCATTTCTTTTGCCTCCTGTTAGTTCCTGGTTAAATGCTGACTTCAGATTAAGTCCTAGTGAATGATCAGTGAAGAATCCCCAGCTGTCACTGAGTGTGACCTTCCTGCCCTAAAGAGAAATGTCTCTGTATGGCTCCTAAAGTGATAAAAATTACGTATGACCAGGACTTCTTTCACCTGCCTCAAAAAGAGCAAAAGGTCAAATTTGATTCTAGATAGTTACACAGGCTTTCAGCCTCGAACACAATGTTCTTCTTAAATGTCAGTGAAGACATGAAAGGACAGATGTCTAAGTAGCCACTTATTCCTAATTATACCAGAGGGACAAACAGGATATATTTAGTTGATTGGTATTCTCTCACTTTCAGAAAGTGGAACCAGTTATAGGTTATCCAGTTTTCTCTTTTGGACTAATATCTGACATAAGTAATTATGATAGTGTAGCAAAATGAAATGGCAGAATCCAGCCCTCCCATGAAGAGATCTAGAGTAAAAAATCTGATTAGGGCCTTCCCATTCTCTGCAATTACCTGAAAGGAGATTGTGGTGAGGTGGATGTTTTTCTCTCCTCCCTAGTTACAAGAGAAGAAATGGCCTCAAGTTGTGCCAGGGGAGGTTTAAACTGGATATTAGGAAACTTTTTTTCATGAGAAGAGTTGTCAAGCATTGGAACAGGCTGCCTAGAGGAGCAATTGATTCACCATCCCTGGATGTATTTAAAAGATGTGTAGATGTGGCACTTAGGGGCAAGGTCTAGTGGTGGACTTGGTAGTGTAAGGTTAATGGTTGGACTTGATGACCTTAGAGGTCTTTTCCAACCTAAATGGTTCTAAGGAGAGACTAGAAATCCTTGTTTTCCCAGTCAGGATAAAAAGTAAGCTTGCTTTGAATTGCATGTTATGTTCCCAATTCTGACCATCTCTGTCTGTATAGAAGTAGCCATCTTAGGTAGAGCAATGATGGTAAAAGTGCAGCATAGGAGGGAGCACAGTCAGAGATACAGAAGAGAATAAATTTGTTCCATTTATCATGTATAATGCTCTATCATCGTTACTTAGAAAACTGGCTCTACATTTCTCAGTGATCAAAGGTGTTAGTTATTCTGCATGTAGAGAATCTGCACGACTCTCTAGAGATTTTGCCAAGTCCATTGCAAGTCTACACACTAGCATGCACAAGTTTAAAAGAACAAAAGCTTACGTGAAATGCTGTTTTGGACCACCTGGCCATGCTACATAGCAAAGAGTTCTCCCAGGCATCACCTTGGTTATGGAGTACAGGCACTGGGGAAAAGCCAACAGGAATGCCAGAATCCATATGCTCCCAATGACCACCTTGGTAGCAGTTGCAGAGAGCCTAGGTTTCAAGGGATCAATAATGGCCATATATCTGTAAGAGAAAGCAAAAGCCTCTGTATAAGAACTCTTCAGAGATTTGTATGTATCTAGAATCAGCCAAAGCTTAGGATAAAAGAGAAGGATAAAAGCAGAGATATTTGTCTTCCTGTAGTTCTGATGTCATTGTGCTCTTTGTGTGCTTCAGCTCCAATGAAGGCAGTGCTGGAAAGAGAAAAAGGTTCATTGGATATTATTTTGCAGCCATGGGACACCCAGTTAATCATATGTATATCAGTAAAGCAACTATTTTGCTAAGAGTTAGACTATTCTGTTACTGTACAACCTGATTGAAAAGCAACAATGCAGCTGGATCTTCTGTTACTAATAAGAAAATTAACAGCCAAGCTGTCAGGATTATTAGTCATCTGTCCCAAAGCTACAGGAACCTGATAAGTCCACATGCATTTATTTCAGTAGACATAGACTGACTTCAGATTGTCTGTCAAAGAACACCAGAGAAACTGATTCATACAGAGACTGAGAGAAGAGCCAGTTTAGAACTGGTAAAAGCCCTAAGGGAAACAGATGCATAAAGCGAGAAAACATCTCGTTTGCCTTCTCAGTTCTTGTGTTCCCAGGTAGGATGGCATTCTTCTTGCTGCCCATAATTGTATTGGCAATTCATGTATGCTGGTAAACTTAGAAGAACATGTGAAAAAATAATCAAAAAGTTTAAGTAATCACAATGTTAAAGCTTAGGAAAAAAAAGCAATGAGAGAAAGCATCTAGACAGACAGTAATAGAAAAACAAGTCTTGTTTTCTGTATTTTGATATCTGTATAGATACAAGGAACAAGAGAGACACAATTTGTATCAATCGTTTTTTGATTAATATATTGTGTTTGATGCAATTAAAAGACTAGTACTCATTTCAAATGAAGGAAGGTGTGATATATTTTAATTGTTACAGTACACATCTAGGTTCTTGGCAGACTTGCCCAAGATTTTTAGGTACAGACATTAGCCATGAGACAATAACAATAATATTTGTAAGATAATGTTCTTGATAAGAATTTGTGCAAGAGTCTTCTGCATCCATATTTACCTGCTGTGGTACACAAATTTCACTCAAGGTAGTCTTATTTTTTGGAAATTTTATACTTGACAGATGAGTAATTACAGAACAGATGTTTGTTTCAGCAAAGGTAACTCTGTTTATAGTTAACCATAAAATATGTGATAAATACAATCATAGCAGTGCTACGCATCCTCTAGTAGACATGATAACTGCCCTAGTATCTTAAAATATCTAAATGCCATCAGAAACAGGGAGTGATCTAAAACAGCTTCAGTTCTGAATCATCAATTTCCATATCTAGAATTTCAAGCTTGTTTATTTTTTGTTTTTACTGCATTTCAGTATTTTTTCTCCACAGGGTAACAATTAGTTCCCCTCCGTTTCATGTGCCTTTTGATTTCTTATTCCAGCTAAACTGGTGCTTTTGGTATTAAATACTATGAAATAGTTTTATTTGAGTGCTGGGTGTCTTCTGTTTCTTGAGAACAGCAGTTCTCAAGAAAATATACATCATTTAGATTTTTGCCCTCTACCACCTAGCTCCTTTCTCCTCCAAAGAGTATATACAACTTGTAGTCATGAGCCTTGTTTTACAAATTGAGCTGACTTTGTGTGGACTGCCAAGCATTGTCCAAGTGTTTGATAATCTTTACTTGTAGTAAGTGACAAGCCATAAACAAATAATCATTTTCACATGCTTGTGAGACTCTTAAGGCATCTCCTCCTAGCCTGGAATTATTCCTTCAAATTGCTACTTTTCTTCAGATTGCACATTGCTATTATTTTATGTGCTATTGTCACATTTCTATTAAATTCACGTTATTCTTGTTCCCAGTTATATTATTCTTACTCCCAATAGATACCAACAGTAGTTCTTGTTGCCTAAGATAAAATTTGGTCGTTTTATCTCCCTGTCTGCCCTTTAAAGACATGGATTATTTGGGTGAAGTGACTCATACAGCTGTACTGATGGAAATTTTAACAATTGGCTGAGTAGGGTAAGTCAAAGGACAAGGATCAGATGAAAAGCAGGCTATTTATCTTTCAAGTTCAAATTTGAGTGATAAACCAACAGCCTAGGTATTGCACAAGATCAATTACAAAAATGTAGCAGGCAGTCATTCTAACAAGCAAGATGGGAAGGAAGCAGAGGAATCTTGAGTATTCCCTCAATAATATCTTTGTGCAGGATAGATTTAGCTGAAGAGCTCTATTACAGAGCCTTTGGTAACAAATCTAAGTTATTCTACACTGCCAGTACACTAACAATTATAGTGAGGTATCTAACGTGTTCTCTAAGTGGGTTTTCTTAGAAACAAAATTGCTTAATTAACATAGGGAGATATAGCTTTATAACTGCAATTGTTACATTCACTCAGATTTGCCATACAAGTTTGGTACTATTTTCTTAGAGAAGCCATCATTGCCACGAGTAACTATAGTAGAAAATGTGGGATGACCCTCTGGTTGCAGGTCAAAAACTACGTCCACATTTGAACAGAATCTGGATGTTAATCTCTGTAGCCCAAAGAAGCCTTGAAAAGGACTGAGTTCTTCCTGCACTGTTAGATGTCATTTGCAAAGGAGACAAACACACTCCTGCCTAAAATTTTGTTTGCTAGAAATGTTATCTTGCCATTACAGGTATCTAAGGTAGTTTGTCTGTCTCTTTAGGCTCAATCTGAAGTAGCAGTTGCTAATTTTTCAGTTGGCTCTTGCCTTTGATCTCTCTCCATTCAGCAAGGGTGTTTCCAGCAGGAATGAAAGCTCCTGCTAGCACAGGCTAGAGGTTCCATGCTTAGGTGTTGCTCAGAAAACCAATGAGGTAAGGAGGCTAAGGATGGGATAATGTGTATGTATGATGAGCATATTGCCCCTATATATTACAATTACCCATGGCTGACAACTGTCTCATGTTTCATGGTGTAACTCTGTCATTATGGCTCATTTTTTTTACTCTGTGTGATATCCTTACATATATTAAGGATGGCAAAGTGCCAGTTACGGGGGAAGAGTAGATATGCTGTCTGAATTGTGCACTGAATGGTGCTGAGCATGGTGTAGAAAAAAAAAAGAATGTTAAAGTAGGCTGGGAGTGAAAGGGAGAATAATGAGATATAGGATCTAGCAAAAGAGCTGAGACTGGGGAAGAGTTTGCTGAATGAAAACATAGAAGTGAATAGAGAAAAATGAGAAACTAATCAGAGAAGCAAAGAAAGGAGAATTGTAGAATAAGAGCATACAGAAATTGTGTTGAGAGAGGAGAGATTAAGAAAGGAAACTGAAGGTCACGTAAGAGCAAAAGACATGACAAAAATCAACTCTATCATACCGGAGATTCCAAGGTAAGTAGAATTGGTATAAAACCAGAACATTTTGGCAGTGGGGCTATATGGTGGCAAGCCCTTCTGCGTCTGCAGGTGTATGGCAGAGAACTCCCAAAGAGTTATTCTCCCTGCAATCAGCCAACTAGAAACTGCATGCAAGGGGAACAGCAGGACTTCTTGGATGCTCCGATGTCGTCTGTCTTACAGACTGTTCTGCTACTCCACTGTTCTTTCAAGTGGTCTGAACTTCGTAATAGAATATGCTGAGTTGGAAGCGACCCATGAGGATCACTGAGTCCAAATCCTGGCCCAGCACAGGACCATCCCCAAGAATCACACCATCGGCCTGAGAGCATTATCCAAACACTTTGTGAGCTGAGACAGGCTGGTGCTGTGCCTACTTCCCTGGGGAGCCTCTTCTAGTGCCCAACCACCCTCTGGGTGAAAAATCTTTTCCTGATACCTGACCTAAGCCTCCCCTGACTCAGCTTCATGCTGTTCCCCCGGGTCCTGTCACTGGTCAGGAGAGTGAAGAAATCAGTGCCTGTCCTTCTGCTCTCCCTTGGGAGGATGTTAAAGACTGCAATGAGGTCTCCTCTCAGTTGCCTCTTCTCTAGGCTGAACAAGCTAAGTGATCTCAACCACTGCTCATAAGGCTTCCCCTCCAGACCCTTCACCAGCCTTGTGGCCCTCCTCTGGATGCTCTCTGATAGATTAATGCCTTTTTTATGTTATAGTGCCCAGAATTTATACAGTTGTTCTGAAGCCAGTGACAAGTGCAGAAGCCCTCACAGGTTCACCATGTTCTGTGATATTTATACACAAACCTTGTACCTCTCCACACCTCATCTCCAAGGACAGTAAAAGATGGTAGGTATTTGAGCTGAAGAAGGATTTCTAATGGTTACAAGCAACTGAAGGCTTGTTACACCACTGAAAAGCATTCTGGAGCCACACAGACATTTTTTCAGTGGGGTGCCGTGCCAATTTGCTTTGCAGTCTTTGGACATTTACTGTTCAGTCTGTCACCAGGCTTGAGCAGTGTGACTTCCTGCTGAATAAAGGGCTCTGAACTCCCACTGAGGTGGTTTGATTTAAAGATCGGACTTCTAATGCTTTCTCACTCCAGTGGGAGCTGCTGATAGTGCCACAGATAGCTTATTCCATGCAACAAAGCAGGGATGTAAAATATACATTGCTGAAAGAAATGAACTCATTATACTCATTTATCGCAACAAGCAGAAATCATTATTACTGCACCCACCAAAACATTTATACTTGGAAAATAATTATAAGATGGAGTATGCACATTTAGAAATGCAGGGATGGAAATATGTGCAGGTAGAGACTCAAGCCAGCACTTCCAAGAATGTGGATTGCTCAACAACTGCACCATGTTCTTCTGTGCATGACTCTAAAGCATTTTTAGGTAGCGCTTTGGTTTTATTTGCACATCATCAGCACATGATTTTGGTTTTTGTGACCATATGATATCCAACTGTCATCACTTCCCTTACAGCTTTATCTTTGTCCCTAGCTGATTACTACTGAAGTCAGCAAGAGTCTTTCCACTGAGCTTAATGAGAAATCATTCAGGCTGCATGATATAATGGCTGGTGCATCATGGTGTACTTTTTTCTTAACTTCTGGGGTCAGAATAGATCCAGTTCCCTTCTGAACTGCTCTGTTCGTCTAGAATCTACAATTTAGTGTTCTCTTCTTGTTTCTTGGGTTCACCAAATTAAGAAAATCTGTTTTCTCTGAAACAATAATAGAGACAATCTTCTTTTGAATAACATTGATAAACTCTTTAAGCCAGTAGTTTTACTGGCAGCATGATCATGTATCTCTCTTACAGTTTGCAAGTAACATGAGACAAATAGATGTTACATACTATAAAAGCTTACAAAGTTTGTGTATTATGGTCCCAACAATAGAAAAGCGAAAAAATAAACCTAATTTGTCTTTTTGTAAGATAGCATACACTGGCTAGTACAGCTAGGAAAACCTTTCATCTTTAACACATCATTTAGAAAATTGTGGCAAAAATACACAAGATGTTATTAAAATAAAATGATGTTTAAAATTGGATCCTACAAATGCCCATCTGGAGACACAGCTGGAAGCCTTTAATCATCCTAATTGATTTGTTTCACCTGTTTACAATGTGTTTATAAACTCACATGGGGTAAAATGTAATCATCCCAGATTGTAACAGGAAATTGGAACTTGACAAAGGAAAAGACTGAGAGAAAAATCATAATGCTTGCATTTAAGTGGCTTGTCAACAGGAGACAGCAGAGCATGCTTCTTTTATGAATACACAGAAGCTGTTATTCCCTCAAGACAGAAGCTGATTTTGAGACTTTGTATTTAGCATCAACTGGTATTTAAAAAACTTAGGTAGGAAAATTGCTGTGATTCCTTGCCCTTGTTTAGAACATTGCTGTGGAAAATCTTCCAGAAGGTAAGTTATACAGAGTAGACTAAAGGTGATGGAATGAACTGAGATTTTAAAGGCATTTTTTTGTATGATGAAAACCAAATCTTTAACTTTTGTATTCTTTAATCTTTCTTTAATCTGCTACCTACTAGAGCAAGGCTCCTTCTTTTCTTGTGGGACTGGTTTGTATTCATTTATTTAGACTGACTTCTCTGCAGGAAGAATGGCTGTGGGCATTTCTGTAGGACTTTAACTGACTGTTGAGACAGACTGGTTTTGGTGACCTGAATGATCTGTTGTGCAGTGATCACCTTAAAGCTAAGGCCATTGTGCTGGTTTGGACACAAATTCAGGAGGAAACAACTGGAAAAAGGGTGTCTCTCTCTCTCTCCTGCCTGCCAGGCAAGCAGGTGGAAACTCCTTTCTTTTTCCTTCCTAACTGGCAGAAAATATGTAAACATTCTAACTGCAAGGTCAAGCTAGCCGCTTTGAAGAGTTCCCTCAGCTTCTCTCTCCCCCTTTCCAATTTAAAGGTACGCTAGAGATCAAGCAGGCAATGAGAAATACATTATTGTCATAAATTCACCCCAAGACAGCCATAAAGAAAGAGTGTATGGCAACACGACAGAAATGCATGTTACATTTGAGAGATCAGTGGGCAATATCCCAGGGGTATAACTTGGCCTGATTTACCCAGAGGAATGTGTGTTGCTCTGGGTGAATGGCTATTTGTGCTTTAAGCAGGGGGAAACACTGATTTTTTTCTGAAATCAGGAGTGGCTTCCAATGCCTTGCTTCCAAGTACCTCTTAACTAAAACCTAAAACCAGTAATATTGAAAATCTTCAAGATGGCTGAGCTCTCATAAACAATGCTTTCTACTTGAGGAGGATCTGGTAACTGACAATGAGCTAGATTTTTATGAGTATGTAATTGATTTTACACAATGTATTCTATACTTGTGAATATTGATAGAAAAGGGATAAGACTTTTCTTTGGTGTGTCTCATAAAATGATAGATTGACTTCCCCTGACAAAAAGGTTTCTGTTCCTCCTTTTCTTTTAATATGATCTACCTGGGCTATCAAGGACCAGTATCAGTGCAAAGTCTGTAGAAGCAGCTCCATCTGCATAAACCCACTGTTAGTGTCTACGTTTCTGCCACTGTCATCAAGATGGCTTCCTTCTTCTTTCTGCAGTTATTTTGAAATAATTTTGTTTTAGAGAAACACAAATATGTGAATGATACAACTTCCTCTCCTTCTTGGTAAATTAGTCAGAAAAACATGCATTTAGGCAATAATATTTAAGAAAATAAACAAATAAACAAACCTCTCTCCCCAAAAAACTCGTCACCCCAACCCTTTACTAACTTTTAAAAGTACCACAGGCTATATTGCACAGTAAACCACAGAAACATATTTTAATCGTTTTCATTAAATTATAAATAAGTGCAAGTATTTAAGGTTAAGACTGTTTAAAATGAACTTCTCATTTCAACATAAGGTTCAAACTTATTGGATATTTCCTGTCTGGAACAAGAAGTCTGGGGGCTAGTTGCTGTTTCTGTTGTAAATGTTGCTTATATTTCTCAAGATACTGGTGTATCAACCTCATTTTTTTACAGCACCTATTGAAAGCAGCTTGTTAAGTAGAATATTTACTCAGGACAACACAAAAAGGAAAAAAATCTATGTTATGCCTTTGTTTTTTCCCAGACTGCCCCAGTATGTTATCAGTAATGTAACTCTGACACGAATTTTGACCAAAACTGCAAAAAAATCCTGTCTTTTAGCCTGATCACTATGAAATTGTACCATTGCAAGAAAAGGATTATTTTTCCTAGGCCTTTGCATGCTGAATCCTGTAGCCATTGCATCAAAATATTCTGCAGAAACTCTTTCACCTCTTTCCTAAGTGATAAAGAAAGAGAATTGTCAAATCCAAAAAAATATTTTTAAGTCCTCAAATGATAGAATCCTTCGTGTTTCAGGTATTGATGTTTGAACTCTTAATGCCCTCTTATTCAACTTTTTTTCTGCATTTCTGAGGACTAGTATTTTTAAGAGGGCAGCTCAGATACTGGAACCCACAAATGAGATGTGCTTCATTTTCAAATACTCTTTGAGGAAAACTAGAAATGAGGAAGGCATTTCCTCTTTGAATTCTATAGTTTGACCGGCAAAGTAAGAATAGACATAATAGTGATAATTTCTAAAGCATATCTTGCATTTTCTCTTTTCATGATATGCAGTGACCAAGGCTGATTCCTGAAGCTGTGATTATGAAGTCATCTATTAGTTTGAAAAAAATGTTGTATTGCACTTTAGTGTGGTAGTAGGGGTATGACAGGTGGTGTTTTCTGTAGTTATGTGGCACCAGAGGCTTTAGGAAAAGCTAGCTAACAGTCAAGTGGCAGCTTATGGAAAAAAACAGACAGAAGCTCCATCCACTTCTTCTGGTGAAAATATTCTCAGGTATGAGGGGGAGATCTCTAGCCTGTGAAGCACAAGAAACCTGAAAAAACTTCATCTGCTTTTTTGTTTTTCTTGTTCTGATGTTCATCTCTCTCTCTCACAAGTCTTCAGCGCAAATTTGCTCTTCTTTTACATGAAAGCCATTTACTTTGAGACATCTAAATTTGAGGGAAGGGGAATGAGAGAGGAGCCAAAGGCTGCAGTTCTGTTTGAGCTGAGCTCTGTGCCAGGTCTGGCAGCTGGCTGGGCAATGCAGGTTTCCTGTCTGTCACTGCTTCAACCTCCCCCATTCAGCAGTGAGCCAAGCACAAAACACTTGATGCCAAGCTCATGTTCAAGGATGCAAGTACCAATGGACCTTCTTGATGTGCATCTTCTGCTGACACTGCTATCATATGACCACAACACGGGGTCGTGCCCTGTGCTCTCCATCTCTTAACCTGCTAGAAATGTTTGAGATCATTTTTACACATACACATTTCCCTACTTCAGTATTTCTGAGCACACAAGGCACGTAACAGATACTTAATAACAGTCAGATAACAGATAGTTTGGAAGGAATATCAGTTTAAAATGTTTATGGTGCATGAAGACCTCGAGCAATTTGTCCCAGGAACAGGAAATCATGCAGAGGCTGATACCAAAATGTATTCTACTGGAAAGATAAAACATTTTTCAATGTGCCAACTGCCTACTTCAGAATTTCAGTAACATTAATTTATAGGGCTTGTGGTACTGTTTTGTGACAATATTAGCTGCTCTTACAGAATACACCTAGAGAGATTGAAGAGCCTAAGTGATATTTTGAGGATATGAGTGTGTATATAAGATCAGTTTAGGTTTTATTTTATAAGGTGGGCCATGCGTTTATGCCTCATATCTGTCTTCTGTTACAAGCTTGTATCTTATTACTTTTGCTGGAGTCTAGCGAGTGTATAGAGGGATTATTAACAGCCATCAGTAACTGAACAATGTCACAGAAAAAAGGAAAACTGACCCAGTATATGTGTGCTTCTGAAGATATATTAAAAGTGAGAAAATAAGGTGGGAAACTAGAATGACAAATATTGAATAAGGACACAAATATGCATGCTAGAAACTAGGTAATACTAAGGTTCATAAAAAAGAGAGAAGACTGTGCAAGAGAGGAAATAAAACTGAATATTAAATATAAAGTCACATAAAATGAAACAAATGGTTTTTGGCTTCAAAGACCAAAAACTTGCTTGCATACTAGAAAGAAAAAAATTGTAAGATATGAATACGATCGGCAACTGCTCACCATCGCTATTAGAATAATTTTAAGTCCAGAGAAGTTGCCTTTACAAAGAGTTAAATTCATTGATGTGAGAAAATCATTATAGAATTGCAGAGAGAAAAGTAACTGAGAAATGAATACAGTACATGTGCTAAAACCAGGAAAAAATGCATAATACTAAGTGCTCTACTGAAGGCATGTCATTTTATGCTATTTTGCTGCATCCCCAAACTTCCACTGTAACCATCAGCTACCTGCAGAGAATTTTTAGGCCTACACACAGAACTGGTTGTATAATGAAGCAATCTTGAGACTCAAAATTAATTCCTGGCATACCTGAACCACTTTCTTTGCATGCTAAAACCTCATAGGAAAGGACAGTGGGTTTTCAATGGCCACGTGGCTTAAATTCTGCCTAATGTACTGTCATTAGTATGTCCAAGAACTGTACTGTGGTCACACACTGTACTGCCATGATCACAGTTTAGGATCATGGATGGACCCTTTAGGATGATGCACTGGTCAGTGACAAGGGCATGTTGGCTCCAGAGTTATCTCCTATTCAGTTTATCTTGGACTATTTACCAGTTTATCCCCGTAAGGTAGCTAAAGGAACTGTTTCACTGGAAGCAGTGTAACTGTGGAGCTGTGCAGCACGAGCTACAGAAGAATGCAGGAATGAATGCCCATGAAGCAGCACAGTGTAAAATCTGTGCTGCTTCTGGTGCCTGAGACAACTCGGTTAAAGCTACCTGTGGCATCTCTGCAGTAGACTGTAAACAGCCTGGAAAAGAAGGAGAAAGCAAGGAAAAAAACCCCACCAGGAACACCAGGAAGGGATGGTCAGAAGTGTGAACAAACACACATAAATTTGAGTCTGTGTTCAATGACCATGCGATCCAGTCTCTGATACTTTCATCCTCAGCTCCAGATGCAGCTCTCCCACTGCAGGAACTGTCTAGTCCACAAAACTCTGTGTCAGTCCAGTAATCTCACAGTTCACACAACTTAGAATGTCCTCCAGAATCAGATGTGAAAGGAAACATGTACTGCCCATGCCCTCTGCTCAGTGATGTCAAGGTTCACAGTCACACATTTCTGCTCTATGAACATTTGGATGCTCTAAAGCAACCAGTGGAGACTATCACAACATACTTCTTAGTGAGTTACAACCCATGACCTTTCAGTATTTTGGGATGGTAACAATTTCTGATGGAAAATCATCTCATCCCATTATTTCAGTTCCCTCAGCAGCTTTAACCTAATTTGTAGCTTTTGTTGTTTTAAATTTAATTAAAAGAATATGTAAGGATGAGTTTACTGGGTTAAAACTAAAGCAAGGTGTTCTGTCTATAGCATTGGCTGAACTTTTACAAAAGGCAAATGGGAATCAAAGTTGTAAAAAACATCCACCCAGCAGATCTTTGCCCTAGAATAGGGCAGTCTGTACATCCAAGGACATTCCTTGGGCTCTATTTTGACTGGTAGGTTTCCTCAGCTAGGCAGAATTGTTTTGCAGAGGTAGCCAGGGAATGTTTAAAGGCGCTGAATGCATCAGGTGTGATTAGGTGGAAAAGGAATAGCAGTGATAATTGGGAAGGAGGCGTGGACTGCTCTTCTGTTTATGTGATGCTGCATGGTATTACAGAGAGTTCACCTAAACACAGCTATGGCATTGCTCTCTGGAAAGATTTTGATTTGCCTTTGGAGGCAGGTAAACTTGGAGGATGTGATGGGGTGCAAATTGTGATTTCTTCAGGGAATTTTCAGACAAGAAGTAGATCAAAGTGAATAATAGTAGTTATTTACTCACTTCTGAGCACCAGCCTTTTGCATTGCTAAACCAAGGAAAACATTTCCAATGTTTTGGAAATGTATCTGTCCATTACACTTTAGTCAGTGTGGAGCAGAGCTATCTTCTCTCACTCTGGAAACGCAGTCTGGATTCCTAAGAACTGTATTCACTTTTGTTCCCAATTTCCTGACAAAAATTTAGGAATGGCCAAAGTAGAATGTATTATATCTCTGTGGATAATTTTGTCAGGAAAAATGAAATAAAACCTTTCTCAGAGCATCTAAATAACTGCTCAACTAATGACATGATGAGCTGCAGCAGTAACTATTAAATATGCAGCTCTCACTTTTAAATACTTCAACTAAAGCCCGTTTATGTTTCTGAAAACCTCAAGCTAGATGAGAATCTTAAGCTAAACTCAAAAAGACAATGAAAGAAATCTTTGCCTGGTTAAAGGTATGATCACTGGTGTTACACTCTCTTCTCAATTTTTAATGGAGATTAACAGTTGAGAAGATACATCACTGGCAGGAGGAAAGTGTATTGATTTCCTCATGTCTTCACCTATCCCCAGAGCAGAAAATTACAAGAGTTGCCAAGAATCTCATTTACTCTTTCATTTCTAGCTTTACAGAACAGAACTGCATCTAGCTGAGAATGCCACTGAAAATTTGCAAATAGTAGGGCAAACAGAAAAGCATTATTATGAACTTGTCCACAAGCACACACAAAAGGCACAGCGATGTTTCCCAATCTTTGTACCTGGAAATGAGAAATAACATTTCAGAAGGTGGATTGAACCTTACAAAATGTTGACTACCATCACTTGGAAATACTGCAGTTCTGATAAGTCAATTCAGCAAAGATGTATAATGTGATTTGAATATGTACAAAGGAGTCTAGTGAGTAATTTCAGTGCATTGCTAAACAGAATAAAAGATCTGAAATACATATCAATCTATTTTTCTAAAAGAAAATTCAGTAAGTTATCTCTCCAGCATGGTAAATGTGAAAACAGTAATAGAGAAAGAAACATTTTCCAGCAGAGACTCACAGCACTCTCTGAGAAACACAATCCAATAATGCCTATGTGTAGGAAACCTGGCAACTCCATCTCCCCTTTGCTGTATGGACACTACAGTTGTCCTATTCCATTATTGTCAGGAGTACAAAGGTAAAGCTTTTCCCAGACCATTTTTCTTTGACAGTCACAAAGCTTTATCTTGCTTCAAGAAATCAGAAAAAAAAGAGCACTTTGAAACTATGTTCTTACCAGACCTCCAGATCTGCACAGATGGCAATGTAAATAGTCTCATTAGTTAAAATCAGGAGGAACAAAGCATCTCAGAGCTGTCTGTGAGAAAAGCTATTAAAAACAGGTCTGAAGTGATTTCTGAAGAGGAGGCAAATGTCTCTGCCAGCTGCAGAAATACAGAGAAGAGAGAAATTTGAAATCCTCTCCCTTTACACACAATCTCTACAACTCCTTATCAGTATGTGTTAGATGACTGGCTGAGAGACAGCGTTTTCACAGTGGGATGCAAAACCCTGAGCTGCTGTTACAGAATAAGTATTGAAAGACAGAGCACAGAAAGCAGCTGAAGTCAAATAGAGAGAGGAAATGTTTGTTGTAAAAGAAAGCAGAAGTATAAAAACAATGAAAGACTGAAGGAGAAAGACCAAAGACCAGGCGAAAAAGTGTGTTAGGGAGAGATCCTAAAGAAGTGCAGAGGAGCACAATGAATGAACTATTGAGGTCTTTGCCTCTCATCACTGATTGTTATTTCTGTATTTTTATTTTGGCAGAGAATCTGATCTCCATCTCTCACCCCTAAACCTTTCTCTTTTCTCACCTGTCCACAGCGATCGCTGTCATGGAGTAGATGCTGGCGAAGACAGCTGTGATGGGGAAGAAGTTGTGGAAGCGGCAGTAAGCCTCTCCAAAGTACCACTCACTGTGCAGCGCATAGATGAAGTTGATGAGAGTATTGAAAGCAGCCATGGAGGCATCAGAGAAGGCCAGATTCACCAGGAAGTAATTTGTCACTGTCCTCATGCGCTTGTGAGCCAGGATAATCCAGATCACAATAAGATTTCCAAAAACGGCCACTGCCACCACACCACCGTAAGCCAGAGACCACAGGGCAATGCGCCAAGAAGGTTGGACAAACTGATTGGAGAAGTTGCCTGCTGAGGAGGCTACAGGGGTAGAAGTATTTGCAGCTGGTGCTTCCAGAGCCTGTTCCCAGGGATCGCCTGCTTCAGCAAGGCTCACATTCCACCTGCTGCTCATGCTCATGTTCCACTTGGCTGTGGGGACCGAAGTCATCTTGGGTGTTCCTCTCCTCTCTTCCAGGAGTGATGTACCTCTCCCACCTCCCTCTCCCAACCCTCCAAAATCCCCACCAACAGATAAGAAGAGGGAAGGAAGAAAAGGGGAAGTATGGCAGCACAGCAGGTACTGGGAAGGAGAGCTCTGTCAGAAAAAATCTTTGGCTATGCTCTTCAGACTGTTAGAAATGCTCTAACAGACACGTCAGGAGAGCTACCTCGGAGTAGAACAGCATCCTGTTTCTCCTCTGTACAGCCTCTTGCTTTTGATTTTGCTCACAGAGAAGGGGACTGGGAGCCAAGGCACATTTTATAGGCTTGTGAGTTCCCAGCGTCACGAAGGGAGTGGAGCGATAAGCTCCATCGGCTGGTAAGCTAACACCTCTTTCCCTCTGCTCTCCCTCCCCTTTTATTTCATTCGTTGCCAGTAGCAGGCACTTTCAGGAGCTGTGGAGAGCATCACAGGGAAAATGAATTCTGATCTCGTTTATGTTGAGAGATTTGTTTTATATTGTCTTTCTTTAAATTTCATTATTGTGCTTCCTTTTTAAAATAGTCTCTTTGCCCTGTGTTTGCAGGGCTAATCAGCTGGCTTAGTTGAAAATCCCAGGACTGAGGCTGCCTTTTTTATTAAAGCTCTTTCCAGATGAATTTATTCCAGCTCAATTCAGATCTGCTTTTTTGTTGCTGTCTTTTCATTTAGTACACACTTCCTTTAAACCATTCTGTTACCTACATATTTAGAATAGTGACTCTTTCAGAAAAACAAACACATGCTGCTGCTCTCTAATTTCACTTTTCATTCTGTAATATGTAATTGATATCAAGAAACATTTATAAAGCTATTTGCATGTTCAACAGATTTTTACTGAAACAGTATGCAGCCCTAAACATTGGTGTCCCTAGTTATGGGCAAAATACTAGGGGTTTGTTTTCTTTGTGTCTTTGAAAATAATTATTTTAGTTCTTTTTCCTGATTTGCGTTTATTTCACACTTAGTACTCTTATTATTTTGAGCAACCAATATTTTTATATGCAGTGATTTCTATAATGTTAGAAAAGGGTAAGTGAGGAAATTTAACACCCGATGTTTTCACATCCAAAATCAGTTTTCTTGTTAATATGTTAACAACAGCTGGCATTAGGAATGCATCTTTTGTGCAAGGGCTGATTGCAAGGGACTTCAACTAACAAACCTTTGTTATTCAATAGGCTGCAGTCTTAAGGGAGAAAATGTGTTCTAGTGCCAGTCTTTCACGTTTCAACATTTTAGACCTACTACTTGTCATCAGCAGAGATTTCAATTGTATCACAGCAGTGGGAGCTATTCAATGTCCCTATCAGCAATGACACATTCAGTACTTTTTAAACAAAAGCTTCAAACAAAAATCAAATACTCCTGTGTACCACTACCTCCCTGATGTATTTACCCAGTGGAAGCAATTCCTGCACTTTAATTGTCAGGTCTTCACTGCAGTTTTAATTTGAATGACTGTAATTGTGGCCATTTCTATATGAGGTTTTACCCTGACCCCAGCCCAAGCAGCTGCCCACGTCAGGCTTAGAGGCTTTGCTGAAAACCACAGAAGCTCTGCTGTAAATCACCTGGTGCTGCAGCATGTTTAGAACCCACCCATGCACTGCAGATGCTTGTAACAGAAAAGTCGGTGGTGTTAATCCCACAGTTCCATTTTGATTTCTGAATCCTCCACCTGCCTCTTCTTTCTTCCTCTCCTTGGAGATGAGCCTGAAGAAAGGGATGGTAGAAAATCTCTGTGAGTTTGGGAGATGAAACAATTCAAATGGTAGTTCGAAAGAGTGAGGAACAATGGACTGACTAGTTATAGCAGAGAGCTGGACACTCAACTCTTGACTCCAGCAGCTTCACTGCAGATTTTCATACGGCTATAAGCCAGAGAGTACAAACCCAGTCTCATGCCCTATATCTTTCCACCTTTATGCCCAAACTAGGAACTCCAGACTTTATCCTTTTACTAAGCTGAATGTGTTTCACTTTCACACACCAGCTGCATGAGTGTCCCACGTGGTTCTATTGCTTCCATCCAGCTCTTCCAACCTCAGCTCTATTATTCCTTTTCCTTCATTTCAGCAGAGACACAGGTACCTTATTTCTTGCACACAGTACTGACAAGTGCACAGCAGAGTGCAAACATACAGGAGCAGAGTCCTGTAGAGCACTGTGGTAAATTCCCCTGTATAGGAACGCAAAGGATCTGTTTGAACTAGTTGTTATAGTTCATGGAGTCACATTCTGGTCACGTGTGTAAGTTCTGTCTCAGGTTTCCCTGAAAAATGTGCAATATGCAGTAGTGCTGCAAACTAGGGGCTGGATTTTGTGTTTGAGAGCAGAAGTCTAACTTCTTGTTCTGGAATGAAGCTTGTTCTGGCTTTGTCTTGAAAAATTGCTTGCCATTGCATGCCAGGTGTTCAGGAGAGACCATTCCCATGTGTTTTTCCCTAATCATCTATAGTGCCCCCAAGACAGTTTGTTCTCAATACATTCCTAGTCGCAACGTGAGAAGACAGTACAAGGCAGCGTCTCCTTATTCTAGTAGAGCTATAGGTAAACTGAGTCCTTGAGACTTACTTTAAACACAAATCAGGAGGCTTTTTGTAGTCTGTGTTTGTGAAATGTCAGCCAGGCCACCAACACAGGAGCATCAGCTTTACAGTGTAGAAGTCAAAGTGTCGTTGATTCTGTCTTCCTCTTCAGAGGTACCCTGAGGAAATAAGCCATCCTGTAGGGAAATTTTTATACGCTATGCTCTTCTCCATCCCCTCTCCCCTGTACATGAGAAGAAAAACTGTGGGGTACTATTCACATAAAGAACAACCTAGATTTTTTTATTAATCATTTGCTCAGTAAGATGGATGTTACTGGCCTGCAACATGTATCTGAAACTGGCAGAAGAGGTGGCTGAGTATCTGGAGTTTTGTTTTGAGAAGTGGAAAACTGAACAGCACAGGACAAATGTGGGGCAGCTGGATCAATCTCCCATGGGGAATATTTATGACGCCTTTTGGAGATGGCTGTAAAAATTTGCTAGAATAAATTCTCTGTGTTCTGGCTTTCATTCTTATTGAAACCACAGTGAAGCAGTTTGGTACAATCAATTGGAGCAGAACCAGATTCTCCTATATCCAAAGGGATACAGCAAAAAAATAAGGTGATCTGCCTTGCCAACATTTCACTTAACTCAATACGAAAAGATGTTAGGCAGCCAGTCATGAACTGGATCTTATCTATAGAGGAAATTCACATATATAGTACTGTCAGCTGTGTGTCTCCATCAAAATTTCTATTGATTACACATGTACCGATTGAAGTTTAGTCAGCTGAAGGCCATCAGCATTGAGTTTCTCAAAAAAGTTCCACAGCAACTTTGGTGAAAACATTTGTATTAATAACTTCTGAGTGGCATAATCTGCCTGACTGGGATGTACCTTACGCAAAGGAGTAGTACAAAATACAAGAATCTGTGTTTTTTCTCAGTCTCTCATAGACAATAGAGGGTAACTGTGCTGGTGTTTTCTTCCAGAACTGTTGCAGGTATGTGATTCCTTATGTTAACTTCTGGTCATTTCAGCTTACGCTTATTTGCAGTGGGAATGTTTAATTTTCCACTCTGTAAGTCTACTCAATTTTAGAATGACTTTTTTCTGATCATCTGCTGTCTGCTCTTTGTTGGTGGTCATTTGCTCCTTTGCTTTTCCACTGATTCGTGCTCATGTAAAAGCATGTTGTACTTTTAAACAGTGGTTAAACATGCCACTGTTAGCAGCTCCCCATTCCCAGCTTCACAGAAACACTAGGAAACGTAAAAGAAATACCCAAAATGCGAACAGAAAAGTAGCTGTGACTGTCTCTACTTCTTCCTTTGTGTTATATAGTTTGAAGCTATTTTTTCACAGTTCCAGCTTAGCTGGCTCTTACTTAGCCAGAGTGGAAGCTAAGCTCCTAACTTAGCATCCTGACTAGAAGGTAGATTTAGAAGTTATTCTTTTCTTAGCTATTTATGAGATTATTATTTAATTTTCTACAGGTCTTCTGGTATACTTGAAGTTTTTGTTGGAAATTGTTCTTCAACTAAATTTTACTGTGTGCTGTGGGAACTAGAGACAGAGAATATCATCATTATTGCACAAGTAGGGATTTGTGGTAAAATAACAGCCTGCCTAGTATCTCTATTTAGCGTAAGTGATAACTACATCATTAAGGTGTTTCACAAGGCCTGTCCTCTGTCCTTTCTTTTGTATATAGAACAGAAGTTTGGTTTTGGTTTTAGATTTGCTTGCTTGGTTAGGCTTAGCCTAATAACCTCTTTCCCTTCCTCCTTCCTCCAGTGCCCAGCTGGAAGAAATGATCCTTCAGCAGGAGCTTTTTTTTATTCTTCAGCTTTGGTAGCTCCCATTCATCAGTCAGTCATGAAAAGGTTTAGCTAGGGCAGCAGAATTTATGCAATTTAAGGATGCTCAGCACTGTCCTATTTATCATGGCTGTATGTTTGCATTGTGCTGCTGTCATGACAGTGCCAAACTACCCAGATTTTGAGAAGTTTGCTTTTGTTTGTGCAGCTTAAAACACAGCTGGAAAACTCAGCTTGAACCTGGTTTCTGATAATTGTTTATGAATGCAAAAGTCTTGTTCCTGTCACCAACTGCAAATGACTTAGAAGGATATTTAGCAACTTCACAAG
The DNA here is from genome assembly GCA_013398955.1 of Callaeas wilsoni. Taxonomy (NCBI): domain Eukaryota; kingdom Metazoa; phylum Chordata; class Aves; order Passeriformes; family Callaeidae; genus Callaeas; species Callaeas wilsoni. The sequence goes on from VWPU01010646.1 coordinate 92,750, forward strand.
CATGCAAGTAAGGATGTTGCAGCAAAGGGGAAGACCAAAACCAGAAATATAGTCTGTGGCTCTTCATCATGACTGGGTGGGGAAAATCAGAGCCAAAGAACTGATTAGAGAAAAGTTTTCTTCTGAAATATGATGTTTAGATGCAACTTCGCTTTAACTGTTTTTAGAATAAAGTAAAACTCAATGTGTCTAGAGATGATTTATGAGAAACCAACAGTAAATAGAAATGAAGACTATTTTGAATTTCAGATAATATTCACAAATTATTTTGTATGAGAAAGCATTTTGCTTCTTCGATGAAAGAGGTCTTCAGCCATTGAGAGTTGGATCCTCTTATCCTCCTGAAAGGCTAAATATATGTATTTTCCATTGTCATCACAATAGGTTATCCCTCTTTTCTTTAGCTGCTACACATAGGGCATGACTGAGGGTGCTAAATCGCTGGCACAGTGAGGTGCCTGTGCCAAAATGTAATTTGTAGGGCACAGTCGTTCTGTGAAAAGTAATTTGTATTCATTTGCTTTCCTGGTCAGCTAGGGCTTTGAGGGGAAAATATATTATACAAAGTGTGATACTAGCAATTTTTTGGAAGAAATTAAGTGGATTGAGTCAAGTGGTTCTTCTACCTGACAGCAGTATATCTGGAGAGGAGGTAAAGGCAAAGTGAAATGGACCATGGTATAATAAACATTTTCTTTGGTTACTGTGATTAGTCTTCTTTCCTATTATGGTTTTCCTGCTATTATTGTTTTCCTCTTTACATTCTTTGTGACAGTCCTTGACACAAATTAGTGGGGAACCTTCACTGATACTTCTTTTTTCCTAACTGCTGTACATTCTTTATTTTCTCTAGTGGGAGACAATTTATTTGCAATTGTAAATCCAGGCACCTCTTCCTTTTCATGTTTCTCCACCCATTCGAGTGCCTGTCTAATGTCATAGATGAGATGAATTAGAAACTGACGTCTATGTGTGCACTGAAGACATGTTTCCCCATATTCTTCTCTTTTTTTAAATTGCTTTAATAACTTTTTTAAGAGTTACATTTAGCAACAGAATAACACAAGTTGGAATGTGTTCAGTTGGATCTTGTAGGTTCAGAACCTACAGCCTTGAAATTAATGGGATGCTGTAGCCACCTGTAATTCCTGTGGGCCTGTTTGCAAGCCCACTGAAGTAAATTAAAAAGACACCTACTGGCAGAACCATTTCCTCTGTCTCCTACGGGGCTCTTTCCAGCAGTTTGTTTCATTACAGACATCCACATTAAGGGGGATTTTATTGGTGACTTTTCTGACTCTTGAAACTACTTATTCAGTTATATACATATATTGCATATAATAAATTTACATACATATTCTTACATAATAAAATGCATATTTTAAGTCTCAAGCAAGTTGAAAACGCATAAATGGAACCACAGTAGTTCAGTGCTGAGTAAAATCAGAAAATAAGATTTTTCCAATAGCTTTACCCATGTTATTGATAGAGCATCAGTGACACATCTTGTGTTTCACTGTTACCTGAAAGGTAAAACAGATAGTCTTTTTGACTTGATTTTTTTAATAACAGGATATATTATCTTATCATTCTGATATCAAGAGAATATTCTATGATTTTTTTCCTGAATTAAAATAAATTTTTTATCGATTGGTCTTCATATAAAGCACCACAAGCAATTCACAGATTTAAAATACTATCTAGACAATATTTCTTAAAAAAAAGAATATAATCTCATCCACTTTAGAAGACTAATTGGAATGTTTGTATGAAACTATTCTGTCAGCATAGAAATAGTTGGTTGCTCTTTGTTGTACAAGAAAAAAAAAGGAAAAAAAGGTATAAATTTACACATTATGTTACTATGTTCTTATGGACTTTTGGCCAAAAATTATTTTACATTCTATGTGCTAGAGCAGGATCAGAGGAAAGTGAATTTTGTAATTACTTGTGTGGTAGGTATATGATGATTTAGAAAAGCTATATCTGCCAATGTATAATAAATATAGGAGCGAGCCTTTGGCAGCATAGCAAACTTTTGTCTTGAAATGTATCTATTTTGCATGGGAAGTAAAAGATAAAATGAAAATATTCCCAGCTATTCTCTCAAATGTGCAAAATCACTTGTGTTTTCCTGGTCTACATTTTGTAACCTGATTTGTGCCCTGCCTTATTTAGAATCCATTTTTTTCATCTGAGATAACATGTGGAAAGGAGATCTGAGCTTGGCTTTTCCACATCCTAAACCATTGTTGTGGCCTAAATGCTGACAGTGTCTTGTCATATATTGTGCTTTTGCCTGTGTGACTGTCAGTGGAAAAGAAATGACTGTTAAAACTGATGCACAAGGATTATGGTATTCTTATGACATTTTATCACACGCCTTCTATTTCTAAACTATAGAGTTTCTTAAGCCCAAAGTTCTGCTAGTTCTGTTAGTTGGTGTTCAGCGAAATAATTTGTTTATTTGTCCAAAATCCCATATGAATCACCTATGTAGACTTTTATGGAGCATATTATCGAAATTATCATGTCTTAAGAACTAGTATTTTTTACTGAAAGTTTATCTGTTGTGAAATGTATTTTTTTTTTCTTCTCCCTAATATTAAGGTTCTATTTCTCTGTTGTGTGACCTTGCTTCTTCCTTTGGAACTGGAATGAAAGGAAAAGCAACTACTGCCATATCAGTGAAATTCAATTTGTGGCTTCAAGCAGTCAGTCAGTTTCTTGCACCTTTTCTGCAAACCATTGCACTATCTTATTTCTGCTATGACATATATTTACAAAGGAGTTCCTATTAATTCGATTTTCTATATTCATGTTGAAAGAGATTATTTAAGTGAGAACAAGAGTTCAAGTGACCTAACCTTTCTCAGTAATTCAGCAAGTTCCAGAGGTATTGTAAGACAACAGAAAGGAAGGCAATTAATTTTCTGAGGTGAAATTACTTAGGCTAATTTATTTTTTTTGTGACTATGACGTATATCACTAGATGAGTTTTGAACAAGCAGTAGCAAAGAGGGAGGGAGAGGCATGAAAGCAAAATGTAGTAACTAAATATAATTTGTAAAAAATGCATCTTATTAATTTGGCTCCAAGCATTAGCATTTAGATTCGGTGACTAATAACTTTTGAACATCGTAGAAGGTACTTAGATTCTTATCATCATGTTCTTTTGAAATTGTTTTTATTAATTCTCAGGTAACAAGCCACTTCTGATCCTCATTGCGGGTTTTGGAACAAGAAAACAACTTTTCTGTGGAAATGATAAAAAATGTCAGTAGATAGCCCTGCTACTGCTTTCCTGATCCCAGAGTCAAGGCAAGAGGATTCTCAGTGTGTCTACACCTGTAATGTGTCATTGTGTTAACACTGCTGGTATTTGATCCTCTGGCAATTTCTCTAACCGTATTAATCTGGCAACAACATTGTTCTCTTTAAAGAATACCATTCATTTAGGGTTGGCAACAGGTTACAATATCTCGCTAAAAATGCCTTCTAGCTTTCCTGGGTTTCTTTTAAAATAAAGATGAACAGCCTTTCCTGTCTAGGTAAAAAGCAAAGGAAGACGCTCACAGCCTGAATTTTTCACACATGTGCACACCCCTGTTCAAAGACATAAATACAGACAAGGATGTTTTGAAGATAGTTTTTGTGTCTTATGGTTGAATAAGATGTTTGACTCCAACAAGTGACAAATGAAAATGAGTTCTATGGAATTATAAACTTACAAACGAAGCCTCACTGTAGAAAAACAGATGCAACTACCCTTGCCTGATGCAATAGCTCTTTTAATAGAGTAGCTGATAAAAAGACTATGAAAGGAGGTCAGAGAACTGGAATTGTAAAAATTAAAATGTGATTCTTCCTTACCTTTCCTGAGGCAGACAGAAAAAAAAAGTATTTTGATTAAATCTCTTACATTCCCTTCAGGCTATTGTCTGAAAATAATTTGTTCTCATGTAGCAAGCACTAGGGATTGAAGCTATTTTGTAAATCATTTTCTCGGTTAAAACCAGATGGTGGGTGTTGATAAAATGTTTGTTGTCTCCCTAAATTGTTCAGATAATCTAATTTTATCAAGTAGAATTTGTAGTGGTAGGAATTATGTGTAGAGGCAGCATTTGTAGGCTGAAGAAACTAATTTCTTGTGTCTGACTTCATGTGTTCAGAGTGTTATCTAATGGATTTATTTCCAGATTTATCTGGTGGAGAAAGGGCCCTCCATCTCTCCTGCTGTATAACACACGTTTTCTCTTATGGATGATAAAGATAGGGAAATCTTGGGCTGGCATACAAATTCCAGCATTGCCCTAATGAAACACTGCTATCTTAGAAAGATGAACTAATGTTCCCTGCTGCAGAGCTGTGTTTTTCCTTCATGTTCTTGTTCCTTACTGAGTTAGTGTGTGGGATGCCCAAGAAGGAAAAGCAAGGGGCAATGGGAATCTGAACCTGTAGAAGTAGACAATGACAGCTACTAAAACCAATTTACATTCAGTACAAGAAGAGAGAAAACTGGAGAGAAGGAATCCAAAGAAAGGGCTAAAGAGTAAAAGAAAAATCACTGAATAGCAGATAAATGGCTGATTGGAAAGAAAGCATTGAAGATAATTGGAAACTGAACCAAATTGTTTGGGGGATGAGGTAGAGGAGGAAGGACTGAAAAACTCCTTTTGTCTGTGGTTATATTAAGGCTTGTATAATGATGAATTTTGACAGGCATCCATAGTGATGGATGCAGTTTTATCTGTCAACACAGAGCAGCCTATTTTAGACCTCTGTCTTTCAGCAGCAGAATTTTACTCATCCTCCATTACCTCAGAGTCCAGATGCTTCTCATGTCTCCAGATTTCAAATGAAAGCATTTGACTTGCAGACTGTGGAAATTGTTTCTTTTGTGAAATACAGCAAAGCATTTTGCAGGGATGCGGGGGTTTTGGTGTTTGGTTTTTATTTTTTTTAAAATCTAAACTTTAGAAAATTTCCACTTGGGGAAAAAATCTCCAGCTCTGTGTTGATATTTTTGTCTTGATTCAGGACCAAAGTACATTTTGGAATTTCTCATGGCTGTACACAGGAGGCTGTTTTTTTTTGCATACTATCCAGCTTGTGGCATCTCTTTACCGGCAGCCCAAAGTCATGATGTCAGGAAGTTGCGTTTTGATAATATGGACATAAAATAGTATGTTTCACTTAAGGATTTTCTTTATCCAGTTGCAAATCCCTCACCACAACTGCCATCAATCTTCAGCAGTCAACTGTGTTTTTCACTGCTGTCACCTCCTGTTTGAAAAGAGCAAACTGTTCTTTTTGTAAAGCAAAGTGCAACCTGACATTCTAGGTTTATATGACTGACAAATTCATATTGATATGCTAATCAATGTATGTTGTCACCTTTGTGCCAAGCTCTTTCCTTTAAGAATGGCTCTTTGTCCCACAGGTTTTGATTTTTTACAAGATGCTTTGCTAATGCAATTAATCATCTAATCCAGGAAATAATGTCCCAGCATAGAAAACTGACATCATCTTTTCTGCTGTATATACTCTGCATCTTTTGTCTATGGTAGAATCACAGACTCTTAGATACCTCTACGATGTATTTTATCATTGTAAATTTTTACCAGCCCTAGCTCCAAATCCCATGCTACTGTGTGTGTATATATATATATATATATATGTATATATAAAAGCTTTGCTATCTTTACCATTGACTTCACTGAGCAACTGGTCCAGTGGAAATCTCTTCTTCAATCCCCTGATGTTAAGTCTTGAAAAGCACATGTTTCCAAAAGTTCTAATTCTAAGGTCTATATACAGTATCTCCTGGTTGGCACAGAATGTGTGATACTATATTTAGAGATAAAGCCGTTCAATATTTAAAAGAAAGGAAGCTCAGTAAAGTAGATTACTCTCCTAAATTTCTGCTGCAATGAAAATGTTATTCAACAGCCACTGAGAGTTTCAAATAGAGTGATGCTGCTGCTGGTTTTTTTATCCAATTAAAGAGGCCTCAATAGTTCCAGGTAAGTACAGGATGACCCTTGAAAGGTGGGCTTCTGGGTGAAGAGCTGGCCACCAGGTCTTTCCAGTACAAAGATGGGTAAAGCCGAACCCTCTATGTGACTATAATCAGCTGTAGCTTTCTATGTCAGAAATATAAAGAACTGAAGAAGTGTATTACAGTCTTTCCCCCAATGTGCCCTTCAACTTTTTGTTCTGTGGTGTCTTGGGAACTTCCTGAGGAGATCAGATTTAGGGTACCATTCTTAACAGGCATGATGAGACCTAGCAAAAGTGGTTTTATTTATCCTTTTGGTAGATCCAAAAGTAAATAATATCCTGCCCCAAAAAGTTATTCCATCTTGTGTGTTAAATTTGTGGCCTGATAATTTCTTTGGCCTCTCCCTAATATTGTTGTTTATAAAACTCAATAAATAGCCATTCCCTATTTTCTCCAAACCTGTTAAGATGTATTAGATGTGTTTCTCTTGCAAGCAGAGGATTTATACTATTTTTAAACCTTCTCAAGTGTAAACTACACCATAAGTCTCATTTCTGTTAAATATTGTTGCCTTTCTCTGCAAATCTTGTAGTTACCTGTATCTTTTTTTCTGCATGGTTATAGGTGCATTCTATATTAATAGAGCAGTATAATGGTGTTTTTGTTCTTTACACCCTTTCTGGTAGTTAATATGAAGTGTTAATATGTGAATTAACATGAATAGTTAATATGAGAATTTTGGTTGCTATAAGCCAGTGCTTTCGAAGAGTCAAGCAGCCATTTAAAGCCTAACATGGTGGCCCCATAGCCACAGGGAAAAGCTCTTTATTCCATTAAAGTCGTTACTGACTCTTTTGGTAGTAAAGGCTCTTTCTATACATGCTGTTATTTACAGGATTTAAAATTTCTTTCATTAAAATAATATAAAAAAATTCTTGCAGAAGGCAATTTGAAGAATTGCAAACATACCCTGAGAAACGGGAAAGCACATGAGAAGGATTTTGACTGGACTGCTTTTGCCTTCCAAGATCAGAATCCTAATGTCTGGATTCCTGGTATTATTATTTTTGTGTTAGGGAATTTTGGAGGATGGGTGGCTAGAGAAAGGGAGAGAGGATAGGAGTCCAGCTGTAGAAATCTTTGAAGCAGCCATCCCTTGGGAGAAGACATAGATTAGGATAAGTGAGACACAAGAATTGCCCTGGTATAAAAAAGCTGGGGCACCTGTCAATTAATTTCTTTTAGAATTATCTATGTATCAGTTAATGAAATAGGAAGGGGCAGGTTTTTGTTGTATGATGTCATTTATAACTGAGGCGGTAACATTACTTTATCTGTTTCTATTTTCTTGGATTATTAAGAGAAAATATAAGCATTCCTGTAGGACTTTAAAAAAAAAGGAACCTCAATAGATTGTCAAAACCTGTAGGAAATTATCACTCCCTATTACATGCTACCAGTTTTTTACAATGTGTGAAAATAAGATGATGTCTTCTAAATCCTGTAAGATTTTTCTAGTTGGGATGAATTTATTAATTAGATACTTAGTAGGCTTTAGCTAGAGATTTTTGCAGTGCCTTTCAGAATTATAGAAAGCACAAAATGTAGAAGGAGACTACTGAATAATCATATAATGGCTTGGGTTGGAAGGCATCTTAAAGGTCATCTGGTTCCAACCTCCCACCTGGGCAGGAACACCTTCTCTTTGACAAGGTAGCTCAAAGCCCCATCCAGCCAGGTCTTGTACACTGCCAGGGGTGGGGTAGCTGCAGCTTTTCTGGGCAACCTGTTCCACTTCTTCATCACCCTCATATTAGGTTTCTTCCTAATATCCAATCTAAACCTACCCTCTTAGTTTGAAGCCATTCCCTCTTGTCCTATTACTACATGCTCTTGTTAAAAGTCTCTCTCGAGCTTTCCTGTAAGCCCCTTTTAAGTACCTGAAGGCTGCTATAGGGTATCCCTGGAGCCTTCTCCAGGCTGAACAACCTCAACTCTCAGCCTTTTGTTGGTAGTTTAAAGTTTCTGGAAGATGATGATCATGAGTAAAATGCGTAATTCCTCTGTAAGGAGTATGCATTATGGTAGATGAAAAGCAAGCAATAGCTTTAAGTAATAAGTCTCCAAAGTGGTAGGACTATGGATTAGAAATGGATAAATGTACCCTTTATTTGGCAAAATTAACATAATAAAAGAAGAGGCAGAATATACAGTTAGCCCCTCATTAATTATGACTTAGGAGGTCACAAGTGGTGTTTCCCACCAGGACTCAGTATTTGGGCCAGAATCGTTTAATATCTTTATTGACAAACTGGATGAGGGGATTGAGCGCACCCCAACGCGGTTTGCAGACAACACTAAGTTGGGTCAGAATGTCAATCTGCTGGAGGGTAAGAAGGGTCTGCAGGGGAATCTGGACAGGCTGGATCAATGGGCCAAGGCCAGTTTTATGAGGTTCAACAAGGCCAGGTGCTGAGTCCTGCCCTTGGGCCACAGCAACTCTAAGCAGTGCGACAGGCTGGGGATAAAGAGGCAGGGAAGCTGCCCCATGGGAAAAGGACCTGGGAGTTCTGGTTGACAGTGGCTGAACATGAGCCAGTGTGTGCCCAGGTGGCCAAGAAGGCTGATGGCATTCTGGCTTGTGTCTGTGGCCAGAAGGACCGGGAGGCCACTTTTCAAATTCTGTGTTCAGTTCTGAGCCCCTCACTACAAGAAGAACATTGCGGTGCTGGAGCGTGTCCAGAGGAGGGCAGTGGAGCTGGGGAAGGGTCTGGAGCACAGGTCGTATAAGGAGTGGCTGAGGCAGCTGGAGGTGTGTTTAGCCTGGAGAAAAGGAGGCTCAGGAGGAGGGAGCCTTATCACTCTACAACTGCCTGAAAGAGGTTGTAGGTAGGTGGGGGTCATTATCTTCTCCCAAGTAACAAGCGATTTGACAAGAGGATGTGGCCTCAACTTGAATAAGGGGAGGTTTAGGTTTGATATTAAGAAAAATTTCTTCAAGCATTGGAACAGGTTGCCCAGGGAAGTAGTGGAATTGCTAACCACTAACTCTGGAGGTGTTTGCAAGACAGGTAGATGTAGCACTTGGAGACATGGCTTAGTGGTGACTTGGTGCTGGGTTAATGGTTGGACTTGATGATATTAGAGGTATTTTCCAACCTTATGATTCTATGATAATCAGGCTGGCTGATTAATTTCATCTTCTAATCTTCCTTGTATCTGAAAAACAAAGTCTGTGCCAGAAACATCTTGACTGCATAGCTGTTATTCTCTTGGGATAAGAATCTAAGAATTACACTGACAAGAGAAAACTGAAGACAGCCTAAATGACAAGAGGAAAAACTAGCATTTGCTTCAGAAGGGCAGGAGGCTGTTTACATTTATGTCTGTCATAGCTAATTCTTAAAGGTCAATACAGTTTCTTCTTAAGAAAACAATAAATTAAGTAATACAGCAATAAGACATCAAACACTGTAAAAAATATGTACTGTCATTGAAGAAGAATGCTGACATTTTGCAAGAGATGTTGGGGGAGTCAATGGAAAACACTGAAGAGGGGAAATTATGTATTTTCAAACATTAATAAGATTTAGTGATATTTTCAGGAGAGTGACAGTATTTGCAGTTCAGTAATGGCATTCATTTTAGGCATTTGGGTCTGAATTTTCATTTAGAGCAGCTGAAGTGAGCCGTTTATCAGCCCAGCTAGTCCAGTGGAAGCTAACAAAACTGTGTAAGGAGCTGCTCAGGAGTTCTTGTTTGTATATGAGCCTGGAGTTAACAAAATCATTATCAGTTATTCAAATAATCTCAAAAGCATCTAAATTGAGGTACAGAATCTCTTGGAAGAGAGTACTGCATTTTTGGTGATGAAATGTTCTGGTTTTGTCAGTCTGCTTTTACACCTTGGGAAAACACACACTAGTCTTCCTTTCAAAGCCTCTGATATGGACATCTATGAATAAATTGTGCAGTTTGGGAGGGTGCCTTATTGCTCTTATAGTGACTTGTGTGCAGTACTTCCTTGCTGAAGGCAGCACTTCCAGCTTCTTCCAGACACCTGTAGAATTGGTGCTAATTAGAGAGAAGGAGAGCTGAGAAAATGTGAAGGTGCTAGGCTTGAGGAAGAAGTAGCTGATGGATATATAGAAGCACAAAGGACAGCGCTTACTGTGTGGCTGCTGTCCACTAAGGCAAGCCTCTGGAAAAGCAGCAGAATTGATTTCAAAAAGGACCTTCCACCACCAAGCTCTTATTAATAATAGTCAAACTTCTATTAAATGTTAGTTAAGCTACTTATTCCCTTTTGTAAAAGCTGGCAATATTTTTTTTCTCTAAATATGAGTATTATGAAAATAGCTGCCTAAGAACAGTGAGAAACATAGAGCAGAAATATCTTGCTTTGGTTTTAATAATATTTACCATAGTGTCTAATTGGCTGCGCTTGGAGATGTACAGGCCATCTAGGACAGCAGCAGCATTCAGAATGAAGAACAGCCATCTTTCACAAAGTCACCTCTTGCTTGTCCTTTGATGCTGTTTAAATGCAAAGACCCTAGTTTATAGGAAGATTTTTTTGAAAAGAGGTAAGACAGACTGCCTTTTAAATTGTTTACTTCTGCAGCTGAAGTAGAAAAATAAACTTGTAAACAGTAATTCACAGTAATTATCTGAATGATTTTCCAGCAGAGATTTATGTTAGAAGTATGTGAAAGTCAAGGCATGAGAAAAGGTTAAAGAAAATACCTCTAGGTTGTGTTCTTCAGGTATTTATCTAATAATCGCTTCCTTTGGATGCTTGTTTTGTAAAGTAAATGGCTAATGTTTATAATGCTTTTTGCAAAATATGAATATAAACAGTCCTCACTGTTATTATTACACATGAATCATTGTATTAACAACAGCAATGACTTGTCTCAGGCATTGATCCAATCCATCTCACACTGGGTTTGATAGGATGCATTTCCTCTAGGCTAATGAGAGGCCCAAGTAGTTGACTTTTTCCATGTCATTTAGGGAGAAAAAACAAGTCTTTTCCTCAACATTTTCATCATCTATGGAGATTCTAATAGAAATCCTGTGAATTTTTTCTTTATGCATAACAGCGGTTCCTGTAAGTATTAATTGTTCAAATGGTACAAATAATATTGTTGTCTTGGAAAAACATCTGAAAGCCCAGACTTTCTAGTACAGAGGAAAAGCTAGAGAGTGACAGTGTCTGCTCAAAGGGAAATTTGGCCAGTTCACACGGTTGTTTCAGAGTACTGAAATAGTTTTGACAGCCATTGCTTCTTGACAAAGGCTGAATAGAAATCTCTGCAGTTCGGACTTTTGGTTACGCTTTCTTCCCTATCTCTGTTATCAGTTCTCCTTAAAGGGTAGCTGCATTACCCCATTTCTTAGCTGTTCAGCTGTTGTGAGAAGTATTTACTTCTATGGAAACTTACTCTAACAGAGCTTTGTTTCTTGTCTCTTCTGCCAGCTATTGCAATAGTATAGAACAGACTGTAACACACAACCATCTTAAGCATCATGACTTAAGGAAACTGTAATACATGCTGGAGGTGAATGAGAGAAAAATGGATCACTGAAGAAATATATAAGGAAACTGACATTAATGAAGAGAAAAATACTATGTTCTTAAATCATCCATTTTACTCATACTGCCTGGAGTAGTTACTGATAGTGTAAGCCCAACTGGACATTACTTGTGTAGGGTTTTTGAGGTTTTTTTAGGCATTTCCTTTCATCAGTTTCTTCTCTTGTCTTTTCATTCGACTTTGTTGCCTGATTTCAAGATTTCATTTCCTTTCATGAAAGGAAATTCTTCATTTCCTGAAAGGAAATTAAGTCTTGCCATTTCAATGAGGATCAATTTGGCAAGGTTTGGTCCATTTCCCTGCACTTCATGTCACCCTTTCCCCTTTTATTGTTTTCACTTTGGTGCAGATTTTTTTTTCCCCCAGCATTTCCTTTCATCAATTTCTTCTCCTCTCTTTTTGTTTGACTTCATTCCCTGAGTTCAAGATTTCAATGAGTATAATTTTGGCAAGTGTGGGTCCTTCTCCCTGAACCTCATTTCATTGCAATCCGCTTGGTTGTAGTAGCTCCTTTTCCAAATTGTTTTTTTCAGTTGCATTTTATTTCATCACATCTCCTTTGCAGTGTGTTTGTTAGACTTTCTTCTCTGATGTCAAGATTTCACTTCCTTTCATGAAAGGAAATTATTCCTTTCATGAAAGGAAGCAAAATCTTGTGATTTCAATGAGGATCGATTCGGTAAGATTCGGTCCATTTCACCGCCTCTCATTTAATGCCAATCCATTTTGGTTTAGTCACTTCATTTCAGAATTTTTATCACCTCAAATTTAGTGTTTGATTAAACATCACTGCTTTAAAGAAGGCTTTTCAAGGCGTTGCTTTCTGGTTGTGCTCATATCTCCTGTGTTTGTTCTACCAAAGATAGCGGAGTGCCTCTCTGACTTTACCAGTTTGTCATGTGCAGCAACTTTTTATTGAGGTTTGCTATATTTCACTGTGCTATGTAATTTCCTTCTATTTTCTTAGCAGACATTATTTTTCTTGTATAGACATGCCAGCAATCAGATGTCTCTTAGTTAAGCCCTATGTCAAAACTATGCCAAATTGTTGTGACCTAGACTTGTGCTTCAAGAGCATGAGGTGTCTTTTGCCCTCATGGTGTTACCATACAGAAGTATTAAGAATACTCAGCTGCCTGTTTTACTCAAGTACAACAATGTCAATGAGCACCCAGAGCCTTTCTGTGAAACTTGTGGGACTGAATAGGAGATTTGGGTGCATGGCACAGGGAGATGTGGGCTGAGCAAAGAATCTTTGTGTGCACGTGGGACCATCTGCCTTGCTTGTCTGAAATTACTTGTCTGGCTTGTTTTATCACGTAGAGTGTTGAAGTCTGTGAGTTAGAGGCTGAATTCGTGCTTGACTTCCCCTTGCTCACCTTTCTGGTACCATTGTTGCCTGGAGCAGCCCCATGTTAGAATACAATGGGGAGACTAGACAGAAACATCAGCTTGGAAAACACAGATCTAAGCTGGTGGCAATGGTGTTAGAAAATTTATTTTAACTTTTATTGTACAATTCATCTATCTCTCCTCAAGCCTCTCTCCACATCTCCATACATGACATGAAAGGCATAGAATTACAATGATGAGATCCATACGGTATCTGAATCCGCTTGTATCTGTATTGTTTATAAAGCCTAGTTTTTACTTCAGTTTGCTCTAAACAGAGATCATGGAAAAACACTAAACCCCCTTAATTTCTGGACCATAAGAAGCTTGACACTGAATGTGTAGGGCTTTACATTTTCTTAATTTAGTCCACAGAAAATGGCAGGAAATTAAAGTAAAACCTCTTTTTTTAGAGTGTAAATTTTTCAAAGTTATAATAATTTCTTACAGACTAAAAATACTTGCAATTCCCTGTATATTTAAAGAATTCTTACAATTTTTTAGAATACAGAATCTTTCAACATTTCTGAAAAGAAGTATCTTTTCTGGAATAGCACCTATCCATGTATGTGTCCAGTCAAGATAACAGGACCTTAAACTTTTAGCAGTCATTGATTGCTTGGCAAAGCCACCAGGCTTTGCTCCCTTTCATGTTCAAGATAAAAAGTTTCAGAAGATACATTTGTATTTAAAGAAAGGAGCTTATGTCTTGCATTTGAAGCCACAAATTACAGACCAAATACAGGATATCATAGGGAGCTGTGTTTCTGTCTCCACAGATACATAATTAGGGAGGAATAGAGGGCAGGGCAGAAAAGCAATGAGTCAAACTACTGGACAGAAAAAAATGTATTTAGTATTTGGTAACGAATGCAAATGAAGTCATGCTGAACTGCCAACTATGGCAACCATATATAACTGTATAAATTATTAATAAAATTTCCTGGTTTGAAGATAGAGTTGAAGAATGATTTATGAAGCTCTTTTTCTTCAAGGGGATGAAATGATGGTGGCTGCTCACCTTGTTTCTGCCATGCTATGGTTACAAGTTATCAAATATATTGTTAGAATTGGCCCTTACTTCAGCACCAAAGATGATCACTTGTGTTTAATTTGTTGGGTGGGGATCTGTGCAAACACAACTTACACAACTACTTGCAGAAATTCATGTAAGACTTGTTTAGAGAAACACAACTAACAACAAATACTGAGGCTGGATTTGGAAACTTGGAATGAAAGTGGAACCAACAATAAAATACCGTTTTATAATTTAAGAAATAAACAGAATTTAAATTCATTTCCATCCCTGTCATTGTTGGCCAATGGAAACAACACAGTGTGTTGCTGTTACAGCTGAAGTTACAGGCTTTTCACAGCTTTCATTCCTTGAGTTGATTGGCTGAGAAGTTCCCAGTAAATAAGAACCTGAAAAAGGAACAGGGGAACTTGAAGCACAGCACGAGACAGCTGTCAGTGCTGCTAAGGAGTTAAAGAATCACAGCCTGGAGATAATTCAGAGGTGCTACCTTATACGTCCTTCTTAACCCTTGGCACCAATCTGCACTCTACACCACAGCCTTGTGAACAGCTATAAGGATGGATGGAAGATGGTTGTGAGGGATAAGTGAAAAGAAAAATAGCTGCAATCAGTGGTCTTCTGATTCCTGAGAGCCCTACTAAGCTCTTGAGAGTACAGTGTTATTATAAGTCCTAGTTTCTTTTCTGTTCAGTACCATTTTTCATGTAGTTCCTTTGGAATGAACTACAGCAGAATAACTGTCTGTTAATTTGCATCCAGCTCTTATTCTGGCAAAGATCAGGATGAGTTTTGCTGCTTTTTTCAACTGAAGCCTTGATAGGTCCTTAGCTCTGCTGTGGACATAAGAAATAGTAATGGCTCCAATGGAAAAGGGTGAGCAATGTAAGAGCTGCCAGGAAAGTTAATGGGCATCAGCTGAGCAACTTGGTGTTCAAGAAGAGGGGCAAGAGTATAAACAATCCACATTAAGCAAGTATGTAAGAGCAGAGCGGCTCCAAATTTGTTGACTAGGCACAGCTGGGAGCCTGATGTAGTACTGTAAATTTTGCCGTTTGCAGTTACTTCTGTTTGATGCTTTTCTTTCTCTATGCTCAGTATCAAAGCTGGACTACCAAAAAAAAAAATTACACTATTCCTGATGTATTCCTGATGTTAAAAGA
Organism: Callaeas wilsoni; assembly: GCA_013398955.1. Lineage (NCBI taxonomy): Eukaryota > Metazoa > Chordata > Aves > Passeriformes > Callaeidae > Callaeas > Callaeas wilsoni. Next base: position 107,945 of record VWPU01010646.1, read on the forward strand.
GTTACATCAGCACCATCTCTTTATGTGTCTTGATTTCCTTTCAAAGGAGAGCATGGGAGCTCTATTGTAACAGTTCCTAGAATGGAGTGTGATGTGCACTGTACCGCCATGCCTGCTGCAGACAAAAGTCATTCTCTGCATGAACCAAGTGCTCATGTGCACTAGCTGGTTTTGTCTGGTGGCTACACAGTGCTTGCATTTTTGTCTCTTAAAGGAAAAAACTAAGTGAAATTTCTATATAGTTTATTAACTGAATCCTTTCTTACTCTACAGATTTTTCTGCAAATATTGCACCAGAAGTGTTTCCTTTCTGGTGCTGAGACCTTCAGTTTACTTTATAATATGTTGTTATTCTATTTATGGTGATTAGTTATGGTTTTTATTCTTAAAAAATACTGAATGTAGATATTCCCTGAATGAGAACACTTTTATTTTCCATCCAGAGGATATCTGAATTCATTTTATCCCTTCTTACATTTTGGGTGCTGTAAAAGTTTAATTGGTCTCCTAATTTATGTCTGCATCTGTGTCTCAGCAGATTTTATTTACTCATTTTTGAAGGGTCAAAGGCAATAGATGGTGAGCTTTTTAAAGTGAATGTGTCTGGTAAGTTCTGCAATGCTTTGATACTGAATTGACTAGATTTAGAAGTAGTTTCAGTAACAAAAGACACTGCATTTGTAGTGCTCTTTATACTGGTAAACATAAGGTGGTTATTTCATCTACTTCTCCAGTCGGGAAGACTAGGAGACTCCTACTGTAACTAATCCAAAATTACTGCCAGTGTGATTTTGAAGATTACTTGTTCGTTTCCATGAAACTATTGCAAGGGTCAACAAAAGCAGCTACATGATACAAATATCATTTGCATCAAATGCAAATGTGATTTGTGGTTAAAAATACAAATAGATCTAGAAAGTTGTTAATAAGAGTAGGGAGCACATAAAAGTAGCTCTAAGAGCTGCAAGTAGGGAGTGTGTGGAATTTTGTGTCTATAGGAATTATACAACTACTTTATAACATCGGAGAAATAACCTTTTCTACTTGGATCTACAAACCAAAATGTTATCCTGAGGGCCAGTGTATGATAAACAATGTTTCTAATTTCTAATTCTGTAACAGAATTTATGCTTTTCAGTCAGTCTTATTGCTGTTAATGCTGATCATGTACTAGCAAGCTGGCTAAGAGTCCTAATCCACACAGTGTGCAATTGCTGTGAACTCCTGTATTTTGCTAGGAGCCTGTCTCCAGCTTCCTAAAAGTCTGGATCATGATGTTGCTCTGGACTTCCAATCTTCTGTTGAAACTGGGCCAGTGTCCCCTAGAGGACTGAAGAAAAAGCAAAGTTGGAACAAGGTGGACTTGTGGCTCAGAGGTAAGAGCACTTTTTTGAATGATCTGTGTCAGACACCTCAGTGTTCATCTCTGTATTTCATTCAATGCTCAATTTAATACATGTCACAGAAACAAGTGTTGCTTGGGATGGAAGAGGTTGCAATGCAACAGGTTAGTGACTTAGTATGTGTTGGGGTCTTGAAAGAGAACGGTCAGCCCTGGACATACGGAGTATATATTTTGGTAGTTGGAGAATACACCTTTTGAAGTGTTTGCTCCCTAGGACTGGAACACGATTGAGCAGGAAGGAAAATATGTGATAAGATTTGACAAAACACCTAGTTACATATGTATTTCTGTGCAAAACTGAGGACTGGTGTCCTAGAAAGTGATGAGGATGCACAGAAAGCTATGCAAAGTTCATGAAAGATGCACCTCGTTTCTTCTGACACTTTCTTGTTCTTGTGCCTTATGTGTGTTCTCAACAAATCACTGTACGCGATCACTGTCTTGAAGACAAAAAGGATTTTAAAGAATTCATAAATTCTCATTCATAAATGACACTTTGTACTTTGTATTTGCCATGCTGCCTTACATGTGAGAACTAGTTTGTTGTTAGAATCAACTTTCTTTCAAATCAAGAAAGTTAGCTTATGTCTTGTTTTATTCTGTGTGATCTCAACTGCAGACAGTAGTTCTTTGTATGTGACCATTGAGAGCAGTAAGTCTTTACCACCCTTGACAACCCATGAAAGACTAGCAGCAATTTCTGACATTTCATGCATTTCCAGGTATTTAGGTTTAATAATGGATTTTAAACAAACAAACATACATATTTTTTAAAATAAATGAGTTTGTGTTACAATAGGAAGGAAAAAATGAGTGCCATTACTGAGTAATCCTTCTTTCCCCCCTGCTTCTGGCCTGGTCTGTAGCAGCACTAGGGATTTTTCTTCAAGTAAGCATACAAGTGAACCCTTGCAAGTGTCAAGACTGAAACATTTCATACACAGAGTAATTCCTCCAAAGGTGTTGCCTGCTGAAGAGTTCAAAACATATTTACATGGTTATTCCTGAGGTAAACTAGCACCACCACCTTCAACAGAGTGAAAAAAAGGTTTCTTACAAAAAAATTTTTGGCCTCACCTGGAGTTCAAATAAACTACAGTTTCAATTCAATCATCAGTCCATGACACTAATACTAACTACATATTTATGCCTTTAAGACTTCAAGAACAAAACAATCTTTGGATCTAAAACTGACCTGACATAAGGGGGAAAAATGACAGTGGTTGACAGGTGCCCCAAAGAGATTGTGAAAGAATGAATTTTTGATGTTTATACTTTCTTTGAGTATTCTCCCACATTTCTGTCTTTAGCACTCTATAGATGCATGCATTGCTGTTCTGAGATTTAACAACAAACGTAGCTAGGATGATATGGCATTTATTTGTGGAAAGAAACAACAATTTAAAATAGGACAAAGAAAAGGATAAAATTAGTTAAGATGCTGACACTAGTGTCTGAAGCAAATGAAATCAAATAAAAGATGCTTTGATGTTTTAGCTGGGAGGAAGCAGTGCTAATAGTTTTTACTTGAGTAATTATGGCAGTAGAAAATTCCTGCTGTGATCAGTATTTATTAGATGTTAATATTTTGGTAATAATCCATATTGCTGTTAAAAGCTAATTGCTGGTACTTTTATAAATACAGCCAAAAGCATGTTCAAAGGGTGGTGTTAACTGATGTTTCCTAATGAGCCATTTACAAGATTTTTTTGCTTTCTAAGTGTGCTTCAGCCTTCTGTTGTTCCTTGTAATGCTTTGAAAAAAACGCCTAAATTGTTACTGGCACTGTTCACTCATTTCTTTTTCTTCCTAATAACCAGTAGGCCAGATGGAAGAGTTGGGATTAACTGGTCTGTTCTTTTTCAGAGTATCTCAAACAACTGAGTTCTACCCAGGAATTGATTCAAGAAAGGAGATGAGCTCCCTCCAAACAGACAGGACCACATGTTTTTGAAAAATACTCAGTTTCACTCCAATAACTCCAAGTCCAAGTACATCCTCTGGTAACCTACTACAAATATTTGTTCCTTTGACCACTCCTATCGGTGGTCCCATTACCTAAGTATACCCTCTCAAAAAAGTCTGTTCCTGTCTTCCAGTCAGGATTGCAAATTGCAGTATCCTCTACCAACAGACATCTGTGAGATTGTTAAATCCACAACATCGTTCTTAATGTCCCTCTTTTTGTCCTTGCTTTTGTTCCCTGCCTGATCAAGCTGTTCCCTCTTTTAATACCATTCTCAAAACCTGGGCACAGTTTTTCAAACATTTTAGTGACTTTAGTCCTTTCAAACTGAAATCCTTGATTCTTCTCTGACTGGTAGCCTGATTTCCATATGCCCAATTGCCTCTTCTACTGGTATGGCTCATTTGCATTTGCATTATGTTGTTTCCTATATGAGAAATGAGAGCTTTCTGCTCAGATCTTGTATCATCAGTCTCGATAATTTGATGCAGCCAGGAGTAACACCTCAAAAGTTCTGGGACAATATTTGGATACATTTGTTGTCAAATTAAGTGAAGTGTTTAAGGAGCGTGTGGGACCTGTGACCCTGAGGAGCTATAGCAAGCCACAAATGCCGCCGAATTTCAAGGCATTGTTCTGCATCCTGACATGCTAGATATTTTTAGTAAGCAGCTTAAGCAAAATGACGTATTTTCGAAATCCATCTTCTGCAGAACATCTGAAAATTTCCCCTGTGAGCCCTGCAACTCTCAAAATCAATATGAAAGTTACTATGAAAATAATTAACTTTGCTATTGAGGACACAGAATTGTTTAGGTTGGAAAAGACCTCTAAGATCATTGAAGCCAACCCTTTAACCAGACCTTCCAGCTTCACCACTAAACCATGTCCCTAAGCACCATATCTGCATATCTCCTATATGCCCTGTCAGATTTTTCTTGTCTCTTAAAGTTGTAGCCACTGAATGAACATATACTTAGAGTTACAAGAGCAGTATTAGAAATTCTGCTTGAATTAATGATCCATTGGATAAAAAAAAAAAAGTGAAGAAAAGTTTGTTTATTACTTTAAATAACAAGAATATCAATTTTCTATGAGGTCTCTTGACCTGCTATCTTGGCAGATCTCCTATGACTGGGCTATTTTTTGACTTAGGTAGCTCACTATGTTAAGACCATTGTCCATTACCTTAGTTATATTTTGAAATCATGCTTTGAAGTTCAAATACCTTGGAAGGGGAAAAGAATATTTTTTGGCATTGAAGTAGATGCAGGGGTTTGGAAAGAGCAACTATTGCTTTATAATAATTTCACAAGTCAGACAATATGTAGGTGTAAAAAATACTAAAAAAAAGCTGTACAAATTTAATGTATAACATTATTGTAGAAATAATTTCATCCACATCTATGTTAATCATTGACTGCAAACTGAGTATATTATAGTGGGATTAGCAGCTATTTCCCAAACATATTGCTTTTTCTGTAACACTGAACTTGGTCATGCCTTCTTTTCTATCAAAACTGAGTAAGTAGAGATAATAGAGTCACGTGACAGACTGAAAGCTAAGGGGTCTGGAAACATTCACTTCATTTTGAGAAATTAAGTGCTGGGATCCCACTTTTTCTGCAATGTAAGAAAAGCAACCTGAACCCTGGATCACAGTTGTTAACACATCCAAAGAGAATAAGGCCATTTTGCATAAAAATTAATTGGGCAGCAGGGATTTCCCCATGACCTCAAAATCCCTGCACTTCTTCTGCCTCTCAATGGCCAGAAAGGTTAGAGCTAGAGCTACAGAACTGGGTCAGAGCTAGGAGGTTAGTGCACGGGGAATACGGTTTAGGAGTTTCAAGGTGACGGGGGCTTGCTTCAGGGTTGAGGGACTAGTGTAGAGTGTAGGGTTAGGGATAGGGGTTGAAGCCTAACCAAAGTGGTCTGTGATGACCATCTCACCCTATTGCCATGATGACTCAAATCTCCATGACTTTTTTTCGTTATCAGTTTGATGTTCGGAAGGGACCTGAGGACTTCTGAGCTATCAACAGTGAGTGGAACCTTTCTACACAAAATTTCTTGTAGATAATTCTCTTCTGTGTGAACATCCACTCTGAAGTTAGCAAGAGGTTTTCTATGACCATGTACAAATGAAGAAACCAGGTGTTGGAAGACAGAGGAATCTGGTATATGGGATCAAAACTGACAAGAAAATTAGTTGATTTATGAGTGGCAGTGAGTTCCCTTCCACTAAACAGGTTGACTGAATCAATCTGCTGGGAAAGAAGAGAACTCAGATGAATGGACATCAGACAGCTGGTATGTGTCTGATCCAAGAGTGCAAGAATCAGATGGTTGATCCTAGGAGAGGAAGGGAAGGATTAGATACCTATGTACAATTGAGGTGAGAAAGAGGAAAGATTAGCTGATATCGTTATTACAATTACAACAGAATTTTAAAGTATTGTCATGAAACGGGTTCAAAGCCATACAGGCCACCTATTATGGTTCAATTCTGTTCGGTATCAGTTTACTTGTTAGGAGATAAATGTGAAATTGCAATTCATTTGCAATTGATGCTTAAGGCTGTTAGTTGTTAGTACATACTGATTCAACTAAATCAGCTTTAGGGCTGATTTAGGTTAAGTTGGTCTAACATTTAGGGTCAGGCAAGACATTTCAAGATCTAGACAGGAATGATACCCTCCAAAAGATTTTCTGTGGTACTGATTTTCAGTGTGTTTCAGCATGTGAAAAATATCACAGGATATGTCTAATAGTTCTGTAAACCAAAAGTAACCATTGTTTTGCATCTTTGTATAAATAGGATTCTATCTTGCCAATAGAAATTCTATTGCTTCTTGATAGAAATATAAAAGATGGAGAGAAGGTAGGGATAAAAAAAAAAAATCACTGCTTGGAATTTTATTGAGTTTTCTATAAAATCTTATCTGAAACTGAGTATGAGCTAGCTTGAATAGGGCTACAGTAATAAGCTAGCCAGAACAGTTAACGTAACAGGCAACAAGGAACATCAGTCTGTCTGGAAACTAGTATTAGGAACAGTTTTATTAAATGTCTCCTTATGTAAGCACATAAGGTGTATTGATAATAGCTTAAGGAAAACTGAAGGTAATACTGAAATGACGAAAGAGATGCTCACAGTAGCTGAAGCAGATAATAAAATGTTCATTTTAGGAAAATATAAATTTGTAAGAAAATAAAAAGGTGAATGTTGGCAAAAACAAACAAAAGAAGAGGCAATTTATATAGCTGAGGAGGATCTCAGCAATGCCTTACAAACCCTCACATACGCGAGTGGGAAGAGACTCGCATGAAAAGTGATTTTAACAAAGGAGATCTCAGGTGACAGAAATGTGGTAGAAAATAATGATGGCTTATACTGATGCTGCAAAGATAACCCACTCAAAGCTGACTTGCCATCCAACAGCATCCAAGTTAGGGAACTCTTCTTTGTATGGCGCTGATGTGACGACTCAGAACAATTTATCAGAGAAGCAACAAAACAGGCATTTCAAAGACTCTGGCAACCATCCTGTGCCACTCCATTCTGTGCTGTAAAATAGGGGTGAATTTTGACCAAAAAAAAAAAAAAAAAAAAAAGTTAAGCTGTCAGAACTGTTCTCTGTAGCTACTCTAATACTGGCGTACATGTATTGAAACTGCTTATGACATGTTGAAAATAAACAAAGAAAAACCCCATATACAGAGCTAAGCTATGTAATTCCTTGTCAAGATTATTGCAGATACTAAAAGTTTTCTGGTGTTCAGATCTGATTGCATACATTAATAGAAGAAAAAATGACCTAGGCTATTAAAAGGAAGATATCAACTGTGGTCAGGAAATTTTAGAATAAAGAACTACAAGTTAGGTGTCAATTCTTGGGAAATATATTTCTCATTTTCTTTCTACTTTTCCCTCGGAATCCTCTGCTGATGTTACTGAGTACAGCATACTGACCTAGACAGACCTTTCATCTGACATTTTATGGTTGGTTCCGTTTTCTCATTACATCTTTTTAAACCTTAAGCTGTACTTTATTTAAACCCAGTAAGTGATCCTCACCGTTGCAAATCTTCCTTTTTACCTCCTCGGGCTCATAGAGGTGGTTACTGAGTCCATGTGATCCATAAAACAATGAGACACCAGTTTTTCACTAAATGGTCTCATTTAAAAGGAAGACATTTTCTGGGAAGAATGAGACCATAAATAATCAAAAATAGCCTTGCTTTAATATGCATTTTTTGGCAACAATTGGGCAAAAATATAGTATTCTAATGTGTCATGCATCCCTTCCTTGCACGTTTCCATTTTCCTATGCTCCTGATCTCTTAAAAATTGACATAAAGTGATGTACTGGAACTAGCTCTAGGAATTATTAAACTTAGAAAAAAAGCTCCTGGTTTATAGGCCCTTAATATTGTTTGAGGAACAGTATGCTTTATTTTGAATAAAATAGCATAGCTGTGATGAATGCCTATGAATTCTTGTCATGCAAAGAACATCCTGCTTTCTGGATGAATTTAAAAGCATCTGACGTAGACAATTTCCTAGGAAAACTGATTTCTTTTTAGTCTTGTGGTACAGCACAAGTGTCCGTTAATCTCTGGTAGAAGTATTGCACAGACAGTACTTACTTTGTTGCAGTTCATAAGCTTATTTTTCATCAATTCCATCTGTATTGCTACAGTGAGAAAAGCTTGTGGCATTATGTCTCCAGGAGTTTCAAAACAAAAATGAAGCCGGTAAACTTCAGGTTTACTCTGGTGGTCCTTCCTGAAATGATGTAAAATATTATTGTATGTGATCTTACCAGCGACCTGCCTTCCTGGTTTCTTAATATAATATGATCTTCATTTACAAAAATTAACTGAGCTAAGGTGACCTGAACTGAACTGTACTGTTAGTGGTGACTCAACGGATAGAAGTGGCACACTCAGTGGTGCAAATGATAGACTGTAAGTTCTATGTTAAAATTTCACGTCCTTTTGCGTATTTTCTCAAATTTCTTAGCCTAAACTGTTGTGTGTTTGCAAAGCTTCTGTTTCTTTCTGAAATGGAAAGAATGAAAAGGCTTTATTGAGGTGGATAAAAAAGGCTGTGATCTGCTATATTTTCATTGATAATCAGTCTGAATTTCCGGAAAAGGAATGTGTTGCTGAAACAGTGATTGCCTCAGTATACTTTTGGTTTAAGAGATAAATTTTACTGTTTTCTATTATGAGGTTAACTTTTATCTGAATAGGAGATTCACTAATTTTTAATAGCTTAGTGGTAGGATTGCTTCCAGAATCATCAGGAAAAAAACAGTATTCTCCTTTTATATGATACTCTGCAATTAAATTTAAGTGAAATCTAGAAAGACCTATGTGTACAGAAAATTAATGAATACTAGTGTCAAATGTAAAAGAATATGTATTTTAAAATCAGTCCAGTAGTGAGAGGGTTGAAAGAGTTGACGGTGAAAATATTCTTTGTGTGCTGTAGGCAGCATTTGATTAGGGTATACCTCACTTTCCAGTTAGCGGATGAAAAACCCATTTCTATCCAGATAGGGAAGTTTTCATACAGAGAAACAAAACCCTGATGTTTATCAGAGAAAGAGCAGAGGTTTAGAGGGATCAATATTCTGATCTGGCATTCCACACTCCCACCTCCTTATTGCTGTGTACTGGAGCAGACAGATTGTGACATTCCAATCCTCTGAAACACTGCAAAAATAAGTCTCTACAGCCAGGTATTTCAAACAAAGAGTGGGCGTAGTGGAAGAGGGGAGAAATGTTTCTCTAATGGAGTCTGAATACCTAAAGAGACTCAAATGTCCACTAAGTTGTGTGGGAAGATTGGAATAAAATCCTTCCAGACCCCATTGATTTTTCGAAGACAATCCACTCCCCTCAGACAGCCAAGAGATCCACCTGAATGTGGTGGGTACATTCTGTCTGTAGCTTTTCAATGTAGTCAGTAGAGAATATGCACCATGAGTTGTATATTTCATAGAAAATCGCTAGTGATAAGAAAACACACTTAGGCTGTCAAAAGCTGAGGTCTTAGAGGAAATGATTCTTTCCATTCGTTGTCAGACTCTATCCTCTCTCCCTTGCCAAGGCAACCACTTTAGAATGCCTGCTGTGAGAGACCCAGGAGGCAGGTCCTGCTGAGTACAGAGGAATGGATTCCTCAGTGTGGAGTGAACTGTGCCCTGCTCCTGCAGGGAAGCTTGTGCACAGATTTGCGAAAGGATGGAGCACAGGGAAGAGCTGAATATGCGAGAGGGAAAATGAAGACTGCCTAGTTCCTTTGTGCTTAGGAAAAAACATCATCCCGAGCATTTTTTCCTTCACCACTGGTCTCAAGATGATAACTCCATGAAATGAACAATCATGGGAAGTTAACAAGCAGCATTGTTGTTGGATGGTCACCTGCCGTTCAGAGATGTTTGTTCTGTCTGTGCTGAAGAGTGACAATTTACCCTGCATGGCAGGTAAAGACACTGTCCAGCCCTGAAGGTGCTGCAGGCCCAGTGTTTGCTTAATCAGAAAACACTTATTTGAGCAAACCCTCAAGGGTTACACCCTAGGGATACTTCCAACAAAAGGACATGGGGTGCTAGTGAAATTAAGCCTGATGTCCTCTGAGCTCACCATCTTAACTAAGGATCCTGTGCTACAATACAGATAGGACTCCTCACTCCATGTGTCTGGGATACAAAGACCATTTAAGTATCATGGGAATGAAAGGAAGAGCAAAAGGCTAGGAATTTTCTGGCCAGAAAAAGGAAAATCCAAGGGAAAGTGATAAGAATGCATGGAAAAGATGAAGAGGGAATGATTACTTTGGGGTTTGTCATTCAAGTATTAGTTTTGCTTCCAAGAAATGAGGGTTATAAAACAGAACTACAAAGAGATAGATTTTAAAAAGCAGAGAAATTTCTTTGTGCCTTACATAGTGAAACTGGGGAGCTCTGCTGCAATGTTTTGTAAAGACCAATGTTTACATAGATGCAGAAAAGCAACTGGAAAGCTTCGTAGATGAAAAAGAGCTGTTGATCTGTTATCAAGAGCTGATAAGTCACAGAGATACTACCTCAAACCCCAGAACTTCTGAATGCAGTTCACTAGATGATCTTTCATGTCCCTTCCAACCCAAGTCTTTCTATGACTGTATGAATATCTTGCACCACAGATCACTTGTGACAAGATGACTGTATGGGGAAGGATAAATACCTTTGTTTTCTTACAGTCTTAGTCATTTGCTGTTGCCTGCTGTCAGAACGGTTGGATGTTGGGTGAGGCTGTCATTGTGCGAGCTAAGCCCTTCCCCTGATACAGATCTCTAAACTGTAACGAATGTAATGAGAATATTCACTGCAGTTTCTGTGATCTTTGACATGGCTGTTGCTGTAGTTCTGTTCTGGCATGTCTGTGACTGCACCCCTTAGCTCATGCATGAGCATTAAGAGAGGAAATGTGAACTTTAGCAAGGAGGGAGTGAAAACAAAATTATGGGACTAGTAGTGCATGAAGTCATCTCTGCACTTACTGACATTTTGCAAGGTCGGTAAGCTTGCTGCTGCTTAAACAGAAAGCTCAGCTGTTGCTTTTTTCCTCTGGTTTGACTTTTTTCACATGTGTCAAGATTCTAGAAAAATGCCAGTAAAATTTCTGTCTAAAGCCTCCAAGGCTGGCATCTTCTGTTTTTAAATAGATAAATATTTTGATGAAATTTAATTCAGTATATTTATTAGACATGCAAAGTCCTAAGCAGCAAAGTAAGAAACCACTTACAGACACCTACCAGCTTTCCAGCTAATTATTGGAGAAATCTGATTTTGATTTCTGCTGTATTGATTGCTACTTTTCTTCCTATTAGAAAAAATTCCTTACCATCAGTGCCTCAGCAGTACGGTTGATACTCCAGGTGTTACATTTCTTCTAAACTTGACTACATTGCAATGCTGAGAGCACTTGCTAGCTTTGAATTAGGAAGCTTTTCCTTCTGTTTTCATTTCTATGCAAAGGAGCAGGAAATTGTTTAATTTCAAACTGCCTTGCATATGTTTATATCAAGTAAAGATACATTCCTTGAATGAACATGGTGGATGGAATTAGATAACTCAGATGAAGATTTGTTGCACAAATTTTGGTCATGCCTGTGATCTCTAAACAGCTTATTTTACTCCCCTCCTTTTTCTATTACTCCTGTAAAATGTATGTCACAGTCCATTTCTGACAGTTCTGTGCAATCATGCCTGGGGTGTGAAACCCATCTGCAGGGTTGGGTTGCTACAAAAGTAGACGGTACAGTGAAAAAAGGAAGAGAAACCGAGATCTCTGCATTTGATTTCCACTAATGCCAGAGGCCATTTGTGCTTTGCATGTACAGAGCACTTCATGAAACCATTTTTCAGATATATGTAACTGCCCTCTCTTTTTTTCATTTATAATGTAGATACAAATTTTGTAATTTCCTCAGGAAATCAATGTTAAAATTGAGATTAAATTATTTCCATTTTTTTCCCTCCTTTAATATACAGTGTTGTTAAGAAGATTTCAGTTATTCATCACTATTCTTCTCCATTAGAAAATGAAAGAGTACTCAAGGAGAGAAAGTTGTCTAACTAAAGTCAGGTTTATATTTTGTCCCAGGAGAATGCTCTGGCTGTCTTGGACCTACGGATGTAAACAGTTATTAAAATGCTGCACACATTTCAATAATACAGTTAACCTTGGTATTAGGCATGAAGCAAAACATACTGTAATATGAATAAATAATAATAAAATCACTTAGTAGTTCTCTTTTCTGCACACATCTTTTATTTGTTTCTTAAGGTTGAAGCTGCAGTTGCAAATACCTTCTATTTACCCGCTCATGAATATTCATTTATGAATGAGTGTGCAGTCATTGCTAAAAGTAAGAGAACTCCTTTTAAATGCTTTTTCTTACTGTGCTGGCAGTCTCTAGCATCTGCACTTCAAGTCTCGAAAACAGAGTTTAAGGGTGAATTAAATGAAGTTTAACGTGGTCTAATCAAAATTGTGCTCTCTTCTCTTGCCAGCTGCCAGGAGTAGTCTGCAGTGATTTCTAACAATGTCTGTGTACCTTCCAAACATTTCAGATAAATGGAATTGTAATATTATTTCAGTGTACTGGTCTCCAGTAGGTATCCCTTAGCTTAAAATTGGGTCCATTGCAGAGTTATTGGAAGGAGCAAATATCCTGTGTGCTTGATATTCTGAACTATTTTTAAAACAATTTTTTTATATCGATGAAGATCTTGAGAACTGAAGTTTGGCAGGTGTTCTGATTGATTCCATTTTGCTCTTGTGTGGAAATCTTAACATTCCTAAAACAGTCGCGGAAGATTTGAGTGAAATTTTCAATGCTGTAAATGTTTTCAACTTGTCACAATGACAAGTTTCCAGGACTCCCTGCAGGGTCTGAACTAATTTTAGATGTAATTACAAAGATGAATTTAACTGATTGTGTCTAATTAGCACCAGAAGATACGACTGAAACTTTTATAATACTGAATTCATGTAAGCTGCTTTATTATTTTGGTATGAATCTAAACTAACTTAATCCATCTGCAGTATCTCTAGATCAACTAGGTATTAAAAAGAAGTTATCTGTTAGTTGCATGTAGTATTACATGAACCACTGTTCTATAAAACATGAAACGAGCACAATTGTGCTATAATCTACACTGAAAAGTAACTTTTATTTTAACAACTTACAGGATGATATCCTGTATTCTACATCCAATGAGGGGAATTAATTTCAAATGTTTAAAGGATTTTTATTTCCTAAAAGGAAAAAATTAAAATACTGTGAAATATTTCTGCTGTTGAAACGTTTCGTAGAATCACAGAATGGTTTGGATTGGAAGGGACCTCAGAGATTGTCCAGTTCCAACCTTGCCTTTTTCTAGTTCAAACAGAAATAATATATCTCTGGTTCCTAAACAGAAGTAAACTTTTAGTAATGAACTTAGTTACTAAAACTGAATTTCATAGTAAATTCATTAATTGTTTCTGTGCAGTGACTGCTTATGATCTTGTGAAATATACAATTGAAAATACGTGTGCAAATACAACTGTGCTCGTGCTCAAGAGGGGCTCACCTTCTTACACTTTTGAGATGTAATTTATTTGTGCAAACATTGTAACACACATTGACATGAAAGTACTTTACCAGTCATGCATAAACACTCTGGTCAGTGCTTTCCAGCTGCTTGCAAACTGTAGGAGACAAACTGCAGAATGCCATATTAAGACTTTTTGTCCTCATCAGCTCCGCAGTGCAATTCACCCATGCAACAGCAAATGGATAACCTAGGGAGGGGCATAAGGGAGTTTAGCAGGAAAGCAAAAATTGGAGACATTTGGTATGGTGGGTTTCATTTCTTCTGGGGGTTCCTTCATGCTTTTCCTTTATGTCTGGCTGGAAAATGGGGCACAGTACAGAATGGCTGATAAGATTCTGTGTGGTGGGAGTAAAAGAACTGATATGATCAGAGCCTTAAGCTGCACTTAGCTGGTTCTTAACACTTTAACAGAGTGAGATCTTGAGTGCTGTTAGTGATTCAGGTGCTAAACTTTATATTAATGCTTTCCTTCCTTTTTCTCTGTGACCTATTAGGCATAAATTATGTGGTGCCAGGTATCAATACCAATAGCCAATTTTCAATCAAAAATAAAACAATCACAGAGCTAGCTGGTAGTAGAAGTGTCTCTCAGGTGATGCCTTAGGATTTTAGCTTTTATATTTTAATATATTTTTTATCCTGCAGTTCTTTAGTGTATAACTCTGAGCTCCATATAGAGTGTTAGCTACTGCTTTCCTATTTTTGTCAGACACAACAATTCCTCTCCAGGCCTGAGAATCAAGGACACCTCACTGTTTCAGGTCCCGAGAAATGTAAACAAAAGTGAGTTGGGGGGAGCAAACTGGGAGAATGAGACTCCACTACCTGAAGCTGTAATTGGACAATTAACCTCTGATATGCAAATGGACAAATATATCTGTCTGAAAAACGTGTGACTGTGTCCATCTTGGGTGTAGTCTCTGCGAGACTCCTGCACTGCCCAAGGTGTACCCTGTGAAGGCCTTTCAATAAATCCCTGCCCTTTATCCTTTCACTCTGTCTAGCCTCTGTTCCAGGTCAGCCTCTCCAAGGCATCAAGGAATGCTTGCTTAATGCAGGTCATGTAGCACGGGAGAGTAGAAGTACCTTACTCGTGCAATCTCATATATGCATGGGTAAAGAACATACTGTCTGTTACAGAACAAGATGTAAACAGATACTCTGCTCATTTATGCAGCTGTGTCCAGCAAAGACAATCTCATTTGATTTCAGACACCTGAAAGGTGGATTTCTACGTCTAAGTTGGTTGTCTAAGCTCGCTGTGCAGCCAAGGCAGAGGAGTTAGCACCTCCAGGCTACTGTGCTTCAATGAAGCTGAATCATCTTCAAGAGCATCCTGTTGCTCCAGTCTGATTCCAGAGAATTTCGAAGAGCGTCTTTGGAAATAGCTACAGTCAGGTGGGCATTTAATGAACTGAACTCAAACACATAGTACTGTTTGTATTCCTCTGACAGAAGGGAATCTTCTACCTCATTACTCAAGTTGGTAGCATTGTCCTAGTCTTGAAATAACTCAGTCATGTGCATAATACTTATTTAGATAATACCAAAGGGGTTTTTCTAATTGTGGAACTTTAAATGTTGAATGCAGAGATGAACAGTAGCAAGACCTATTAGCAAGATTACACCTTCTAGGTAATATAGGAGGGTCTAGAATGTGAGAACAATTCTTCGTTGAAAAAGTATAATACCCTCCCATATTTTTACTAGTAACTCAAGTGATTTATTTACCATGTACGTGATTTAATTTTGAAAATAATAAAAAACATACCTCATTCAGAGATAACCAGACCATATTCTTGCATTATTTTTTGGAAGCAATATGATTTCAGTTGTTTTAATGATAGAAATAACCAAGAGGACTAAAACTCCAGGTGATTTTTTAAAATTAGGTGATTGTGCTATTAATCATTCTTATTGCTTGCTTTGCCATTATTTATGTAAACATTCATAAATACTTGTGGACTGTTTTCATGTTGGCTATTTAATTTGCTAGAAATGGTTTGCTTTAGTGTTCTCTTCTTTCATTTTGCATCTGTAGCTGTAAACATGAAAGCTGCTTATAAAAAAAAGGAAGATTTATTTTCTGTGGGGTGTAGCTTTAATTTGCAGCTACTTCTTTCTTTCTCCTTTCCCCTTTCCCCTGTGTTGATCCTAGCTGCCTTGCATAATGTAATCCTACTATTCTTTACCTTGGAAGGATTTTTTTTACATGTCATGCAGTTTCTAAACTAGATTTTGCTGCTCGTACTGATTTTTAAACACCTATATCTACAAAAGCAATAAATCTTTACTGTGGTTTACATGAGGGACAAAAGCATGGCCACATCCTTAGTCAAGAGTATTCCTTATTCCCATGAAAACTTACTTACACCTAGGCAGCAGGATTTGTCAATGGCCAGTGAACTGAGAAGTTTAGTTTTACTGTTTTAGATGGTTTAGGAAATAATTAATTTCAGTGTAAGGCTGTCTAGAAACGAGGGCTTCTGCACAGCTGACATCATCTCAGAGAGAGAGCCCTGTCTAAAAACTTTCTGTGGAAAGATCTAAAAGACACTGTAACTGACTTACTTGCAAATGCCTTATTAGTGTTCCCTCCTGGTTAGTTTTGCTTTGCTTTAAAATATTCAGAGCTGGTAGAAATTATTTTCTTGCCTGTAGTTGTTATATCTTCTTCTGTGACTTTTGTAATAATAATTGTGAATTAGAAAAGTCAGAGAGAAAAATATTGAAATATAATGTGCTGTTTCATGTTTCCCCAGGTCTGTATTTTTTGTTAATTTGGGAAGAAGAATACTGGATTTAATCCAAATAATTATGTAAAGACAGAACTAATTTATCCTGTGTAGTTTTTGCCACACTTATCTTTGCTCTGGTTTTAAATTGGTATGGATATGTTTCCGAACATAAAAGTTATTCTTTGCAATTATAATTTAATTTAACTTGTCAGTCTCTGGGATAGAACTGAGAAAATAACACTCAGTTATTTTTCAGAATGTAAAAATTAATATTTAGCACTAGGACATACTTTAGTAGATTAGAATTTTTTAAAGCGTCTAATCTAACCCCCTGTGCAATCCAGGGAAAACTTTAAATTACAAGGGAAGTGCCCAAGGTTTCGTCTGGCTGAGTTTTGTATGCAGTTTCTCTGGGCTCTAATCCAGAGCCTGACCATCATCAGAGTGAATTTTGTTTTTCTGTTTATGCAGGCAGAATTCCCCTTGCTTAAACTTTTGACTATTTTTCCTTGTCCTTTTCTCGTGAAGATATGTAATGTACCAATCTTACCTATTTTCAATCATGTTGTCTCAGAATATAAATATACTTGTCAAATCCTGTTTCATTCCCCATCACATGTGGTAAAACAGCTTTGAGAAGTACTGCTTACAAAACAGTGGATGAGATAATACCTAATGACTCCAGTATTTTTTATTTATATGTGGAGTGCTGTATTTTCAATGCTTATTTAATTGAAATTTGGTTAACATTACCAGTCAACTTTTAAAATCAGTATGTTATACATTCCCCACTATATTTTCTTCCTTTAATGCCTAAAGTAAATGTCCTTTTAAAATCTGTACTCTATTAGGTTTCTGATATTTAATGATTAGGGTGTTGTAAGCTAGTTTTTCCCACTCTCACATGCTTTTATTTAGGTGTTGTATTAAATTGTCCGTTGCAAACACAAGAGAAGGGCAAACACAGAAATTCTAGTGGGTTTTTTTGTGTGTGTGTGTAAAGCAGACTCCAACTACACAACTGTTTAAACTGTTCTGAAAAGAAGTAAGGTTAGCTCATTCAGCTCAGGATTTTCCCATTTATTTTTTTGGTACAAATTCTCTGAGGTCCAATCCTGCCCTGCAATTTTTTTCTAGAGAAGTTTAATTTGCAAGTAGCAAGAGATGAGGCTCCTCTGCAGCTTGTCTCTAAGCATTCAATTAAAAAAAACCCCCAAATATACCCTAAATGTCTCAGACAGACAAGTCCAAACTGATATCCAAGTCTCCTAACTATTCAGCTGTAATCTTTTCAGTCCTCATCCTAGTCTAGCCACATGAGTGGATTTTACCATAGTGTGGCTGGCTTAGTTTAAATTGCTTTCACTTGTTCTCCTTGAGCTGAAAATTGCTTGTTCAACAAATATGTTAGTGAGAGCAAGATTTACCATTCCTAAAGAAAAAAAGGCTTTTACCATACTTGCAAGGAATAGAAGTAGCTTCGCAGCTCCTCCTTGAGAGTCAACTTGGTCTTTCACATAAAGTAAAATTGCATAGGTATAAAAACATAGAAATGTAAAAATAGAATTTTGCTTAACATCTTTAACCTCAGTAATACTGACAAAACCAGTGAAAACTATAACAATTGCTCCCCCAAGTACAAGAATGAGAGCTTAAATTACTGAGGAATGATAGTATTTTTCTATAGAGTTGCCAAATATAAATGGGAATATAGTGGTGATAAAACAGTTTTTTATCTCATAACAAATATGAAATATTTCCAATTAGTAATCATAGCCATTGTCACATTTCAATGATGAAAAAATAAGATTGTGTACTTTTTAGTTGCTCTTTGACATCCACCAAACCAGCTTAATTTTAACCACTTCCATAGGGAGAAAATTAAAATATAAAAAGATTTTTACTTGATTGCATGGGATTAAATCACTATGGTTTGTGTAACTGTGAAGGAAAATGGACCACTGACTCACAGGAGTTTTGAAAAGCTGTCCTTGTTGCTGACTGGTGTCCCAATTAAAGATGTATTGTGTTCTTTGGTAGCTGCTTAAGGTCCTTTTATGTCTTGGCCCCCCATTATGGATGACAATATATTCACCTGTTTTTTCAGTGTGTTTTCCAATAGCACCTGCAGGTCTCAAGCACAGGACACGGTAAAAAGGGTCACCTGTTTGACTGGGAAGCTGAAATGGATTCTACTCCCACTAAACTTGGTGAATGTTTGTGGCCAACTTAGAGAGAACAGAGAGCTTGAGTGAGAATTTAGCAGTCTAAATAAACAGCACAAGAGGGGAGGGAGCTTATCTCAAGGGTCTGGAGCTTTTTCCTTGTTTTGCTGTAACCTGTGGTGGAACACTTTTGTTTCTTGCTTCATTTGCAGTCACCTAGAGCCTTTACTTTAAACAGAAGCTAAACCCCATGCTTCAATTTTATTATTTCAGTTAATATATTTTATCAAATAAGGATAATAATCAGCATTGTTAGAACCTATAGAATTTGTAAGTTACATTGTTAGGATTATTACAGTATTAATAGAAGAGCTCTCAAAACTAACTCTCGAAATCTCTCAATTGCTGAATTCCTAATTCTAGTAGAATTCTAGTATTTTTTCATTGAGAAGACATCAATAATAGTAGCGTAATAATAGTAACATCAGTGTATATGCAAATAAATTAAGTACTTACCAGCCAGGCTGCCATTGCTCCCTGTTAAATTTCACCTGAATGATCTCCTCTGCCACCCCTTCTGTGTGCAATTCCATTCACTAAATTAGTTGTTACTTCCTGGAAACAACCTCTTTTCTGCCTGTCTTTCTCAGGAAGTTTCTCCCTCCTATTAAATGAGAGTTACAAGGTGCTCCCCAGCTTCTGGGTAGTGGGAGGAGGAGAAGGTGGCCAGAGGGACAGGAAGAGAGTGGAGTGAGATGCTGCAGGAGCACTGGGCAAGAGGCAAATGGGATTGACCCTGCAGGCTACAGCTCCACCCAGAGCCATGTCATAGGGGCTGTGCACACGGGTGAGAGCAGCTGGTGTGGAACAGGTCTGAGGACAGGAACAACATTTCCTGCTTCCTAGGGTGGATGCTGGAAGGACAGATTCGTGCATGAACCTAGACTCTCATTTCCTTCACAGTCGAAACATGTTAAAACTAACTGCCCCTTCTCCTGCCACCGAGAGTGGATCTAGGTGAAGGCTGTAGATGCTGAGCAGGTCTGTCCTCCCAGATGGAAAGCTAGCTCTGACAACAAGCAGTTACAGAAGTCAAATAAATCCATCTTTACCTTCCTGTGACCATAAATCAGGTGCAAACTGCTTCACCTAGTAGTCAGACATATTGCTGTGTTCATATTTATGAGGAAAATGGGACAAAGTATGCGTAGATTTGACTTCCTCTTTACAGAAAATAAATATATAATATTCCCATTTCTTTGGATAAAGATTTATGTAGGGATTGCAGGTCATTATCACCATTCTTTTAATATAGTTGAGATTAAAATCTTTGAAGGCAATATTTCCCCTCTGTGACAGTTACTGCATGATCTGATGGAAAAGCTTCCTAAATCAACAATAAAGTGACAAAAAGAACAAAAGCATTTGGTTTTCTATTAGACTGCCCCAAAGCAGTAAAATATTTAAAGGATTTGCTGTCTATTTATAGTGCCATTTATATTCACTAGTTTAGTAAGAAATGTAGCTGTCTCCAAGCAGTGCACAAGATAAATGACAATGGACTTTCTGCCTGCGACATCTCTTAGTGCCACCATCAGTACATAATCACAAGTCAAAAACAAGAAGAGTAACAGACTTTGGAAACTGCAGAAAGGTGATTAGTTGTAGGAAAGTTATTTTTAATTTCAGAAGAGGACAAAATGAATTTTTACTGGTTTCTATATGAGGAGTAGTAATTGATCTTATGACATTTAAATCACGTTTATTCAAAACCTAGATCATACATAATACATAGAATAATTTTGCAATGATAAGTGATCAGTTAGGATTTCCATTATGTCTGAGAAAAAACAAATTGGCAAAGATTTGAATGACTGGAATATGCTCATATGTGGTGTGTTGTTCTGCAATCAGAACGTGGCCTTCTGACACCCAGAGCTTTTCTTGTCATGTGGCCAGAGCATCTGGAAGCACGGAGCTGTCATTTAAAGATGATATTGTTAACTGGTAAGTTACATTTATGTGAAATTAAAAAATTCTTGGGAACCACTGATTTTATGTGGAAGCAAATACGGAATAAATAGTAGGTGTAGGATAACTTTTACACACTGTTTTCAGTGCAGTACTAGAGCATCCCTAGGCTGTCATTTTTCTCCCTCATGTACCTGGTATGGCTGTTCATCACTGTGAAAGTCTACAATAAACATAAAGTCACCTTGTCATTGTTGTGTATTTATCAGCTACTGACACATGAGTGAAATGAGTGACTGTGGAAAGGTAAACTGGAATTACAGGTAGAAAAATACTGAATTTTGCTCTCATTTTGTTCTCTACCTAACATCATGGAAATGTCTATTTTTTCTCTAACTTTATTAAGGGGAGGTATATGACTAAAAATTTAGTATGTATCAAATTGCTGTATCAAGAGGAAGGTATAACAAGGTGGTTAGGCTCCTCTGCTGAAGAAGTAACTCAAATACAAAGCACTGCTTTCTCAGTGTTGAGACCTGGTTTGTCCCAACCCAGAGTTAATTTGCTGTCTGAAAGACCAGCAGCCATACAGAGCTCCTGTCAGCTCATTTATCTCAGCATTTCTCCCACTGATGGTGACTCCTCAACTGCCGAAGTGTCCCCTAGTCCTTCAAAGCCAAATCAACATATGTCCTGAGGATGTTGGAGCTGTGGGAGTACAAACTGGAGCGAGACAGAGCGCTGGATTTCTTGCTGTAGGGTAGTGTGTTGTTGATAAATTTTGAAGTGCCAAATGATTGTATGAGATTAATAAAAATCAGGGTATCTTCAACAATTAGCACAGGGATCTCCCTGCAAGCTGTTTCCATGGTGACCCTCTATAATAATGGCACACTGGGGGTGTGAGAGAATAGAAGGGATGATGTGGAAGTTACAGTTAAATCTGGGGGACAAGCAAACAATACTTGAGTAGGATATCAGTAAAGAAGGAGAAAGATCTGTCTTGCTTTTGAAAGTGACCCAAAACTAGATGACTTGCTTTGATCCAGTGGCAGTGTGGAGAAGGGAAGAGAGGCATAGTACAAAATAAGAACTACTGTTTTGCTGGAAGTTTCTCTTTAACCAAGGCCCTCTTATATCATGTGAAACATATGCACAGAAAATCTAGACACATCTGGGTAGGACTGTGCTGGAGAAGAGAGGAGACTAAGAGAGAAAGAACATGAAAAGGAGAACACTTTTAAGACCATCAGTTTCAAACTTAATCTCCTGGGTTTGATTTTTTATACGAGTTTCTCACTGACTATGCAGGTGACCGAGCACTGGAACTGGCCACCCAGAGAGGTTGTGGAGTCTCCCTCACCAGCTCTTCTTGGTGATGCCGAGCAATAGAACAAGTGGCAACAGGCAGATACTGTTACATGGGAATTGCCATCTGAATATGAGTAACCAAACCAGAGAGGATAACTCTGGCATACCTAGGGATCTCCTCTCACTGGAGATACTCAAGAACCATCTGGACACAATCCTGTGCCTTGTACTCTAGAACGACCCTGCTTGAGCAGGGGGTTGGACCACTGTGGTCCCTTCCAACCTGACCCATTCTGTGATTATGTGATAGGTTTTACAGCAAGTCTTTAGATTATATTAATTGAAACACTGCAAATTCATTTGCTAGTAGTTTTATAATGAGATTAATAAATGAAGTCAATTCAGTTGAAGTTCTCTTTTCTCTCTTTAGGACAAAATGTAATTCCTCAATGCAGTCTTAAAAGAAAAGGAGTAGCATTCAGAGTAATGAAAATTTTGCAAGGAGCAGAGAATTTAACCTGAGCATTGGCAGCTCTGAGATAGTAAAAGCGGGAGCTTTATTTTAACAAAACCAAAAAGCATTCTCTCCCTCTTTATATTTAGCTTACTGTGGACTTCAGTATAATATACCGGGAGAGCAGGGCTAATAGCAATCTGAGCTGCGTGGGTGGAGGTTACTGGGTGCACCTGGAGGGAGTGCTGCTGGGGTCAGGTGGGATGGCCCTCAGAGGGGCAAGGGAGCAGGCACTGCTTGGTGCAGGGTGTATGGTTCAAGTAACCTGCCTTGGGGTGCCAGCAGGGTGGTAAATCCATGCTAAAAACTTGAAGAAGCAGGAATACTGTGCTTCTTCTAAAAGGAAATGTTTTAAATGCTCTATTCAAGAAGCATATGGAGAAAAGAGTCATGTTCCTATCTGGCACTTGTGAGTCAATAATGACCTTTTTGTTTTCATGATTTCTTCTGACTGCTGTGAAGGACCATGGCAGCTCTGTACAGTTTTGTTCCTATCAGTGGTAAGTGTGGCCTTTGAAGAGGCATACCTTATAAAGCACTTAGAGGGTACAAATAACTGAAGGTGGCGTAGCCTGCTCTTCTCGATGTTCTGGCTAACAAGAGCTTTTAAAGTAGCTTTTAAAAAAATAGAGTTCTTAAAGCATGTTATTCAGTAGTGAAAGCATAGCTTCAGAATGGAGAGATCAGAAATATTTTCTTTGAAATTAGCACACTTCTGACATTTAGAACAGAGTCTCTGCACATTCTGTGTAATTCGTATCTGTTTAAATTGTACCACGTACATTGCTGGAAAATACTGGTTACGTATTACACGTACATGTAAAACTAACTTTACCCTCTGCATAACTAATTGCATTTAAAATACTCTTATCAATTAAGAAAGAAGCTTGTTAAAAACCAATGAGAACTTGCAGTAAACTTTGTCCCAGGCTTTTGTATTTACATTGCAAGTAAATGTAATTCAAAGAGAAAAAAAAAATGGGGAAAATTGTGAAAGCACAGGAAATTTAACTGTTCCAGTACTGCACTGTACTAAAGCTTCTTTATTTAAAGCTTCCTTTTTCTGGCTAAATCGCTTCAGTTTGATACTAATCAACTATTGGTGGTAATTAGAGTGTTTTAGAAAGTTCTTTGCTGAAAGGTCTTTGTAGCTCAGAAAGTGGTTGCAGTTAAGTCTAGAAATGCTCAAGTTAAACCACCTGCAGCTCCATTCCACTGCTCCCTTGAATAATGCCAGTGGTGCGGTGGTATCCCAGTGGACTGATGACTTACAAATTATGCTATGGAATCTTGATTGCAGAGGTTTGGTGCCCAACTATGCTGTCTTCTACATGTTAAAACTTTTAAGTTTTCCTACTGTTGCTATGGAGTTTTGTGTCCGATGCAAACACCGTGTATCCACCTGCCTTAACTTCTCACGAGGCAACAGAAATTGTTTTCTAGTAGTGAGGATTGTTTGGCTCTGAAGCAGTCATATGACCAGAAAATAGCAGGGTTTAATACTTTGTTTTTCTTTTTCTGGCTAACTTTAGTTACAAAGATGGTACCAACAACTATCAATTGGTTTACTCTTCAGTGGTATGAATTGTTACTGTAGCTATGAGCTTGTGATGATTAAGTTCACAAGCTTTGTTTGCTTTATTTTTGGTTTTGTTCTTTTTATTTACCCAAGGGTTGTGTAGCAATTAACAGAAATTCTTACATGTAATTTATCAATGCCAAATTGCCTTTGTATACCTAGATGAAATTATGATCACAGGAAATCATATGTGGGAGATCTCAGAGCTGCATCATAGACTTCTTCAAGCTCAAAGTATATTTGATCATGCAAAGAATGCTGCCAAAGTGTGGGGGAAAAGTGTTAAAGTGTTTTTTAAACTTCTCTACGTACTTGTTTCACTTCTTTCATAACATGTGGAGTGGTCTTAGAGGTGTTAGCTTGTAGTGGTACATTTTGGTTGGTGCTTCTGCTGGTAACTTAAGGAGAACAAACATCAGGAAGTGTTTTAACAAAGTACCTATTGTCTGAGCATGGACAAAGCAAAGTTTGGAAGGTATAACCTGCATAAGGTCTCTGTTTCAATGCAAAAGCAAGGAGGGTTGGGGGGAGGAGATTCCTACACATCCGAATTTGTGTTACTCACGTGTTTGGCTCATTAGTACCAACTGGTACGCAAGTTTCTAGGCTTCTTGGCAGAAGATACCATTACATTACAGTCATTACACTATGCTGCACTTCCAGGTTTATTCACAGTGTTCCACAGGATGTTGGGATATCGCAGTTCCTTGAGGTGTTTAGCTCTTAGTGCCGCCTCAGCAGCCAAGACACAAAGGTGAAAGGTGTGAAGCATTGCTCCTGCCAGGCTGTTAACTGCTGCTGCTGCCGCCACCTCTCTGCACTGTAAACAAACATATGTACAGATTACATAGAGCTCCTGAGCAATGAACACTGGCCAGTCCTGTGCTTGGCTGATATGTACACTATCGACTCACTGTGGGCATTGCATTGTTCCTGATCAGGCTGCTTGACACTTAAAATGCACAATAAAGCCTCTTTACACGTTACATCTTGTTTTTCTTTGTACTTGTTTTAACGTTCTAATCATGTAGGTATGATTACATTAACTGTGATTAGTGCAAGTAGCCCCTTGCTGGCTCTTGACTGAGATCAGACCAGATGGCAATTAATTATACTGAGAGAAAGATAGATGGGCTGAGGAGCATCCACCTTCAGCCCTGCCTTTGGGGTCAGCTGCAATAGTGCTGTTCTGTAATTTCTAGTGAGCTAAATGAGCATGTCCAATGAAAGATACTGCTGCTGCTGATAATGGTTTTCTCTCTGAGAGCTTGCCTTTGGAGCACTTCACAAGCACGAATTAAAGAACCACTGGAAAAGGCTTTGCCTACCCATGGGTCTATGTGTTGTGTCTGCTTTTTTGTGGATAAGAAAATCATTGCAGAAGAAATGTCTTCTTGCAGGGGAAATCAGCATAAAACTGAGGTTATTGATCAGGACGTTGTTCTCAGGACTGTGCTCAGATGTCTTGTTTTACAGGGATGATCCAGTGAAAATGCAGCTATGAATACCAAGACACTGAGCGATCCTTTTAAAAATAAGTAAATAAAAATGCACCATCTATTTTCAGAAGCAACATTCCTAAGTAAGAATGCTTTTTTAGTTTCTCAACTTTATTCTCATTTCAAGTCCCTGTAACTAGTGGAGAAAAAAGGCAAATTGAGACAAGTTCTTTGCAGCTGATGTCCCCCAAGTCTTTTTGCTTGATAACTATTTTTAAAGTCTAAACTCAAACACGTGTGTCAAATGATTCATGATTTTACTAAATGCAAGTCTCAAGTTGGCTCACTGTTTCACAAACTTTCTGAATCTTATAATGGACTGGGTTTTGGAAGTAAAAGTGAGGGTTTTTTGTTTGTTTTTAATTTCAAATAGCACAATGCCAGTCTCTAACTGCTTTTGTAATCATCGTTGCTTGTCATTTTCTTTTGGTATAAAAATGACTTTATGGTTAAACTGTGTCAAGATGTCATGTATTTCTTTCTGTACTGGTGTTTCAACCTATTGGTATTGTAATGAGTGTTGTACATTGTGTCTTCTACTGTGTAGTTACCTGTTGCACAGCCCAGCTGCTTTAGCATTAATTTAATTAATAAGATGGAGTAGAAATTTTTCAAAATTGCATGGCTAATTTAACAGTCTGTGTATGTGAGTGATCAAATTTCGCTGCTTTGGGGCCTTCATGTTCAAGTGTAATTCCTACTTCTGCTGACATGATCTTTGTAAAGGACCTTGCAGTCACTTCAGGAGGAGGTATAGCTAGAAAAGAAATAACTTGTCTTTCATTGTACAGCATAACTAATGCTCTAATTAATGGGGTGAGTGTTTTGTATCAGTTATAATCATGTATCACTGCAGAAACACTTCTCTTTTTTTCTTTACTGGGATTCTCTTTGTGTAAATATCTCAATCCTAAAACCTTGATACTGCCAATGTCATGGCTGTACAAGTGACCGTATGTGCATGTATGCCACAGATTAAATGGAGTCTGAATTTAAAGAATTTACTGTGCATATAATAGGCACGAGATACAATCTGATATCCAATGGTACCATCAGACAGAAACCATGTTTTGAACAATCCTAAATTGTTGTGTAAACATGGGTACCTGGCCTGGTGGAAAAGGTGACAAATTCTGCGTGTTTGAGAAGGAGGGTGTGAAATCTTGACTGAATGAGGAAAGGAAAATAGAATATATAGAAAGAGAAATAAGAAGCCATTATTAGAAAGCAAGAAGGAAGAAGAGGATAAAAATGTGAACAGAAAAGAACCATGAGTATATGGATAGAGTATGGGAGAGCATAGAGGATGGAACAAAATGCTTAGAAAAGGAGAGAGACACTATTATTTACCTACTACTGACTCTGGCTTTCTATAGTTTTTTTGTTGTTCACATAGGTAAACTATAAGAAAGCTGTGAGGAAATAATGATATGTCTGTGTGGTTTTTTGTGTATATATATATATAGGTATGTATGTGTGTATATATGTGTGTGTGTATATATATATATGTCCCAAACCAAAAGATGACTAAGTGTACAAAATTACATTCTCAGAAATTAGGAAATGCTAATGATCCTTGACCTTAATCAACCCCACTTGTGTGTAGTCTTTAATTATGATTACGTATGACTGATTATACAAAAGTAACCAGGTAGCATCTAGATTAGTGAATTTTATTTAATCAAACATCATTAAACACTTTTTATTCTATTTTATTAGTAAGGGCTTAAATTTCCTCACCTGGTCTGTCAATCTAATGGTAAAACTAAAGTAGCTCTACTTTCAAGGTATTTACGAATAGTTTCGGATGCCAGCATGTCTTTAGAGAGAGCACAGTTCACTACTCCCTCTGACACTTGACTGCATTTCTTACTAAAATGTCATTCCAGGATATTAGGTAATTTCCTCACTAGAAGAAGATAAAAAAACATCAGAAAGGTCCTTGAACTGTTCTGTTTTGCCACTTTTCAGAAATAGGAAAAAACCCCAAACACTACTTTCTTCTGAAGTGATCATCATCTCTGTCTGTCACAAGTAACTGTTGTCAGCCTTTCTGGCATAGCTGTGTGTGAAGTTGACTTCCCAGAACAGCAACATTCCACTAACAGAAGTTTGTATTGCAAAAAGAAGCCAGATATTCAGGTGACTTGACAGGGATGGGAGGCAAACTGCTTTTCAATTGTCATGGCTTTTAATGTCCTCTTGCAATTCTATTTATTCGGGTCAAAAAAATTTCTTACTTCCTCTCTCTGAGGGGAACACAACAGTCCTTGGTATCTTCTTCCCGCAACCCAGGTTTCCCAAAACTTCTGTGTTCAATAGGTTTTAATAATTGCTGTGGGTGGTACTTTCATAGAGAAGTTATGGAAAGAAGTCATGTTGATGTGCCAGGAGACTAAATAAATTAAATTCTCAATGGCTGATTCCACAGCTGTAGAAACCAGGAGTCCATGCTAATGCTGGAACTTTGACTTACAGGCAGAAATTATGTGGATCCATAGCAGAGAAAACCAGCTTATTATGTGTTGTGTGCAACTAAAGCACAATGAATACGCAACAGGCCCAGCACAATTGATTATAATGATTTTCACTATTTGGTGACATTTCATTTATGATGAAGTTGTGGACTTCGGTGTTCTGGAAATGCAGCTGCAGCAGCTGATGGTTTTCATAGTTACTGTAGAAATTTTAGCTGGCAGGAACAGTCTTTTATGTATTGTTGTTGCAGTTGAACTTCAGGCTGCCAAAGTAACTTGTTAGTTAAGTTTGGATATAACCTATTTTGAATTGACCCAATGCAATTTAAGAGGGTTATTTATTTATTTAAATAACAGAAGGAAAACTGAAAAGGTGTTAAGATTGGGGTGGTGGAATAGGAACAACTATATAGTTGCACACCAAAAGTTCCTTTAGATTTGTTAATATGAAGTGTCATACAGTGATTCATTCATCTGCAGTTCTTGTACATAGCACTATGAGACTAAGTATTAGAGGCCTGCAAATAGGTTCTTGGCTTAGATTAAAGATCACTGATATTAGAAGCATTGTTCTTTTCTTTATAACATTCATGAAAAGGAGCTTATACAGGATAAAGCCTCTCTGGCAAAGGCCACTGTTCTCCTTTGGCTTGTTCTAGTCTGTGTTTATGTAGTCCACCGAGCACAACAGGGTGGTGCTCAAGTGCTGTATTTTAGAAAAAGACATACTGTGCACAGGATGACTTTTGCTGTGCACTGAGGTGCAGTTTTACATGGTTATGGTGGTTGAAAAATGAGTTAAGTAGCAAGTGAATCCATAGGTCTTGTTGAACCTCCAAACCCTGTGAGAGGGCTTTGTGTGGCTGTGGGCTAACATGTAGGTGTGCTTTCTGAGCACCGCTAGTGCTCAGCATTTCTATGCTTTCAACTGGGAGGGGGAGGAGCTCGCTGCTGATCCTGTAATAAGCAAAGACTTGGCAAACTCTGATATCTATTAATTCCCCACAGCTGTCTGCAATCTTTCAGTATGTTTGCTTGCTACTGCAGATAAATCTTGTAAAGCAGAGTGCGAGACAAATTCCCTGGAGGAAAATCCCTCCCTGCAGGTAGCTATTACAAGCTTCCAGTTGCTGCCTTGCTGTGTGCAGATGGCTGGTCTCTGCTGAGCTGTGTGGTGCCAGCAGCCATCCTCACGCTGCACTATGCTTTGCTCCCAGCCCCTGGGGAACCACGCTTTGGCTGGCAGCCCCACTGGTGGCACAGCAGGAGAGAAAGGGACTTGTGCGCACCGTTATCAGCTCAGGAGAGCTTTTAAACCTCTGTCTTTATCCATGCCTGTTACAGCAGCTTGTTCTCACTTGTGTTGTCCTAGTGCCACCTTGCCTCTTTCAAATACCCTTTGTCAGATTTAAGGAAGGGGAGCTGCAGTACCCAGGCATGGGAAGAGCTTGGTGGATCTTACCCACACTCAGCAGCACTCGTTGCCAGGGCTGTCCCCTCCTTTGAACAGAGTGTGCCTCGGTTGGCTTTAGGGCCCATGAGGAGAAAGGGGGGAAACCTGCTTGGAGGTGCAGTGATGGCAATAGTTCCCCTTCACAAGGATCCCTTGCAGAGGAGGCCCTTGTTTCACAGGGACCAGAAGGAGGCAAACCCTCGGCCTTTCAGATTGTCCTCTTCATGCCCATGCCAAGGCCAGAGTAAGACGCCTACCACTGAAGCCGTGGAGCTCCTGTTCCTCTCCTGAGTTTTTCAGTCTGCCTTTCTGGTGGCAATCCCTAAAGCCATGCAATCTGAGCTGTACTTAGAGTGTTGGCAGACTGGCTGTTGCTGAAGCCCCTTTAACGGCAAGCCAGCATTTTAGTCACTTTGGTAAGACTTTGTTAGTATAGTGCTGATCTGCATTTGCAATTTGATTTAGGGCATCTTGACTATGTCTAGACACCATGACCACGAAGTTTTCTTCCAACAGCTGTTGGTAGGAACTTTTTGATATTAGTTTTTCCTGTGTGCAATCAGTGATTGCCTAGCAGTAAAATATAATAGCTCTCTAATGGCCTCTGTCTGCTGCTGTGCTGCTGCTCACTATGAATGAGGCACTTGGGAAATAGAACTTGGCTTCTGAATGGGAATTTATTATAGAGGGGGAGTTGGCATTTTAAAAAAAGCTATGCTGGTTTGTTCTATGAGGTGAAGAGGAAACACCTTCTCGGGCTGCTAGGGTTTCTTCTGAAGATGGTTCCCTTACAACAGCCCAGCAAGCTCCTTCCCCAGGCATGGGGGCATCCGTCTTCTTGGCCAGGCTGACACTAGGAGGGCTGCTCCTTTTCCCTGTGGGTTTTGGCTTAGGAAAGATGCCTGGCTCTGCTTATGCTGCTGGGGTTAATCATAGCTTAGCATTGTGGCAGGCCGAGACCCAAATAGTTTAATAGCCTGCCACCAGCATTCCTTCCTCTCCGGTCTAAGTGCAGGAGAGGCCTCATATATGTGAGCAGTGCCACTTTGGGAAGCACTCCTTTACAGGTGAATACAGCCCTGCCAGGGATTAAATTGTGCAGGCACTCTGCAGATCAGCTCTGTGCCCAGGTTGTCCTCTGACCCTGGGCAAATCTTTCAACCTTCTGACACTTCTCCATTCACATCCTTCTAGTTAAATGTGTTACATGTCTTAAAATGCTGCTATGAAGTAGGCTGAAACACCTGTGTGTATTGAAAATTCTGCAGTGGTCAGATTGGAGAACTTGGTCTGGGCACCTCAGTGCTCTGCAGAATCACTAGGAGTGAATCTACAGGACCCCCTGGGGTGAGATTTAATTGTACAGAAGGGCACTGACAGCTTGATGTAAACACCTGGTTAGAAATTAGCAAGAAAACCCCGTTTACTACTGAGGTCCTTTTAAATGCCAAGCTATGCAGGAGGAACCCTCACAGAAATACAGTGCTGAAAGTTAAGGGCATTGAGTAGTAGATTTTATGAAAATATGCAGTTTTATTAATAAAAGAATTGAGCTACGCAGTGCACATTAATGTTAAATCCACCATTTTACTTGGATTTAACCTTAACCAGCTTGCTACAGATATTTTTCTCCCTCTTCCACCTACTTACAGTAGCCCTAAAAAACCAAGGATCTTATATGTAATAAGATGAATGATTTAACTGCTCTTTTAACTAGGAAAGCTATTGGAGTTGAACCTTTCATGTAACACCTGTGATTCTCTGAGCTCTCATAGATCTGTCAATGTATTATCTGATTAATAAATTCATGGTTTGAAAAAGATACCTTCAAAAAATTGCTCTTAAGAACATTAGTTGCTATCTCTTGTATTGGTATGAAAGTCCTCCCTAATGCTGTCACTCCCACTCCTTGCTACTCTCTTCAGAAAACAATCACATTAAACATATTTGGGTGATAAAGCTTAGCCAGTATTATAACCCAGTGGGTCTTGCTGTCTGGAGTTCATCTACCTTAGAGCAAATCCCGGGTTTTTCTGGAGTTAAATGTCTTGGTACCTCTAGGGCACACCATGTTCCTCTGGTTGGAGTGAGGAGGATGTCCTTGGCAAGAATCAGTGTCCGTAGTAAGGAAAGAAAACAAAGCAGGGCACATCAGCTACTCCTATAGCAGACTGGCTGAAGGTGCAGTCTTCTTAGCCTCTACAAGCAGAGCCAGGTTCTGCCTGGTTTTGGGAAAGGACCATGTTGGTAGCAGCTCTCAGCTATTTCAGGTCTCTCTGCTCTGGGTCCCAGTTTAACTGAGAATTCAAAACTCCTTCCCCTCCCACTTACGTTCCTCGTAAGTCACCACGTCCTTCGAGTATTGCTGATGGTGGAGCTGTTATTCTAGGGTCAAAAATACTGTTCTGTTTGGTCCCATTAGCTTATCTCCTTTTGGGAGTCCAGCTGACAGTGGTTTTCAGCTCATCTCTCTAGCCTAGGTCAGCCCTCTTGACCCTTTCCTTTACTAGGAATTTTTGCATCCTGAAGCAGAGAGACTGAGAGAACCACAGCAGCCATGAATCTTTGTGTGAGCATCTTCCTTCTGTCCCATTTCTGTGCTAAGACCTCTTTCACAGTGTGCCATCAGCATTGCTTCATTAAGACACTAGAGGAGCAACAAGAGGAATGAGAAGGAAACATCATGCTGTCAACAAGCTGCCCCCACCTGCTGATGAAATACAGTGGAATAAATGCAAGAACTGTTTGAACTTGCAGACAAAGTACTGGATTGTTGGGTTTTATTTTTTGTTTAATAATAGAACGGAAAGCCCAGAGAGGTGCAAGTATGAGCAGATCAATTTAAACTCTTGCTTACTGCCTTAGGAATAAATTCTTGTTTATGGGAGAGGGGAAGAAATATCAAGTTACACATTGTGATCTTGCTTTGAACTCTGTATTTAGTGGTGGTCAGCTCGATCTAGGAGAGCACAATGACAGCACTGAAATAGAGTATGGGGTACAACAAGAACCTGATACTGAGATGTCTTTTTACTGAGGCAATTCATGCCAATGTGCTCTTAAGAAACTCTGAATTATAAATGTGCTTCACTTTTGAAGGATATTTTTTATTGTCCAAAAGAAGAAATTTGTGGCTTTGGGAAGGGTCAGGAAGGAGGCAGTGTTATAACAGGGAACCAGACTGCTACAAGGCAGGAGTAGAGAATTGCCATAAACTCTGTCAAACTTGCTCTTTTGAAATGCAAATAACACCAATGATCAAAGAACTACAGAGGTGATTTTAATGATCTCTCCAGTTGCTTCTCAAGCAGACTGATCTAAAAAATTATAATTTTCCATTGTACTGTACGCACTTGGATTCTTTCTTATGAGGGCTAAGTGGTATTTCCCTTCCACTATCTGCTTTTCCTGCAGATCTTTTTTGATGTAAAATTACTTCTCCAACCCAGAAAGCACTGAAACAGAAGTAGTGATGAGTAGTCTATATGTGAGCAAAGATTTGCAGCAATTCCACAGGGAATATGCTCACTGGGATGGCATTTGAGCCAGAGGAAGGCTTCCAAATATGTGAAGCTTGCCTGTAGGAAGAACTAGACAAGTATTAATATTTCCGTAATTTCGTCAGAAGACATTCACCTAATAGTCAATTCTCCTTGCCACTTGTATTACCAGAGCTCTCAGAAGATGCTGTAACTCTCAATTCCTTATGAGACTCTACATCAAAGGGCAAAGCAGTGCATCTAACTTGAGATGAGTGACTGAAGGGGAATTGTCTCAAACCTCACTCTTTTAAACTTGAAATATCTAGAGTCAAATGACTAAAAATCACGGCCCAGGCCTCATTATCAGATTTTGACAATGGTCCTTTTAACTTTGTAAAAGTGAGAATTGGTGAGGCTTTGGATATAGAGCACAAATGGTGAGAGACATCCCGCTCAGAGAGAGGTGCTGGCACAGCCCTCTGCAGTCCAGGAGAGCTCAAAGGGCCTCACTTAGGACCATTGTTTATAGCATCACAGGATGATTTGGTTTATTCATCCATAAATTTCCATCCTGACCACATTCGGATCCGTGAAAAACTGTCCTGGAAAAAGCACACACTATTCATGTATTAATCACTGGATTGGTGTTCTAAGCTCATATGCATCGATGCTCACTGGCTTACTCTGCCCCTTTGAGTTTTCTGAAGGAGTTCTTGGCCCATCTACAGTTCAAGCTTTATCTCCTTTGGAGCCTGTTCCACACCACTGCTAGTTTGGATAAGGGGGTTGAGTGCATCCATCACACCTTCCAAGTATTTATGCCCCCTTGGTGCCCCAATTACAATTTGATGTACCCTTGTGCTTGGCAAATTAAGGGAAATAATTAGTAGCTGGAGCCATTTGCCCTTTACATCATGCTGTTGGAATTGCAGGAAAACCCAAAGCTTCACAGGTATAGTTGCACTGCTACTAAACCAAAAACTCATAGCTGCAGAGGCAGGATCTGGCTCAGGTTCCTGCCAGGAGAGTTCAGCTCCAGCACTGCTGTTGCCTTCCTTTCAGTCAGGACATCTGTAACTTGGCAGCTCAGCCTGTGGACTTTCCACAGCCCTTTTACTCAGGAAACAACCCCTCTGTTGTCATCCAAAAGCTGTTGACAAAGTGTTTTGACCCTTTCAATTTTTTGTCTTCACATGTGTATTGGCAGAGAAAGATGCCTGGCTTTTATCTGCCTATCTGTGCATTTGTACAGATAGGTTTCTTAAACCTGGGGTCCATTGTGATTCCTGTGTTGGCATCATTGACAAGGACATCCTTATATAGTCTGAAAGATTGCTGGGTGAAGGATCACCTTTGTTCCTTTTTTTTTGTTTTGTTTTTTTGGTGGTGTATAAAGGCAATAGATACTCCTCTGAAATACTGTAAGGCAGCTTGTGACATAACAGATGCTAGAGATATGCTGGAAATCATAGTGTTATTGTCCTCTTCACACTCAATCTAGCAGCCGCCTCCCTATAGCGAGGAATGAAGCGGTGCTGTCATTAAAATTAATGAAAACAAACTTTTTAAAAAAACCATTGGTGCGTTTATGCACTTGCTTGCAAACTAGTGCAACAGAGCTGATATATCTTACTGCTGAAGTGACATCTATGGTAACTTTTTAGAGCTTGATCCTATGTTTTGTGGAAATCTATCATAGAAATTCGTAATATGGTAAAATAATTAAAAAAAGTTGTGTCCAAGCAGATTTAACATGTGTGCTGATGATTTACCCCACACCTTGCCAGCACTTAATTTAGTTCTGTAATGTAGAACTTCTAGTGTTCATGTTGGTCAGTGGGTTTTGTTCAGGGCCTTTAATTTCCCCACTTCAATAGCTCCCATTTTGGACAGCACTTAGTAGAGATGGTTATTAATGCTCTTGGCAACTCCTTTTTGAATGCCGAACTGGCAGTGTTCGCTTTGTGGTTTTGCCTTGCATACTCTTTTCCTCTCACATTCTTTGGGAATAGTGGAAGAATATATGGCACATTTAGACAGGAAAAAAACCCCTTCTTTTAATATTTAAGATATGATACTTTCATTGAAGGGAAGTACTGTTTCAGGAAGAATATTACAATTACAATGTTACATTCTACTTTCAAGTAGGCATGTCGATAAATACACCTGGTATATTCCCTTCCAAATACAATAATATGGATAGGTCATGCTTAGAACATGAGATTTTTAATGACAGAGGAAAAAACTGTAATTATGTTTTCAGAGTTTATTAGGCTGAGAAAGTGGCAAAGCCAAAATCAGTGAATTTAAACATGAATCATGTCTTTTGAGAATATGATATTGTGTATAGGTCTTGTGTGAAGATGGCAGACCTTATGACTGCATGAAATGCTTAAACGTTTGATTCTTTGCTGACAGCACAACTTCTCTGAAGGCAACAACCATAGCTGAACTGTGAGTACCGCCCAGGCACAAGAGCATTTGCCTTTTGGGAGCCAGCCAGAGCTTGGACACTTATTCCAGAAAGGTTTCAGGACTTCAGGAACAGCATTAGTTTGGATAGCAGCTGGTTTCACTCACCAAGCATTCTTGAAATGTTTTTTGTTTCTGAGTGTTTCTTGTTCATTTAAAATGCAGTTGTGTTGAGAGATTTTGAGATGCTATTGTAAGCACCTATGCTGCCGTTCAGAGGTCCAGAGCCTCCAGGCAGTTTTCTTTAGGACCACATGGAATTTCTGACTCTAAAGGGGTTTTTAATAAGCAGGAGAGAAGGAAGGACCTTCATTTATCTTAAGAGAGATGATACTGTGGTGCCAAGGCATTCCTCTAGTCTGTTGCAAAAACGGTTTGAGGTATTTTAGTATATTTGATGCAGTGGAGATTCTCTGAAAAGAGTCCTTAGTTGCAGTTGTGTGGGGTAATTTGGGCTGGGAGAGACCAAACTACTGTGCTTTCCTACACCTAGGAAAATACTGCGTGACCATTGGGGATTTTTTAACATGTAATTCTAAACAGAAGTTATAAATGTATTTACATAAATGTCTATATCTATGAATTAATTTTCCATGAACCATTATTTTGGGGAGGTGTGGTGATGCACCTTAATCCCTTGGCAGTAACTTCCATAAGACACTTTGCTAATACCAGCCTGAGCCAAACTGCTGTCTTTGTTAGACTTGTTTGAAGAAAAAAATAATAAATTTCAAGAGGTGGAATATCTTGGGATTTCTCTGAAAAGAGTTGGAAAGTGTAAGGATGACATTTAGTACAATGGTTAGATAAAAGCTTCCAAATTACTAGAGGAGTCCTAAGGATGTGAAATTCATAAAATTTAAGAAGGAAAAAAACTTACATACCTCCTTAACAACTGCAAGAACCACTGAAAAGATGAGGCTAACTTTTGACAATAGGAAGTACAGCACTTAGTCTGGTATCTCCTCTTTTGACCTCCTCCTGTTAATAGCTGTCTTTCCCACTTAAATAGAGTCATATTAGGGTCATACTGGCAGCCTTCCAATACCTAAAGGGGGGCCGACAAGAAAGCTGGAGAGGGATGTTTTTAGAAGGGCATGTAGTGACAGGACCGAGGGAATGGCTTTAAACTGAAAAAGGGCAGGTTTAGATCAGATATTAGGAAGAAATTCTTGGCTGTGAGGGTGGCGAGGCACTGGTACAGGTTGCCCAGAGAAGCTCTGGCTGCCGCATCTCTGGAAGTGTTCAAGGTCAGGTTGGATGGGGCTTTGAGAAGCCTGGTCTAGTGGAAGGTGTCCCTGTCCATGGTGGAGAGTTGAAAGTAGATGGCCTTTAAGGTCGCTTCCAACCCAAACCATTCTATGAGTCTATCTTATTTCTCATCTTCAAGACTGCTTCATTTCTGGTTCAGAACTTGAAGCTTGCGCCCCATTCCTCCGTTTGATTACTTGACCATTTTCTTTTTGATCCTTTATTCTCACATTTAAGAAAACACTGATTGTAAAATATTCTAGAAGTTGCCCATATGGTGGAGAGTTGAGTCATGAAGACCCTAAACAAGTAGTTGATTAACAGTTTAACAGTTGTTTAACAAATCTGGCTGCTCCTTTCTTTGCTCATTATACAGCATACAATTTAAAACACATTGGCAAGCATTATGTTGTGATGTATTTTTGCCAAAAGACACCAAGGTCTGGGTTATCTTGGCATGTGTGCTAAAATAACAGAGAAGAGGCGTGGAGGTTATCCTCTGACAAACCCTGCCAACCAAAATTTACAGCAGAGAATAAAGCAGCAGTGATGACGTGTGGATTTTCATAGATCATATTTTTGTGTCGCTGCATTCCAGCATTTCAGGATTGTGCTGCAGGCAGTCTGTAGCAGAACACTGTGTGCTTCTCCCTTTCCCTGCACCTGAGTAGCTTCCCCATTCTTGCACAGGGCCGGGCTGGTCCCCCTGCACCAGATCAGACTGAGCCCTGCTGAGGAAACAGTAAGACCGCCTCTCTGCAATGTTTGTTTCTTTCATTAGGAACAGAGATGTTTTATAGTAGGCAGCAGGTGCAGTTCATTCTATCAACTCCAAGTGCAGTGCATTGCTTCAGGTGAAGCAAATCAAAAGTTGCTGACTTTGGAAACCTAAAATAATGGGGTTCTGGTGACGGAATATTAATTCCCCAAGCACAGCACACGCTGCATATTGCTCACAGAGTTGAAGGGCAACCTCTCCACTTTCAGTATGTCCTCCTTGAAATCAGGGAGAAAAGATTACCTGAGGAATAGCCATTGCTGTTGACATGACATTGGAAATTAATACCAATTCATATTTTCTTTATGTTCTTAGGACTCTCTAATTTTCCCCAAGGAAATCTTGACAATGACAGGGTGAGAGAGGGAATAAAGCAAGAGCAGGAAAGACTAGAAGACAAGATACGTTGGCTTGGATCAGAGTGAGAGGGAGAAACCAAGGATAATGACAAAGTTGAAGTAGGGGTAGCTGGGGAATATCATCAGCAGAAAATGTGAACAAAAATAACAGAGAAATTATATTCTGTCCCTTTTTATGCCTACCTAATTGGAACTGCCATAAAATTGACGCCAAGTGCATGGAGAGAGGATTTGGAGAACTCTATAGTGTTCCGATGAACTAAAGGGGACTGCTGAGTAACAAACAGCAAGAAAAATCCTCTAATTACATAGCAGATCGTTTCCTTAGAAGAAAAACAAGCTTAATATAAATACAAAAGGACTAGAAAAAAGTACCCCAAAATTATCCACAAAGATGAGATAGCAATTTCATGACAGAAAAAGAAACTGAAGTAAATGTTCTGGAACCCAGATGCAGGAGGAGTATTTTAGATCTTGATTACCCAGAGGCTTGAATTTACAGCCTTTCCATTCCACAAGCTTTATTAGAGAAGCAAAGGTCTCGGTCTTTTCATCTTGGAGGCTGTGAGGAAGGACTGCACAGCCTTGCTGCACTGCCCTGCCTGTCCCCTGAGAATTGTGGCTACATGCCCTTTACAGTACCTTCTAAGAAGCCAGGAATTAACTTTTGATAACTTCAATTTGTACTTGCATGAAGGCTATATTCATCTATGATAAAGACTTTCTATAGAATTCTATCAGAAAGGTTGTATTTTTTTTTTCTCCACCAAACCCCCTATACTTGATGGATTTTATATTTACCCTTAAGTGTTTTTCTTTCTTCACAAAGACACATTTCTAACCACAAGGTAATAAAGAAAAGGAAATGATCATGTTATTTTCACTGTGGCTTTAAAAAAAAAAGTGTGTCTTTAAAATACAAGATGATGTAATTCCAACCCAACTACAATTTCTCTGCTTTATGGTAGGCAGTGCTCTGTAAAAGCAGTTTCCAGTTACTATGGAAACATGTTTGTACACACGCACTCACCTGCGCACGTGACGAGGCTAAAAAGTACCATCTGTTGGAAATGATGTATAAGTCTGTCCCTGTGGCTGAAAGGAGACCTGTACGACTGCTGGAGTGCAAGAACAACACTCTATATTAAAGATAATACTGTCACGTCAACAAATGTGCATAAATTGGCTACACTTAGAAGCTGTCTTCTCACATTAAAGCAGTTTGATTTGATGCCCAAGGTGAACACAGCAACAATTTGCAGTAGGTTTAGAACAGAGGCAGAACTGGATTTCCTGGTGTGATTGACTGCAGTAGCAAAGAGTTGGCTGCCCTCTGCCAGCTTCCCTTTGAGTATTTACATGCATGATATCTTCAAAGTATTTTTGCTTGGCCTTGCATTTTTTGTTTTTCCTATGCTGTCACAGGCCACAACATCCAAAGTGCTCCTGCTTGCTGCCAGTCGCTGCCTGACTGACAGTCTATGCAACCCCATCAGTGGCCAACAGTCCACCTGAAGCTATGAGCTCAAGGAGCAGTGAAGAAGGGGCTTATCTGCCTTGAAGATTGACAAATGTGTCAGAGACCCAGAAGAGCCAATTTCAAATGCACAGGGTAAAGTTTAACAGGAGAAAGTTGGAAAGGCGCATGAGTTGGGTGAGACAGACTAGCAGGAGGGGCAACAGTGGGGCATCTTCAGGCGTAAATGAAGTAGCATAAGTCCTATATTCATCATATAGAAAATGGTTTTCCTTGCTAAGAAGGTTGAGAGCTTATAAGATCTACCAATCCTAGAGCTTGCCAAATCCTGAAGCACATGCAGTCATGGAGGTAGAAATGCCTAGGAAGT
This sequence comes from Callaeas wilsoni, assembly GCA_013398955.1. Taxonomy (NCBI): domain Eukaryota; kingdom Metazoa; phylum Chordata; class Aves; order Passeriformes; family Callaeidae; genus Callaeas; species Callaeas wilsoni. The sequence continues at coordinate 147,375 of VWPU01010646.1, forward strand.
TACAGGTGTATAAACTCTACTGAAAAAATGCTGCGCAAGATCAGATGCTTTTTTTGTGAGAGATTTAACAATATGATTTCTTTTGTATTATTTGATGTACCCAGAGCTTTTGAAAATATCAGAGCACTGTTTGTTTGTTTGTTTTATATATATTCTATGTCAATAGGTGGAAGAGACTGTACTAAGTGGGAAAATTAGCGCTGAATTATGCTGTATTTTGTGATGAGATGGGCCTTTCTTTTGGTCAGTCACTGTCCTGGTTTCACCTGGGATAGAATTAATTTCCTTCCAATGGCTGGCACAGTGCTGTATTTTGAGCTTGTTATGAGAGTAATGTAGGTACCACACTGATGTTTTGGCTGTTACTCAGTAGTGCTTACCCTAAGTCAAGGACTTAGCAGTTCCCAATGCTCTGGCAGTGAGCAGCTGCTCAGGAAGCTGAGAGGGAACATGACCAGGACCGCTGGCCTGAACTGGCCAAAGGGATATTCCATGCCATGTAGCATTGTGGTTGGTGTATAAACTGGGGAGAGTTGGCCAGGAGGTGCTGATTGTGGCCCAGGAGCAAGCTGGGCATCGGTCAGTGGGTGGTGAGCAATTGTATTGGGCATCACTAGTGTTTCTTGGGTTTTGTTCCTCTTTTTTTCCCCTTATTAATATTACTTATTTATTGCTTTATTTCAATTATTAAATTGTTCTTGTCTCAACCCATGGGTTTCACCTTTTATCTGCTCCTTCTGCCCAGCCACTGGCAGCAAGGAGTGAGAGAGTGGCTGTGTGGTGCTTAGTCGAGAGCTGGGGTTAAGCCACGACAGGCACAATGCTGAGGTGAATTTCATGTCAGTAGAAACCAGATCAGATTGGACTAGGTTGCTAATGTTTTCTCACTTGATGAGAATTGAGTGTAATTTGAAAAGCCGAAGAGTAATTACACAGTAATTATCAATTGTCAATGCAATTATGTGTGTGTCTAGTGTAATTCTGCTCTTAAAGGCAGAACACTGCCCTAAATCAGACACTTGGGCTCAGTGAATGTTCTGTAATAATGCAGCTGAGCAAATTTATTGTCCTACTTAAACCTTTCAGGTAGGTTTTCTGGGTTATCTCTGCAGCTGATTTATAGCTTCAGAAGACAGAGGACAAGCAGCCTTTGGTAGTGTGCATCAGTCATCTACAATCAGGGAGGAAATATCCAAGTGCTTTTTTTGGTCATCTCAGTTACAAGGTTTATAGAAATGGCCTCCCCTTCTGCAAGAAAAAATGGGACTCAAACAGGAAAACACGACATTGTGAGGAAAGCCTAGGAAAGTCAGTGAGGAAATGCACACCTCCAATAAAAGCTCCAATTGTAACATTACTTTCTAATCAGCTGAGCGGTTTTGTTTTGTGAGAATGCAAATGGTTTTTTCTTTAGCCAGCATATGGAAGTATGAAAATACATCGACCTGTTGTTCATCCTTTTTGCAAGTGGATAGTCTGTAACTACAGCGTGAGCAGTGGTTTTCTGTCTTGCCTGGGCTGTTTTTCCTGAGCCTTTGCACAGTGCTGTGACAGCAGAGGAGGCAGGGCAAGGTATATTGTGTGTGACAACAGATCGTAAGTGTGCTTTGTGAGGCCAAGCCAGTGTTTGTGTGTTTTGGGATGCTAAATTGCTAGTTTGTCTGTCTAATACCATTGGAAATTTTCTGTTTGGTTTTTGTTGTGATTTGAGGAGAAGAGTTTTCAAAGTTGTATGAACTACTGCATCTCAGAGGTGTTTGTACTACAAGAAAGGCAAGCTGCTTAGCCAAAAATTTTGGTTTGCTTTGTTTAACAAAGTTAATCTTTATTTCTGGGTCCCATTAAAGCGTTTTGAATGTATGAGTAACCAGCATTCTGTTTACCAAGAATCTATTGAATTAATTGTGAATCTGAGAAAAAATTAATTGTGTGTGTAAGGTCCTTTACTTTTCATATATAATGTTATAGCCTAGGCACTTATCCCACCAGAAAACCCGTTTCTGTGCTAATAAAGTTTAATTTATAAAAGGCTAATTTCTAAATTAGCACTTCTGTTTATGAGTTTTTCTCCAAAGCTACTGAATTGTAACTCATAGAGTACTTATTTGTTGTTGTGAAGTTTGGATGATGACACAAAATTAATTTATTGATGGCAACATTGGTCTAATTTATTACCAACCAAACATTAGGAGGAAATTCTATGTTGCATGGGATTTTCATCAGGTGTGATTCATTAATACCAATTCATCAAAGCCCACAGTCTGTTAGTTCCAAGAGAAAATAAATATAATTAGAGAGCAGCTGTTAATAAATATTTTTAGCAGGAATTTAAGCTATGCTTGAACCTTCCAGTAACTGGAGAGAAACTGGGCCTCAAATAATTTTAAGCTTTTGTACTGGAACAAATTACTGCTAGCACTAACTACTGAGTATTAAAGCTTTTTTCATCCTTCAAAACACTAGTTGATGTTCCAAATTTTGGTCATCTCAGGGGCAAAATTAGATTGGTATGTTGACAGTTGATGTTGCAGAAACCAGCCGAGTTTTTAATTGATTGGAAATGATGTGTTGTGACTCTCACAGGTCATCTTTTTTATCCAATGGCCTGTTACTGATATTAAAATTTAGATGGGATATATTTAGTTTCCTATTTTTTTTTTTCCCCACTGTTGTTTGTGGGTTACAACTTCTGGGCTTCCCAGGGCAAAGTTCACAGAATCAAATCTGGGATGGATATTGCTCAGTAACCATTGAGAACCAGTCACTAAATGTTTGGTTCTTCTGGATTCCGGTTAATACACCACATGCCCTGCCCATTCCCAAACTCTTCCTCTTGTTCCTTTGTATGACAAGCAAGTCTTTTTAGAGGTGAAAGAAAACCAAAGTGGCAATTGTCAGTTCCTTATTTCTAAAAATAGGTAAAGTGGCAGAGTGTTTGTGCTGATGGAACAATCAGGAAAATAAATATTAAACAGAAAGTTATGGATGCATGAAAGGTTTATGGCTTTATAATTCAAAAGAAATCACTAGATTTTATTCTAGTACTGCTTAGTCAGTGTTCAGAATCTAAGCATTAAATAATTCTATCACCCAGTCTGATATTTTGCAACTAACTGCTAATTAGGAAGATTTGAGCAGGACAATTTGCACCAGAAACTGGCAGATATTTAAAATTTCCCTTGAAAAATCACCTAGAAATGCCTTTCTTTAGAAGCCATTTAAGTTGCTCATTTCTGATATGAAACCTCTGCCGAGTATTTGGATCCATAGCATAGATATGCCAGGATTATTAAACACTAGGGAGTGCTTTGCGGTAATTCAGCAATTCATTATCCTGCTGTAGATCCTCTCAGGAAGTAATCTCACTCTGTGTGAGCACAACCTTAATCTGTTGCAATGCAAAATAGAATGGATTCACATCATTGACCACTGGCTGTGATAGAAGATGATTTGCAAAAGCTGTGTGAGGAAAATCTGCTGTTAGGTTGCAGGATGCTTGACATCTGGAGCTTTATGTAGGGTGGACCACACAAACAGCAGCAAAACAACTTTTCTTTGGAGTGATGGTGGTTGTACTCACCTGTCTGACTCGGCCTTGTAACAGATCAGAGGTGCAGGTAAGACCAGTTCCCACGCCTCACCCTCTCATGGATACAGTAACCTCCCAGCTGAGGCACCCCTAAGGCTTTTTACCGCTTTGGTGCTTGGGTTTGTTTTTGTCCACAGTCTATGAAACGTTTCCCTTCATGGAGTAAGGTCTGGAAACAGAAATACCCGAGCTTGCTTTGGTTCTAAAGACAACACTGCTATGTTAATACAGTGCTCTGCTGCTCAGATGGGTTAATTAGCTCTGTTATTTAGCTTGTTTAGACACGAGCTAGGGGCATTGGAAGTAGTTTGGAATTGCTGTTCAGAAATTCCTGAATAACTCACATCATGTATACACAGTACTATTTCATAATTTTTGCTCTTCATGCCAATTTGATTTATTTCAACCTGCTTCCTTAATTATACCAGAATAAGATATCCTGCAGTAAAATTTACAAACTGGAAAATCCAAATGGATTACTTTGGGAATAGCTGTTGTATTCTACATTTGCACCCTATGCTATTCTATTTCAGTTTTCAAATGTAGATCATACTTACCATGTAAAAATTCAGAGGTTTTGAAAGGCAAAAAACTTTTAATCGAATAAACATAAAATGATCAATAATTTTGACATCTACATTAAGAATATGAGTAGAAATGGTTATGTGAGACTGTTATTTCTAACACATGACTAATGAAAACATGAGTTTAGAAGTAAACTGTATGGAGTTCAGCATTTGTGTAAGCTAAAAAATACAGAAGAGACAGCTGATTCCTGAAGAGTGGTAGGTATTTGTTAAGAGTCACCCTAAATTATGGATCAATATCCTACCACATGCAAACAATGGTGATGGGCAAATCAGTAAATAACATTTAATAACAGCCTACTGAAAGTTTAGAATCATATTATTTCTGATGAGGTTTGTCACGAAAAAGTCAATACCTCCTCCCCACAAGTAGAAGCTGTGAAATTAAGCTCTGTCTCTATTTGCAATTCCTAGCACCAGATATGAGTGTGGGCTATGATGTATAAAGACATTATATCTAGCATATCATTGAAGACTGGGAGAGTATATAAATACCACTCTCTGTTGTCCATCTTCTGGCATGCAGGCACGGGTCTCTAATATTGACCATCACTGGAGATTGAACATCAGACTAAATGTACCTTTGGTTTGTTGTGATATACAATTCTTATAATTGTGGGTGAGCTGGAGTAAGGAGTGATTTGGAAGTATATTTCAGATAGTGAGTACAGAAAATTAAGAACAGTGGTGCAGAGGCAAAACAAGAAGCCGAAGGCAAAACAGTGCAAGTGCCACCACACTGCACGTGCAACTTTGGACAGGGTTTGCAAAGTGGATTTTGCTAGCTGCCTTATCAGAAACCTTTTCTGAAGTTCCAGATACATGATTCAAGTTGAATTTAAAGACAGAAGCTTGAAACAGAATTTGCAGTTTGTGTGCTTGTTCCACAGGCAGGATTTCAATTGCTGTGATACCCACAGAGGGTAAAAATCCAGAGCAAGGTGCCAGCTCTGCTCCTGACAGCAAACAGAAGGCGCAGCAGAGAGCATGTGATTGTATGCTGCCTTGTCCGTAGAGCTGAGGCAGTAAAAGATTTTCTTTGTACAACTTAAGTCAAATGTTTATCAAAAGAAGTGTGGAAATATGACCTTGGGTTAAGAACTGCACTAGGAGTGTCTTCAGTTTCTAACTGCTTCACCTGGGTACCTCTGAGCTGAGTTGATTAGATGGTTTTCTATCTGAGGTTTTGGTTTTTTTTTCAAATCCAGCCTGAACCCTCTCTTACTTTGAGGGTGGGAGTTTGTTTGTTTGTTCTTGTTGTTGTTGTTTTGTTCTGTGTTTTGGTTTTGGGGTTTTTGTTTGGGGTTTTTTTGTTTGTTTTGTGGGTTTTTTTGCAAACACAAGGATGCACCTACTAATATAAAGTATTCAAAAGGGTGACTTTCTCTTGGTTCGTGCTTTGGAAAACAGCTAGCACAATAGGGCTCCAACTCAGCTGCTGTTTCTGGATTCCTAATTACTGCAGAATAATACTGTGGATAATGTATTACCACCTGTAGCAGAAACAAATCTCTCCTTTGTCAAGCAGAAAGACATTTGGCAGATGGCTCTTTTCACCATTGGCCCGAGAGATGACCCAGCACATACTTTAGGATCATGTGCTGACAGTGTACACAAGGCCTCCTTAAACAGGGGTGGGGTGGTCCAAATGGCACACAAGCAATTACACTCAGAGCACTACATCCAGCTCTGTTGTCAGGAATCCACTCTTAATTTTCTCCCCTCATTTTTGGTGTCTGTCTCTGCTCCTGGCTCATGGCCACTTTGCATTTTCTGCTGTACTCTGTAAGTTCATTTGGCAAAACCTCTGTCTCAGCGTTGGTTGACTTGAATGTGAAGTGCTCGTGTTTTTGCTACTGAGTCCAGTGTAGTTCAGGAGTGGAAGTGTGCATTAGTAACATTTTTTGTGTCAGGCCCATGAGGGCTGATGGCCCCTGGAGCCAGTTCCTGATACTGTCAAGTTAAAATACACCAAACAACTATGTGCTCTTACACTGTGTCCTATCAACCTTTCTAGTTTATTACATACATGACAGAAATTATGCCAATATTTTTACATAACACTATGTGGAGAAAATGTGCACAGAAGAAGCTTGAGTCTTTACCGTCATTCAACAGGCAGAAAAACTAAAGCACCCTTGTTTCTGAGCCTGGACATTGCAGTTCAGCCACTAAGCTGCAAATAGAGCAGCAAAACAGGGCAGAGAGAGATCAGTGCAACGTTTTTGCTCAGAACTTGTTGCATGTTGCTAAGACACCTTTGCAATGGTAAAGCCATAATAGTTGAAAATACCTTCTATGTATGTTGTTGCTATTATGAACAATTGTGCTTCTCTGGCACAAAAGGCCCCCAGGCAAATGCAAAACTTAAAACTGAGTAAGGAACCTCACTTCAGTATTACCCCTGATGCTTCTTCTCAGAATAACTTTCTTTCAGTGAAATATGTACCCAGCTGCTTTTGGATTAAAGCTTGGCTTGAGCATCTGCCAGCTCCCAGGTACAGAGTAAAATCCCAGGTCCACTCTCACAGCTGTGTCCAGCAGCTCACTGCTATTAGGCTGGGAGAGCAACCAGGGAGTACTGCCTTGTGCTTTGCCTTCATGCACCAGCATTGAAACAGGATGTGAGAGGCTGGGGGGAGAACTCACATAAAAGGAGCAAATCAGCCCTGCACAGGCTGGGGAACCTGCTGATGGCAGGAAACTGGCATGGAGGCTTTATGAGCCAGTTTTTCTGGGGAGCAGCTTCATAAAGCATTTTTGTCATTGATGTGCTTGTGGACCCAGTGGCTTTTCTGTAGAAGGAATGAGCTTTTACACTTGATAATACACATCCTTAAATGTTAACACTTAGAAAGATTTTTTTCCTTCTAAAAAGAAAAATGTATTTTTTAGGCAATTCAGGCATTGACAGTGGTGTGCCAGTGGTCTTTGGTCTCCTTCATAAATACATAGAATCTGGGACAAGCTGCTGAATGGAAGAATCAAAGTTAAGCCTATAACTAAATGAGCCCAACTATAATGCATATCATGCACTTGCAATTAGCCAGGACAGTTTAGACTGAACAGAAAGAAATACAAAAGAAAACAAGTAGATTTTCAGGGAAAAAAAACAACCCCCAAACCTCAAAAAACAAGACATAACATAATTGTCAGCCTCATATGTGCACAAAACCAAGCCCATATGAAATCATATAGACAGCACAGCATGTGTGAGCCCTGGGCAAAAGCACAGGTGGTCGGATAACTATACCAGGAGCCTGCTGGTAGAAATTATCATGTACTGCTTCTCTCCTGACTGGCTGGAAAAAGTCTTTCAGCTGGAAATGATTTAACCACCCTCAGTTTGCCCAGGGTTACCCACTGAGTCCTACAGAGTGGATGGCCTCAGTGTCTGGGGCTTAGAGGGTTAAGAGAGACAAATTATGAGATGCTTTCCATAAAAACCAATGCAGCCAAGCATTTATGCAGTGCCCTTGTTTTCTGAGTTGGCCAAAAAGCCAGCTTGCCTCAGAGATGGGCTTGGCAATCCATCGTCCCTGCAAGGAACTGAGAAAGGAAATGCTGCGCAAGGCAGCGCAGTCATGTTAGATCCATCGCTGTCGAAGCCCAGATGGCTCTGAGATACTGTGCTATGAAATGGCTCCAGAAAGCTCAGCTACACCTCTCTCTCAGTAGGCCATAAGTAATTTTCTTCTTGCCCGGTAATGCTTCTTGAGAGAACTAGTATAGCGTTCTCTTGAGAAGCATTAAGAGATTTCCAGTTCTGTTGGCTCAAGCCCCCAGAAGTTAAAAGTACTTTTGAGTTCAGATGATTATGTGCAGTTTAGGCTATTCTGAGGGTAATGACCTTTGGCTGGATAGCACACACCTCAACTTCATCAGGCTACTAACCATTTCTTGATTTAAGAGAGCTAATGGTACTGATTAATTTAGTTGTTCCTTTTTTATATCACATTAACATCTAGAAATATAAAAAAAGAGCTGGTCATGTTGTACTTGATGTCATTTATCAATACAGTAAGAGACTATGTCTGTCCCAGATTTATATTCTCATCAAAAACAGAATCAACAAAGGGCAGAAGTAGAAATGAAAGTTGAATAAGTTGAAGTGGCTCCCCAAGGCCATGCAGCAGACTGCTGGCAAAGCTGATGGCTCCTGATTTCCAGCCTTGTGCTGTGCCCTGTAGATGTATGCCACTGACACCTCTGAAAGGGATAGCAAAGCAGCAGTAGTCAAAAGCCCAAGGAGCCTGATGACCAAGCATAGCATCTATCTGCCCTGCTGTTAGCCAGTGGCCTGTTTATCCCCTTGAAGACTAATGGGGAGGAAAGCAAGCAGCCTATAAAGCAAGGTGGCCACTGACTTCTGAGGCATGATGTAGGAGTGTGTGGTTCAGAGCTCATCACAGCAGTCACGGCAGCCAAGGGTTTGGGGTGATTTCTGTTGCTATGCATGCAGAAGGCTTGGCTGGGATGGGGCAGAAGGCTGGAACCAGTAGATAAACAGCACCAGAGATAAATTTGTAATGAGCAGTTGTGGCTGTACTATGACTATTTTTCATTCCCCCAGTATTTATTATTCTGTTGAGCTGTGCTGCAGGGGCTTGGCTCTGGAGGTGTGTGGCAGTGAACTAATATTAAGTCTGTCAAAGTGAGAAATCTGAACTGTAAAAGAGCTGAAGCTATTTTTATATGGTTCAGGAGTGTAGTGGAGGAAAAATAGATGGGGTAAAATCTACTTCATTTACTTTACTTTAGACTGAATTCAAACAGAAGGATTTAGAAAGCATCCAAAAATGTGGATTGTCAGATCGATACAAACTAATAAAGACTAGCAGACAATTACAGCAGGAGTGGCAATATCATTTCTAGCCTAAGTGCTGCGTGAGAACAGATTTCTTTCAGTAGCTTCACTGGAAGAAATAATCCGTTTCTAATTAAAAGAGCTGGAATAGAAGTGTGGGATGTTATGGAAAATATCCATAGCTGAGACATCATTAGACTTAAAGCCTAACTGGGTAATTATAAAGAAACTTTCTAGCTCTAAACTCTGAGTTACAGAACTAGAATATAAGATGTACCTTTGGAGAAGTGTACATGTGGGCTATAATCTATCTCAAACTCTAAATAAGGTGGCGTGCTCAAGCTTTGTCGTTAGCTTTTCCTAATTTGAGTTCTCAAGTGTTCAAATTTGACCATGAATTAAGGAGGCAGAAGATGAAAAATGATATTTTAGCATCCAGATCTTATAAACAGAGCCTCATGAATAGAAGCCAAGCTTGTAAATTAGCAAGGCCCAAACCATCAGGATTGATGGTCTCTTTGCATAATCTTTGGTAACGGAGGATCCCAGGACATAATCTTGGACTGAAGTAATTATGTGAACTTCTTTGTGAATCAGGGAAATGAAGACCCTAATTAAGTGATATTAAGGAAGTTGTGTATATTGTCGTTTCTGGCCTGACAAATTCATGTTTCTATTATCTGACTCTTTTTCAATCACTGCTTTCATGGCTGAATACCTCTCCAGGACTGGTTGTGAGGTAAACCAGACATTTGCAATCTAATACAACTAGCAGATGAATCAATCTCAAGCAAAATTATAGTGTATGCTAGTTTAGTAGGCTGTTTAGTACTTGATCCTGAAGTATTTCACAGTATATGGAATATATTTCAGTGTTATCTCTTGCTGCCGCTCTTAGCACAGTACTCTGAGATTAATTTTGTTGTGCTTCAGAGGCTGGCTCCACTCTGTTCCCTCTGAGGCAAACTGGTACGGCTGCATTTACTTTGGCAGATTTCGGTCCTTGGTCAAACATTAAATATTAGCGGGTCGTTCTGACACTTGCCTTTTAGTAGGATGTTAGTATGTGTGTGTTCCCTAGGTCTCTCTGCACGGGGCAGAGGCAGGCTCAGTGACATGGTAAAGCTGCTTCTGTAGGAAAATAATATTCAGAAACAGTAAAAAGGTCAAGAGCTGATCTTAAGGAGCTATTCAGCATGAAGAAAACAGAAATTATCAGGCCTACGGAAAGAAAAGTCTGTTTATTTGAACAAGAGCTGTGAACACTAAGTGCTTTCTAAACCTTTCTGGGTGTCTTGGAGTGTTATGAAGCCAAATTAAGCAGGGAGTGTTTTCTCATTTCTTCCCCGGTGCTGGGCACTTCAGTCCGTGACAAGCCTTACCGTGTTTCTCATGGCAAAGCTCAGCAGGGCTCTTCTGGACCTCACCAGCATCTGAAGTCCTCTCTCTTGCCATGTTTCCCACCCCTCTGCTCACTAAAGGAATCTGGCTGTTTCTAGCAGTAGTTGTCATGTGGTGATAGCAGACTGAACAGCTGGCTGGGAGACAGAAAGACAATAATCACTCACTGTTGGAACCTCCTGAATTATCAAGCCCTGTCCCTGCCCCTAACAGGCAAGCCTGACACATCATCCTTTTCACAAGCCAGCTAAGCACCACCTTAAGACAATTTGGCTCTTTACCCTCTCTACTTGTCTTGGAACACTGCTCCATAACTCCACAGTTCTTGTAGCTAGAAATTATCTAATCTCCCTGTTTAAATGTATTTCTGGTCCCTTTATATCCATATGCTTCTTTCTGATATTTTTAAGCCCACCAATTCAATTTTATATTTTCCCTGCCAAGAAAAATTCAAAATGCATAAGGTGTAGTAAAGGAGGCTAAAGCTGGACTTCTTCTGTTCTACTTGTCCTAATTGTTTTGTGATGTGACTGAACAAATAACATGAATGCAAAAGTATAATGTGAGTTAATTTGCAAAGACTTCTGATTAATTGAACCTGTCACTGTATTAGTTGCTTCACAGTGTGTAAAAAGTATCTTTAAAAAGGGATTTGTCCTGAATTGTCCTGTTGGACATTAAAATATCACAGCTGGTCATTTCCAGTTTCTTTCTGGAAGACCATTTGGATAAAGCTGAGCATGTACATTATTATTTCCTAACTGATGTACTGAAGTTTTATTCTATTTCTGTTGTCTGTTATTTGTTGGAATTAACTAAATGCTAAAAAACCTATATATTTTGATTATATACCTTGGAAGCTTTTCCTTTCTTTTTTGTCCTCCAGCCTCCTGGGTAGTTCAGTATGGCCTTCAACAGGTTTTCCACAGTTTTCAAACTTTCAAGAACTGAATTTGTAAAACAGAACCAAATGAAGGTAAATGAAGAAAAACACTCAAAAACCAAACCAACAAACAAAGAAAAAACAAAAACAAACCTCAAAAAACCAAAAAACTAGCACTATTTTCAAAGAGTAAAGACAGTCAAATATATAAGTTGGCTTATTTTGTACATTCCATTTCTATAATCCATATGTTATTTTAGCGTGTTTATAAACACATCACAGATGCCATCTATCATAACGAGGGGTCACTGCTCCATACCTTGCATTTAACTCTCTTGAAGTTTTTCCCTCCTTCACAGTCAACAGAGCAGGAAAAAATTAAGTATTTTTTGTCCTTAGGAGCTTCAGTAGAAGAGAGATAGTTCTAATTTAATTAATCTCAAGTGACATTAAGATAGGAAAAGTGATTTGGCAAAGCACTCCTTGTTTACTTGCCCTGCTGGTGCTAACAAAAGCTGTTAAAGGGTCTGGTTCTGTTCTTATTCACCCGTCTACAGGTGGTCAGTGGAAGTAGTTGTGGTATAAATAAACAGAGTTGGCATAGAATAGGGATGGTTCTTACTGAAAATCCTCTACTGGGACTTTAACCATTGGTTCTATGGGATGGCATCTGCTTCTGTAGCTCAGCAGAGACAAAGCTGCTGGGTCAGAGCAAGGGCCACCATGGTAAAGGATTCAGCATACACTTGTTCGAGTGGTTCAAGCTAAACTAAGTGACTGCAATTCCTCTAGTACAAGGACTTTGCAGCCCAGTGCAACTGCGCATTCACACAGGACATCTACCCTTACCCCAGCACTTGCTGAAGGAATTATTGTCCTGTGTGTACTGCCGGAACCTTTAGGAAATAAATGCCTGAGGAATACACTGAGTGCACCCAGTGTTAGGAGTGGAGTAAGTAAGTACAGCTAGACTAAAGTCCTGTAAATGTAATCTTCCAACATGCTTGTCAAACATGTGCAGGGACTTGCTGACATGTATTTAGTAAGATCTGGGAAAAATGTTTCTTAGTGTTATGACTAAAACTAAGAAAACAGTGGAGGAGTATATCATTTCATATCAGGCAACACAGTTTCCTGGCAAATACAGCACAGTGCTTAAAGGGTTGCTTTTTGCCTTTCAAAGCAGTTAGATTCTCCTATCTTTGTTTTCTGCTAACTAAAAGCAGTGAAAATATTCTAAACACAATATAGTTCCCTATAATTCTGAGTAAGGGACAGAAATAAACAGAGTTGGTCATTTACTGACAGCTCAGTCTCCTTTTGCTTTTTATCTGCTTGCATTCCTGCATCAGCATAACAGGCAAAGTAAAATCCTTTTTTGGTACAGCTCAAGATCTCTAAGTTCATGAATACATCGTGAATAGAGCTGTGAATATTTTTTAAAAATGATACTCGGAAATTGCAACTTCTGTGGCCATGTCTATTGCCCTAAATTATTTCTGAAATCTGCTGACAGAGAGCAAACATTTTGGTTTAGACCCCTGCTTTGCCTTCACTGTCTCTGATTAAAAAACCCAGCCCCGTAGGCAGGGGAACACTGGCACTGGTTGTTCCCATCAAGCAGGGCCTCCTCCCCACCGCTGTGGGCAGGAGAAGACAGAGGCATTGCTGCCTGTGCTTACCCTGAGCCCACTCACATGGCAGCGCAGCAGCAGGGAAAATACAGAGGGTTCGGAAAACGGCCTTGTTTTGGGCTGCGTGGCCATGGCCCTGAGGCAGCTGCTGCCCGGCAGATGTGGGCTCTGGCCAGGCTGCTCAGGGGCTCTGCAGAACTGGCAGCTTGGTGCCCACCAGGAACAGCCATGGCAGTTATGACAGCCAGCAAGGGAAGTGCAGTGTTGGTGTTCCCCTGGACCTCAGGCATTTATTCATTCCTGCCTTTTTTCCAGCGTCTCTGCACTCAGTGGAGAGTTGTGGCTCTGTCATTAGTGGAAGGTGTGCTGCCTCGATTCCTGAGCAGGGAGCAATGGGGAGCCAGCCTGGTGTGGGGAAGGGGATCTCTCATGCTGCCAGAACAGGAGGGTGTGTTTGGCATCATGGAGCCCTCCCCACTTCAGGCAACTCATTTCGTGTTCTGCTCTGCATCCTGTAGTTGGCTCTCACAGTGAACTGGAACCATCAAACCAAGACTGGCTCACCCTGTGCCCTTGGTAGTCCAGCTCTGAGAGTCAGTGCAAAACTTTGGCACAAGCATTTGCAGAAGATATTTTGCTTTAATTATTACCACTATTTCTCTTAGATGTCTAGCTTTGAGCAAGACTGTAGTGTACATCAAACACTTGCCAAGTGAAACTCAAATCCCAATGTTGTGTTTCCATCATTTCTGATCTGTTTTAACCTTCAATGTTGTGATGCCTCCTAGGTGTTTTTTTCACTCCAGTCATTTGACTGTGTAAGTGAGAAAAATCAGTGACACTTTCAATTAATATTGCTAACTGAATTCACCAGATGACTAAGTGCCACTTTTTTAAAGTTGCTACAATGATAGCTGAACATTTAAGAAAATATATTTCTGTTGTTGTTAAATCCAGTAATGATCTCATTTGGGAGGGAAACACAAACCTCTGAAATACAAAATATTAGCAATCATTTCAAAGTTGAGTGTATTACTCACGGAGGGAATAGAATTAGTCTGCTTCATGACTACTTCTGCCTGAGTGTCCTTCATTCCTCTAGGCTCCATAAAACAAGTCACTCAAAATTTTAGTCTCGGGAGGGGAAGATAATGGTAATTTCATACAAACTCCTCCCACAGCATCTAGAAAGATCTTAGTAGTTATAAACACCAGTGTATTTCCTCAAATGATATTTAATTAATTTCTCTTATGTCTATTTTTATTCTAACTAAACATTTGCATAGATGAATAATGAGACAAAGAGGAAAGCATCTACTTTTGGGGGTTTTCTTTGTACAAAGTAGGCATCATAACTTGGCATAGGTCAGTGTGGTGGGTTTTGTTTTGTATATGAATGTATTTTGTAAGTGTGCTTAAATTCATAAAGTTAGTTCAAAAAAATACTGACTGTATTCTACATGGAGAAGCTGTTGGACAAAGAAGAACCAGAAAGAGCTTTGATGAGGGTGTAGAAAGTCTTACTGGCTGTTGCTTGTTGAACTTGGTGGGTGATTTTGTGCTGAGCGAGCTATAGCCCAGGAAAATCTTGTTCCAATTCAGCAGCAAAGGTGAGATGGAGCTCTGTGCAGGAGCAGTACAATCCCATTACCCTGTAATAATCCATCACAGTTGTTGCTCCAGTAAAGCCGCTGTTGAAAGGGAGGTTCAACAGCCTGTGTTTGCCTGGGAAAGCAAACATCTAGGACACTCTTGATTTTTGTCCTGTAGATTTTAGATCCTCTGGTGCATTTTAAAAGGTATGCTATGAAGATCAGAGGTCCCAGTAACCATGCTTCAAAATGTATCAGGTCTGTTAATTTTCTGTGAAAGCCATCACAATATATCTCTATGCTTTCCCTTGCCATGGGACAGCAGCTCTTCTGTGTCTTGTGTTTAATTACGCAGCATAAGCTCAAAGGCTGAGAAACCTTTTCCTGCTGAGAGCGATGGGTAAATTTACATTGTTTACACTGAGCTGCTCCTGTAAGGAGTGAGAAATGTGAGTTTAATTGGTGCTGAGGTCCTTGCAGGACAAAATCCCGATAAATAGTAATAGTTATTGGTGGCCCATGCTGATAATGTCAGCTGTACTGAGTTTATCTCCACCAGATAGTTGGCTTACTGAATGAATCACAGATGTCATTGTGCATGTTTGTTTATGAGAATGACAAGAAATTGTTGTGAAGGCTTGCCAGGCCAGTTATGGGTAAGCAGAGTAAACGGTTTGGTTTTTTTTTTCATTTTCACCATCTAGACATACTCGTATCACTCGCAGAGAGACAAAAGAAATGGAAAACCGTGTTATTCTTGTATTACACCGGCTTATCTTGGGTGTGCCTCTTGGAAATTAAGTGTAGTGCAAAAAAATCCACATTAAACTCTACATGCTGCCAATGTCCCCCAGCACAGTCACACAACCCCCTTTTGAAGGGTGCAAAATATCTGCCTGTGGTGGTGATGGGGTGTCCAGCTCAGGCTGAACCAATCCACCTGGCTCCTAAATGTCATCCCCCCTCAGCAACGCCCTCTGGGGCAAGGAGTGCCAGTGCTTTGCCTCCGGGCGCCCCGCTATCCTGCCCCACAGGCCATGGGAGAGATGGCACCCGGAGCAGGGTGGAGGTTCAGGGACATCCCCGTGGTGGCTGGGGAGGGTTGTGTTTTCCAGACTGTGCCAAAGCCAGGGTGGCAGTGAGAGCGTGGGGCCTGAAGGCCACATAGGGCACAGCTGGGGTGCCTGCAAGGAAGGCACTAGGTTCAGAGGGGAGTGCAGGAGCAGCTAGAAACCTTCTGTAAACCCATAACCCTACTCATTATATCACAGAAAAATAAGCTGTTAGAGGCAGCAGAAAACAAACTCTCCTCCCTGCTCCATGAGCGTAGCCTAGCACTGACCTTTTAAATAGAGGCTTTCACAGGAAAATGACGTTCCAGAAAAAGAAGTCAGCTTTTATGTTTCACTTTTCTTCCGATACTCTTGGGGAAATGTGTGTTTGAAATGTATGCTTCTCCACAAACCTGGTTCTTTGCCTGTGTTTTTTGACTCTCACAAATGAATTTGTTTCATTTCAGTCATAAAGGAAAGAGTCACACAAAAGGAACTAGAAGGCAAGCAAATGGGAAAGCCGTGGAGGGCACACAGTGTGTCCTCGCCAGTACCTTGCTGCCCACGAAGCTCTCCCTCTGCCTGCACATAACCTTGGGGATGAAATGCCAGCTGAACTTTCTGTAAAAGACAGTGCACTTGGAAACGTAGAGATATTTCAATCTATATCATATCCCCACTTAGTTACCCCTAAAATGGGTGTTGGGCACACAGTGGTCTGTTGTGCAGAACTGACTCAAAGCCCTCTGGTTCAGCAGTGTGGTCACTGGTGACAGTCACAGGATGTTAGAAAAGATGCAATCAGTTTATCCTCTTAATAAGTCTTGCCTTGAATACTTAACAACGGGTTAAGAGAAAAAAAAAAGCTTAAATGCACCACCCAGACTAAGGTACACTTAGAAACTGAGGCTTGCAGACAAAACTGCTAAAGAGACCTCCAGTGTGATACTTGACAAAAATATATGAGTTTAGTTTTAAGTACAGTAATTGATTATATTGCGAATTAGTTTATACTAGTGAGGACTTTTGGGGATGACCTTTTGCTTGGTTTCAGCAGATATATGCCATATATGCTTTGTCAATCTCTGCCTGAGGCAGGAGACTCTTCAATCATTGTTGTCCCACTGTGTAATGAACGATATGAAAAAAAGTAGGCATTATAGCAAACAGATTTCTTCTGTGTAAAATGAATACAAAAAATAGCTCTATGTCTGCTTAAAAAAAACCTTGTCATTTTTCCAGTGAAAACTAAAAATTTAAAAGGTTTCATTCTGTGACTTGCATCCATCATATCTGAACTGGGCAGAACTAAGTTTCAAGAGGAAAGTAGGGGATTCGTCCCAGAGCACATGTAGCATCTTTAAATTATTTTTTTGATCACATGCAACATAAGTTATACATTTCAAATGAAATGCATATAATTTCATGAGGCATCTGTGCAGACCTGAAATAAGAACCAATATTAATTGAAACTGACTTTCTTCAGGAACAGGAGGGCGTGTCTCTGTCCCTTACTGGCCTTGTCATCCATTTTGGCACCAGAGCAAAGCATGAGATGACTTTCTGTTTGTTACAGCTTCTGTAAATTCATTCTGTTTTCATCTGTTAATAAAGAAGATGAGAATATCTTGCCTGGAACACAAACACCCCCAAACCTTCTGGACATATACATACATGGTTATCTTTTTTGAGATGTTTCCCCTCTGGAGTCTGTAAAACCATGACATGAAAGGCTGCGGCAGCTGTCGTTTTGGTTGCCATAGGTTATGCCCCCCTTCTGGCTTCACTGGTTTCTGTCCCCCTGAGTCCCCTTGAAAGCATTCACTGACACTACAAAGCTTCGCCACATCCAAGGCAGGCAACAAAAAGGTTATGCTGGAGAGAAGAGTGATGATGGAGGTGGGGAGGAAGAGTGGCATGGAGGGAGCTTCTCACCAGCTGCTCCCTCCTCCCCAGATGAATCCTGGCCCTGACAGCCCTGGATCTCATTTTCACTTAGCTTCTGGGAACTCTTCATGGGCACTTGCACTACGTGGTGTGCACTGGCCTTTGAGGGGAGCAAAAGAGCAGATTTCAGGCTCCTGATGGTATGGTTTTACTTCAGCTGTAAGCAAAAGAGTATGAGTAAGAAGAAATGGGAGAAGTATAATAAATTAAGGTGCTATTTCACAGTAGTTTGCTATCAACTAAAGATCCTGGCCCTGTTTATGATAACATTTATGTTTTTAGGCTTCTGATTTTTGAAGAAATCACCACAGTTTGATCTTTGTATTGCTGTGGAATTGCAGAACAGTAAGCAGGCAGTATTATTGGAATAAATGTATGTTGGCAGCTATTAGCCCATAGAATTATTATGCTTGCAAATCTGAAGAGCCCAATGTATTGGCTCCAGAAGCAAAATCCCTATGCATTAGTCTCTCTGAGCTGTGATGACATGATCAAACATTATGGATAGGCCATTAAACAGACTATCTGACCCATAAATTATACTCTGGAAGTGCTTGATATTGGCCACAACAGTTTGGCAGCAGATAGCACCAATCAGCAGTGTATGTTAAGCCATTCCCACACTGCTTACAAGCAGGACATGGGAAACTCCTTGGGTTGCTTCGCTACTACCTCCTTTCTAAAAGCCTCAGAGCAAGTGTTATTTTTCTCAGAGTTCGTTTCAAAACAGTGTTACTGGCCACTCAAACTCTGGGCTTTTTATGAAGTGTAACAGCAGTCACACTTCTTCTGTGACAGCACCATTTGCACCTTCAGTCCCCGGTGGCAGTGGGTGAAGCCAAACCTGCCTTTGAGGATGCCCCTTCAGATGACATTTCTGCAGAGCACAAGGCTGGGGACACCTGTAGCAAGCAGCAGCCTCCCATGAGCTTGGTGCCTTGGGAAACTCTGTCCTGACGGTCTGCGTTCAGATGTGTTTATTGACTGAACATCTTGCTGGCAGTCCTGAGATGATAAGCAGGTACTTAGCATTCAGAATCCTATACAGGTTGTGAATTGCCAACAGGCAAGCAAATGGAGACTCAGCTTTTCAAGAACCAAATCTGTTTGTCCCAAAAGCAGTTTCTTTGCTACCCTTTCCTTTCAAATTTTATACTCCTGGATGTTACAGTTCCCACAGGCTTGAGTCCTTGACACCTCTCTTGGCAGAATGGAGGAATACGCTCACTTTGCATTTCCAGAACAACAAAGGCAGCAGGGTAGTTGTTAGATTTGTGCATTGATCTTTCCTCATCGGTGGGAAAACCATGAGCTTTTAGCTTTTAAGATATCTATTTCTACATTCTCCAGTCTGCCAAATGAAAGATAAAGAATGCAAGGGAGTACAGATGGAGTAGAGAGTCAATACGGGGTATAATCAGATTTTGATAAATCTGTTTGTATTATCTTGCGGGGCTTTTCTAGTTTCTACATGGGACAAGGCATGCTTTGACTGTGCAAAACACTTGCCAACACAGAATTTCTGAGCTGTTTGTGGAAGGCTACATGGCTAGATATTCCTAAAGAAAGAGAGTGGCTTTTCCAGATTTGAAGGATTTTGGCACTTCTGATATTAGGGGCTCTTTAGACAAAGTGAATGGGAATGTTACCTTAGCAGCTAAGCCAGCATCACACTCATAAATTTCCATTTCTGAGTGCCAGGGGGTATGCAGGGAGCTGTTTGAGGCATTTGGCGATGCAGCGCTGCAGACGGGGCATGCACGGGGCGGAGGAGCAGGGAGGCAGCAGTCAGGGAGCACCAGGAGGTCTCTGCATGCACAGCCCTCGCAAAGCAGGCATGGCACCAGCACCTCTGGGAAGGCTCTGAGCAGCTGCAGCCTGCCTTGCAGGTTTTAGCAGGTGAGAGAACTGGTGCGAGGTGAGGCACAGGGAGGCAAAGGCCAAGTATGGATTTTCACACAGGATATGTGAGACTTGGCATACTTGCCTTGTCTCTGGGCACCTGAGCAGTGCTCATCACAGCCACCGCAGCCCTGCAGCAGGATCAATGAGGCTGCTGAGGCAGATGAGGCACAATTGCTGCTTATCTAACCTATGCCACTTGAACCAGTGTGCACACATCCCACTCCTCTTCAGCAACCCGACTAGCACAAAGGGATGCTCCCCACAGAGCGAATCTAGCCTCTTGTTTCCAATCCAATTATAAAACTTTATTATAAACCTCTGACAAGCCATGTTATTGTTAGCAAAAGTCTTCAGGTACTCCTAACACCAATTCATTTACCAGCATGCAGCTGCTAAGTGGGCATGCAGCCTGTTGTTTCCCCTGTGGGCCCCAGCAGGAATATCAGAAATAGTACTGAGTGGGCAGCAGCACAGTTTGCAGCCACCAGAGCGCACAGCCCGACCGGGAGAGGCTCAGCAGGCTCGCACTGCTGCCTGCAGGCACGGCTCTCTGGGGAGATAATTACATCACCGTCAGGAAGGGAGAGGGATAGCAATGCTACTGTGGCAGCAGAGGTAATAAACGACAGCAGCCGTCTCCCTCAGCAGGGATAAAAGATAAGGAAAAAACTGACAGACAAAAGCAGAAGAAATTCCCTTCTGTGCTAGTTGCATCAATCCAGGGAAGACTCTTGACCACTGCTGGCTCTAATCACACCTGCAACTTTCTTCTTAACAAGAAACTCTTGCTTAGCTCTTCTTGCTACCAGATTTGCTACAGTCTCTCTTTTCTGTTTCTAAGGTTCCTATCCTAAGAGTCTACTTCTTCAGGGTCCGCCACACATCCCTCCTTTCCCTCTTGGTCCTCCCAAGAAGAGAAGCCCATCTACAGTTTCCCATTGACGTGAATGGGTTTTTCCGGGGCAAGAACCATTTCTGAGTCCTTAGCCTTCAGCAGAGCTTTTAAACTTTTAAACTATATATCTAAAATACTGTCTTTATAATGTCTAGTCTGATTGAGCACAACAGAGCTAAAGCCCTGCTTAAGATTAATAAAGCACTTTTAAATCCCTCTGTGAATGAGTTTCTAGAGAGGAAATTAAAGGATGTTTCTCCAAACTCTTTTTCACCTATCATCTCTATTCCATAGTCACTGATTTCAGTTGCAGTCTGAGATACTTCCTTAGCGCTGAAGTAGACACTTTATTTTTTCTGCCCGTGAAGCAGCACCCTGGGCATTTCTTGCGCGTTTTCTCTGTGGGTGTGTCTGTCACCTCACTCACCTTTCCGGTAACCGAGACACTTGATTTTTTTTTTTTTTTTAAGCCAATGTTACCCTCTAGTGGACAAAGAAATACATACAAGCATCTCCAGTTTCTGGAAAACAGACGATCTGCAAGAGAGTTTTTAGCCGTTAATTTAATTGAGTGGAGCTACAGCAGTGAAGTTTTGGGGGGCAGTTCAGCTGAAGATGGGGACTATGTGAAGGCCCAAAGTTTTATATGAACACTGAGACAAAGTATAGAGCCAAGGTTTAAAAGGCCATCCTTGCCAGGGCAGCCCGGGCGCATGTGTGTTACTCTGGCTGCATGGCTGGAATTGCCTCCAAGTAGGAGAGAAATGGAGTCCTCCAGTATCACCTGGTCTCCCTTGTGTGTGTCCATATATGCCAGGCCTCTAGGCATGAGAGAGTTTTTCATTCCCTTAGGCACTGCCTCCAGCTGCTGACGGGCCACATTTCCCTTCTAATCACAAGGGGCTGAGAGTGGTTTTCTCACAAGAAGCCTCAGTGGTGCATGTGGTTTGTGAAAGACAAAGATTTGCTGTCCTGGGTTAAAGGAGTCCTTCTCGCCACCTATTTCCTTTCAAATCACCAGGAAGTCACTGTTTATGAGGAGTTTCTTCTCACAAACTATCAGTGCAAAGTCAGTGTCTTGTTCTTACTTTGCAAAATGAGCGAGCCTTTAACTGGTGGGCCATAGTTTTCATTCATGTATATGACTCCAGTGGGACTGGAAGCATGGCCACATCCTGAGCTTTGTGGAAAGGGTGGGCAGTTCAGTTCATATTTAAAAACCATCCACCTGAGAACAAGAAAATACAGGACACTAGTGCTGCCATGCTGTTTCAGGCAGCTGTGAAATTAGAATGGGATGTTACAATTCATTGCAGAGTTCTTTCTATAAATATTGAATGGTGGAAGATGAAGACAAAGGAGAAAAGCCAAGGCCAGTAGGAAGGAAGCAATAAACCCCATAATTGTCTATACACATATGCAGAGTATATAGGAAATGAGCTCAAAGTGACATTACAGGAAGGAAATTATGACTTAGCTGGTAATGTAGAACTGTAATGAGATAAATCAGAGACCTGAAATGTTAATTTTGATGGATGCAGTCTGTGCAGAAAGGACAAATAGAAAAAAATGAGAAAAGGTTGCACTGTACATCAAAATCTGTGTGCAAGCTGCACACAGCATAGGTGGATAATGAAAGAAGTGGTAATGGTGATTTTTATGAGTCATGATGAGAAAGAAACAGTATAAAAAGAAACATACAGATAGCTCCAGATATAGATCACTGACTTGGAATTAAGAGGCTGATAAACTGTGTCTGAAAAAAGATATAAAGAGCTGATGGTGTTACAGAAAAATGAGTATGATGGAATCATTGTCCCTATAATGGCATCTGTTATCCATACAAAGAAGAATGTTTATCAGTGCTCTGTGGAAAAGATTCCCTTTTTCAAAAGGCACCGAGAAATAAATTTTTACTGAATCCAACCTTGGCCACTAAGGAAAGCATCCTTGAAGCAGTAATTCAGGAGCCACTAATGTTCGTTGTACTGGTCCCAAGATAAGGACGCCAGTAGTCTTCATGGTCTGTGAAGGTGATTCCTTCTTGATGTTCCTATACCCACAGAATAGCCTAGAGCTAGGTTCCTTTCTTCTTTAAACTTGGTGGTTCTTAAAACCAAATACCACTGAAAATTAAGAGATTTAACGCTAGATTCACTAGATGTATGCTGAATCCTATGGTTTGCACAGGAATACTCCTTCTATAAGATTGTGTATTTTTCCAGGTTTAGAAAAGAACCATTTCTAACATGCCTTTTGAAGGTATTCCACCACTCACGGGCTGAGTATAAATGTAGAACAAGAGCTATGATATTATGAAAGGCTGGAGTGCTTGGCTGAAGTGGAAAGATTTGGTTTTCCTTGCTCTGCTGAAAATCTTATATAAAAAGTCTGCAGTGGAGCAGAGCTAGAAGCTCACGTTGCCTTCTCTCAGTTACGTATTCAATCCATTGAATGGCTTTTACTGTCATCAGTGTTTCTGTATAATTGTTCTGAAGCCTGACAGCCTTTTGAAGAAGATCATCCCTTCTCTTTAATACCAACATGCTTTGCACATTAGCATCCTTACATAGTCCTTGTGATGGTTGAGATCCTCTGAAGAGCACTGCATGGAGGTGTGGCAGGACATACCCCCCCCTCTGTACCAGAGATGGTTGGTGCAGAAATGGAAGAGACAACCCAGGGGCTGAAAGGCCCAGCAAGGGGTCATCTCTGGCGCCAAAAGGGCTCAAGCCCCAGCTAAGAATCAACAGCTTAGTCTGGAGAGCAGATGTGAGAAGAGATAAAAGAAATATTCTTGACTGAGAGACACCGTTTTACAAACTATAAAAGACACACGAGTTATCACAGAGGCAGAAGCCTTCTACACACACACCCTGAAAGAGTGGGGGACTTCTCCCCAGAGTTTGGATGCAGATTCCACGGTTACTTTCCTGGGAATTGAGGGGAAGGATCTCGATGTGTGCCCCACCAACAATTGGATGGTAAGATACATTGGATCTTAAGTTATATTATTTCTTCACTAGCTGTACAATTAATGGTACCTTCAGCCTCACGTTGTATATGCCTACTATTAGTTTCTTTTTATTCTTATTCCTGTGTAGTATATTGTTTGTTTTCAGTCTTATGTCTGTTATTTTTGTGTCTATTAAATAAACAATCCATTCTATAACAGACGGAATCAGCCATTATTAAAGAACTTGCGAACAAAAGTGGGTTTTGAGGGGCTGGCCACCCCAATAAAGCTACTGCCTGCTGCTGGAGGCCTGGGCAAAAGGCAGAGACTTAGCTCTTAGCCCTCAAATCCATTCGTGATAGGAGGTATCCCAAGTGTGTGGGCTGGGAATGGAGGCATCACTGAGGTGGCATCAACTGCTGGTGTAGCATCTCCACCAGAGGTGCCCTGTGTGGCATCCAGTGGGACTTTGAGAGTGCCTGCTGGCTTGAGTGCCCACAGAATGCACACACAGACACTCACCCCAGCAGGATCTCACTGACAAAAATCTGAGACCAAGTTCAGGCACTCTCAAGATTTTGTGTGAGCTCTTCAGGCTCTGAAGATCTGGATTTAGCTAGTGCTGGTTTTTAAACTGGAAGCAAAGATTTCTGGCATAAGTATTTTTATACTGCAAAGAGTAAGAAATCAGTTGTTAATTTGGCAAATAGAGTATCTATATTAACTTACACTGGTTATAATTATTGTGATAGTTTTTGCTTCTATATTAGAGGTCTTAAAGAGTAAGAAGATTTTTGTGAAACAAGGTAAGAAAATAATTTGTGGAATATGACAAGAGAACCTTAGAGAAAAGAATACAGTAGTAATTGGGATGTTTGAGTAACGAAGAGAAATATTAATTGAATATATGATTAACTAACTGTAGAAATTATTTCCAACTCATGAATACTTTAATCACTTGGCTACATTTTATGGAAGAATGAGGGGATCTTCTCAAGAAAAACAGAAAAAAGAATACTAAAATAGAAGGGAAACAAGAAAAGAAGCATAGAGGCCAAGTTCTCATTATCATAAATCAGGCTTAACTGATTAAGATGGCTTTATAGATGCTTTGCATCAGCTGAACAGCACAAAGTAGCTAAAAGCACAAGTAGATCTAGCCCTCCTTCTGGAAAACAATGATGTCTTAAGACCAGAGATTAATGCTAAGATTTATAAATGCACAAATAGATGTTAGGAGGGAAATTGCAAGAATACCAAAATAAAAATAATTGGAGGTAATCAAAGGAAAAAAAGAAAACAAATAAAAAGTTTAAAATTAAAGAGAAGGAAGAAGAAATCATTAAGGCTAATGCACAGTAGGACACAAGTAACTCTACTTATTTGTCAATAGAACAAGTTCTTCAGCCAACATTTTGTGAAATCGTCGACTTAAATCTACAGGTATCAAAACAATGAAGAATGCTTTCATTTGAATAGTTACAGTCTCAAGTCAATCACCTTTAACTCCATTTCTGCCTCATTTTTGTATATGATCAAAACTATTTGCTACATGAAACTACTTTTGGAAAAGAAATACAAAAGCGATTCCTCAATTGCAACTTGAGGTGTTTCAGGGCACCAGATTTTGTTTGTGAAGGACAGCATACTGACACCAGAGGGGTTGGTGGGCTTGCTGGAGAAAAAAACTGAGATGGTATCAGGAATCCTGTCTGATCTCTTGCAGACAAACCAAATTATTTGGGCTTATTTTTCATTTGGGCTTGTCATTAACCCATAGATGAATGACAGGTGTAAATCTATGTAACATTTTTCAGCAGCTGGAGAAAAGCACAAATAGACTTATGGATATTCTGAGCTATGATAAATAGGCTATATTCACTTCGTGAATAATTTCTGTCTAATTTTGCCATTTGAACCATGTAGTTTAATAAAGAAAACTTTGTTCTAGTTAAGATTTGTATCAGAAATTCAGTATGAGTTTACTTCCTCTATTTTTCTGACATCATCATGTTGTTTCTTTTGTCCAGTTAAAGAGGAGGCTCTTTTATTTTTATTGTAAAACAGATCTAAAACTGCATGATCTACTCCACAGAGCTCCACTGCAGTAAGCGCCTTAAAAATGCCCACCAAAGAATAATGCCAGTCACAACAATTTTACAGTTTAAATAGCGAAGACAGACAACAAGTGAAAAATGGCATTACTAAGAGCTGAGATGAAGAGGCCAGAACTATCAAATAGGACAGATAGCTAGGAATGAAACACAAGCTCCCTGATTCCTAAGCCAGTGTCTCTCCCCTAGATCATACCACTACTTCCATAGGATTACTTTGGAGCTTTACACTGAATCCTAATGACCCAAAATAAAATGCCCTTTTTATTTAATGTTTCCTCAGCTTAAAATAAGATATGTATGTTCCCACAAGCACAGAATGGCTACTCTAGAAAACTGTATTTTGCCAACACTATTTCTAGTTTGTATTTGTCATACAGTAAGATTCTGTTACTGCATCTTTTAGTGATTTTTATAACTTGCAAATAGTATTTTCTTATCATGCTAATAAATAAAAAATAACGTGCCCCAGGAATGTTCAGTTCCAGTCACTCCAGCATAATAAGACTATAAACTTTTATTCCAAGACAACACATGATGCAGCTTCTGTCTACTTTCTGCAGAGTATTTCTAAAGACAGGACAAAAGTAATAATTATTATAACCATCTTTTTACGTGGATGTGCAGGAACATAGTGAAATGCCAGGGTGAATTTATGGTGGAGTAAAGGATAAAACATTAGCTCTGCATCAACTCCATCACAAGTTGTGCCTGAGAGGCAGCAGTTTACTTTCAATGTTTGTGATTTTAAGCATAAATTACTAATGCAGAGATCATAGTTAGATGAAAATTACATTCACCTGCACTGTGGATTAATGGATTTCAGAGAGTTAAAATGAAGTCAGGCACTCTTTGAGCTTCAGATATAAAAGATCATGAGGCTTGGAGGATATGCTTGCTCTCTTTGGAGCAGTACAAGAAGTGATTGATAATAAATAATGATTAGGAACAAAAGGAAAATAAAAATATCTGCAGCATTGTGTTGGGCAATATGTAGGTCAGGTCATTACATCACAGCTGGCATACTTGCAAGACTGTGAATGAAACCAAGACCAACAAATCACACACTCAGGCATTTTCTAGCTTAGATTTGGTTCATTTTTTGTTTTGGTTTGGTTTTGGTGGGTTTTTTGTTGTTGTTGTTTTTGTTTGGTTGTTGTTGTTTTAAAATTGTTTGCTTGCTTGCTTGACAATGGAATTATGTAAAGATCATCTGTCAAAATATATTGGGGGGAGTGTCTCAATCTGCAAGATACTAGAAGTCTTTTTTAATATAGAGACCATGAAAATACTGGGTCCTTAAGCAAGACATGCCTAGGAAGAGATTAAATCATGCAATGCCTTATTACTGGGAGAAGGAGTAGAGGGAAAAACGCGTCTGTTTCTGCCAATGCACTGCATTTCAAACCTAAATACTCTATGCTTAGTACTGAAATAGAGCTTAAACTGAAACAGAAGAGCAATGTTTTCCCTGATTCCCACCCTGCAAATCACATTTGTAAGGAGGGTTTAATGTAGGTTCATAGAAAAATCCAGTAATTGGTTCTTCGTGTGATCACAAAGGCCTAATCCTATGCTCATTAAAGTAATTGATAAAACTCTCACTGACGTCAGTGGTGTGGGATTGAGCCCTAATACAGCATATTGGCTTTTAGACATATGTGTCACATGTGAGAGCTAATAAATGAAAGGCACAGAGACACAGAAGCAACTTGGAAGAACATCGTTTCAAAGACTGAATACTGTCCTTATCTCACAGACACACACAGGCAGTGAAATGGCTGATCCAACCCAATATTCCTCCTGCTCCAGGATAATGGCAATGTTTTTAGTCAGAGATGGGAGATGTAGTGAGGGAAAGCAATGCTTCTAGATGTGCTTTAGCCCACCAAGGAGAAAACATACATTTCCAAAGTTGTGAAAAAGAAAACGAGAATGCACAATAATTTTACGCACCACACAACAGAGATGTTCTTGCAGAATCACACAAATTAATTACAGTATCGACTAAGCGATCTCCAACTTCATTTCTTGAAAAAACAATTCTGCATGCACAAAGGAAAAGCTGAATTAGGGTTTAGTAATTTAGGACCAGCTGGCACAGGGAGCATAGTAACTGTATCTTACACAAGGTAATACTTTTGTCCCTAGAATACTCCTTCTAGGTCAGCAGACCAGATGCTTTTCCAGTGCAAACAAATGAAAGAGCCTGGACTCTTTATCCTCTCCACCTGAATTAAATGCACCATTCCATAGTAGGCCAAATCCTGGTCTTAGGTAACGTAACAGAATTGAAATTAATTTATGTTGATATTTTGTTTAGATTTGAGTGGTGACAACTAAAGCAGGCAACACTCAAAACTCTGACTTCTGTTTTCAATATTAATTGTGTTTGTTATAATAATGACTAAAACTAACCAAAAGTGAAGTTCCACTGTGCTGACTTTACAGAAACATTCTTTATTCCACTTTTCCTCCCATGTCTTGTATTCCCAACAATTTATAAAAACTAGTGTAGTAACTGTCTTTTATTTCCTCATACTCTTTGAATAGGAAACTAGTCTCATCACCAGTCATGAAATGCATCCTTTCTCTCACTTTCGTTCATAAAACCCACAAAATCCCACAATGAAATGCTCCTGCGGGATTACACCCACACAAAACCAGATGAGGAATTTAGACTCCTACTGACCCAGAATTAAACATGCAAGCGGGTTCACATCTGGGGATTTAAATCCAAACTCCTTTCCATAGAAATTCAAAGAGGATCAGATCTGAGGTTCTGGTTTTGCACCATTTCTAATCCTAATAATTTTAACTTAATCCAAACCTCAGCTACAGAAATGTACAGTTTTAATCAGGACTATACTGACAAATTTGAAAGTGAAAATAGGAAGCTGAGAGTGACATTTGCAGCTACTGCCATCCATTAGTAACACATTTTCTATAAAGTAGGCATTTAAAGAACCTCATTTTTCCCTCAGTCTGCTTCTGCACTATTGTGACTACTAATTTCTGTGGCGTTATCCCTAACTCACCCCCATATAAGTGGAAAAAAGTTTCCATCTTCAAAACAGGAACCAACATGGCCTTATGTAGGCAGCAATAATTTTCATTTGCTCTCTGTTCTTTGAAAGAGAGGTGCTTTTTATTTCTTCCCAAGCTTTATCTCAATGTAATTATTTGCCCAAGTCATCCTCAATGAGGTCTGGGTTTTTGGTTACTGAGTACATTTTCTGATTTATATTTGCCATCATAAGGTATGCTGGTTTTGTAGAACACTTTTTACTAGGAAATGAAACAGAATTACCATCAGAACTTTTAGACATTGCCTTGATTCAATTTGAAATTGAGCACATTTTCAAGTTCACTAAATAAATCTTCTTTCATCCACAAACAGGTCAAAATGCTACCAGCCATGGCACATGGGCAATTAGAAGGGCCACATCAATTCTCGAGGCCATCTGACCCAGGTAAGTGGATTTACAGCTGGGATGCCTGTGTCAGTCTGCTGTGAGGGCAGGCTACAAACCTCCACAGCCTATAGACAGAGAGGTAGAAAAGGTTGAGATGTTGCTGTATCAACATCAGCACATTTAAAAACCCTATTGGATCACATCAACAGATAAATTTAAAAAACCAGTAATTTAAACCCAGGCACAAATCAGTAACTTTTCAGTTTAACATGAGTTTACCTCATGTTACTCATATAACTCATGTAACTAAACATCAGTTTAGTTCTGCTATACCTGGGAAGAACGCAGTTCTCTGACTTTGTACCTAGATAAAACCTCCAGGCTTGCCTGACAGCAGCATAATTGGGAACTTTTCCCATACCAAGCAGGAAACGCATGTTTTGTTTTGCTAAGATGCAAACTGACTTCCTTGACAGGAATTCAGGCTTTCTATGTTTAAAATGTTGTTATCAGCACAAAGGCTTGGTGCCCTCACAGTGCAAATGTGCTCTGGCAAATGATGCCTCCTGGCAACAGTGAAATACCCTCGTGGGCAAGGACTGTCTTTGGTGTGCACCAGAAGGGGCTGCTTGGTCTTTCCACAGCTCCCATTTAAAGGCGAGGTACTTTTTTTGGACCAATTTTCTGATTCCAGAAAATGATTTGCCCTTAACCTTTATGAGAAAGAAGTTGTCTTACACACAAGAGAGATGAGACAACCCAATCACAGAATTATTAAGGCTGGAGGAGACCTCCAAGGCCACTGATTACAACCATTAACCTAATGCTGCCAGGTCCACCATGAAAACATCTCCCTAAGCACCACATTTACACGTTTTTTGAATTCTTCCAGGGATGGTAATCCTACCACTTCCCTGGGCATTCTTTTTCAATGCTGGACTACCCTTTTGGGGAGGAAACTTTTCCTAACATCCAACATAAACCTCTCTGGTGCAATGCCCTCTCATTCTGGCTTCTTGTTACTTGGGAGAAGAGGCTGAGCTCCACTTGGCTACAACCTCCTTTCAGGTAGTTGTAGGAGTGATAAGGTCTCCCCTGAGCTTCCTTTTCTTCAGGATAAACAGCTCCCTCAGTTGCTTCTCATCAGACTTGTGCTCCAGACCCTTCCCCAGCTCTGTTACTCTGCTACTCCTCTCTGGACACGCTCCAGATCCTCAATGTCTTTCTTGCAGTGAAGGGCCCAGAACTGGATGCAGCACCCAAGGCATAGCCCCACCAGTGCCGAGTATAGGGGGACAATCCCTGCCCTGGTCCTGCTGGTCACGCTATTGCTGATCCAGGCTAGGATGTTACTGGCCTTCTTGGCCACCTGAATACACGCTGGCCCGTGTTCAGCCAGGTACAAGGTCAGGTTTGTCACAGAATTCCTGTTGGTACAGTGAGAGCTTAGGGCTATAGGGCCGGCGGCAGGGTTTTCATTCGGAGGAGCAAGGAGAAGCTGCGATTCGCAGCTCGGCTCCGGCGGCCTCCGCCGCTCCCTGCTCGGGGCCCCGCGGCTCTCCCACCCATGGCCGCAAGAGGGCGCAGCGGCCTCGCCAGGCCCCGCGGCGAGCATCCCGCGGCTCCCGGCGCTCATCCCGCGGCTCCTGGCGCTCATCCCGCTGCTCCTGGCGCTCATCACTCCGCCCCGAGCAGCTCCGGCGGCCGCGAACGCCCCCGCGGGAAGGCCTGAGGGGAACCGAGGGCGCTGCTGGTGGGAGGGGGAAGGCGGTGCGTGAGGCGGGGGCAGCACGTCCCCGGCATCCGCACGGCGCTCCTGCGGGCGGGGTCGTCTCCCGAGGCGCCTCATCCCTGCCCCTGCCGGCAGCGCCGCGGGGAGCGCTCGTCCCCTGCCGCAGTGCCCCTGCAGCCCGCCGAAGCCATCTTCCCCGGGCGCTCCGTTCGGCGTTCCCGGGGCGTGCGGGGCAGCGGGACCCCCTGCGCTCACAGCCTGGAGCAGGAGGCGGCGGCAGGTGACATTGGAGCCCTCCCTGGGGATGCTGCTGGTCCGAGCGCTCCGCGGCCACCGGCGGGCCTCGGTGCCGCGTCCCGCCCAGGCTCCGCGCTGGAGCGCCGGGAGCGCCTGGCTCTGAGGCACGAGCGTCCTTGTCGTGGGCTGTGCTTGCTCACTTGGCGAGCTTGGGAATGTCGGGGTGTAGTGACAAGGCCGGAGCGATGCCGCTCAGTTTTCCCGTCCTCAGCCCCAGCGCATCGGTCTGCCCCGCGATCAAGCGTCACCCCTCTGCATCTGGGCAGAGAGTGAAGGTGACAAAAAACTAAAGCATCCTTTTAGTAAAATGTTCGACTGGCAAAATATCCACTATAGATGCATGATGGGATTTTTCAGACAGGCTCAGGCGCTTTTGAAAATGCTGTAACTTCCGTTTCTCTTGTTTAGGTTGTACAAACCCATCATACACCGGCCCCGAACAGGAGAGCCAGGAGATGTTCTAAATGAAAGTAACACATCTATCCACCTATCCATTCATCCTAGAATGCCTCTGCTCACAGAAGAATTCCAGTGCCAACAGCTGTAGCTTGAGTTTTCCCGGGGTTGTTATTCCTAACAATACCACTGGACTTGGCCAGCTGGACATCAGACCCAGCTGAACACCTTCACTGTGGTTTGTGGTCTGGGTTAGGTCACTAGTGACAAGCCCAAGCTGATGTCATGGAGTATACTAAGAAGCTCTCAAATACTTAAGGCCAGGTGTTTTTCAACACTGTGTATTTGCCCAGGATTTTAATGCCTCTTCCTCTGCAGAGATCTTTCTCACCTTTTCCCATATGAGCAGGGGTGGCATTTAACTAGAGAAGAGTGGTGATTGGGTAATGGTTTGGATACAATTTCAGAAAAATATGAGCACAAAAGAGTTAGAGACAGCAAAAGCAGGTATTCTGCCTAATGCCCTCAGCTACCATTAAGAAACATGAAAATCTAATTGTACTGAATGGAAACGTACATCTTCATCACTGATTATGACACGGAAGAAAATTACTATATGATTGGCATCATAATGGCCAATGTTGAAATGTGATGACACGCCAATATGATGTACATCTCCATTAGGAATGATAAATCAAAGGTTATTCATTTGTGCTTGATTTATGCCTGGGAAATGCTACCAGGGGAAATCTTGATTTAAATCTCTCAAGTCATAAAAAATAAAAGCCGGGAGTGCCCTCTTCTGGCAACAGATGACAACTGTAGGCCCTGCAGTGCTTTTCCCTGTTGCTTTTTATTTCTGAATATAATTTAAATTTTCGATCTTTCATTATCCCTTTTACCGTCACCATGGTCTGTGATATTTTCAGTAATATAATTCATAGTCCTTTCTTGTGTTTTATCCTCTGTTTCAGAAGTAGACTGGATAACATTTAATCCTGTGAAATCTCCCTTCTCACAACCAGAGGCCTTAATCTTGCTGGTAATCTTATTCCAGGAATACAGCAGAAAACTGCACAGGCTCTGTGCAGTTTATTACTGAGGGTGGAGGAAAGGAGTAATATGTTTTCTGAGTTAGATGAGAGACACAACCTCATGGGTATATTGAACAGGATCTAGACCACACGAGAAAAGAATTATTGATGGGACTGAAATTATTTGCTGAATTGTTGGCTTATCCTAGGCATCTCCTCTGTAGTTGCCTATATTTAATAGCTAGAGAGAAAAGAGTGGAACCAGAGATGAGAGGGAGGAAACACCTTGACTTCTTGCTTGCTACCATTCCCTGCACTTGTTGCACTTGTGGCAGCTTGCCATGCTGTCTGTCACTCATGGCTGTGTGGGAGCATCAGCTCTGACCTCTCTTACATATAGGTAAAGCCTTTCAGCTGCTTATACCACCCCACCTCCAATTCCTAAATCTGCTAGCTTTTAAGGTGCATCTTTCTCACTCTTCATGCAGCTGAAATTCTTGCTTAAGTTCACATTATTTAACAGCTGAGTTGCTGCAACTTCCTTTTCTCTGGCCTTGACACATGCAGGCTTGCCTTTGCCCTAATCATACTGCATGTGGCTGCTCTTGCTTCAAAGATCATTTCCCTGGCCTGTCTCTTTGAACATGTCACTTCTCTCTTGGCATCACTGTGCTACCTCCCCCCTCCCCTATCTCACATCAACATAAGCTGCCTGTCTTCATTTCCAAGGTCCCCCGGGACCCCACCTATCATCTCTCATTGTCAGGAGGCAGGAACGGGGAACAGAGCAGCTGCAATAACTGCCCTGCCTGAGCAGACTTCCAGCTCTGCCACGCTCGGTCCTTACATTCCTTTTTGGAGGAGAATGTGGGTGAATACAATTGATCAGGGGCTAAAAAGGGGGGCAACTATTAAAGGCAGTCAGGAACGAAGGCAACTCCCATGTTTAAATGTTGTTAAAGCCTTAAAATTGTTCATCACCTTTTGTTCAGAGTTACCATCCTCCTGTATTCATCTCCAAGCAAGCCCATTCTTGTTTTCTCCTCTGTGGTATCTGTCATACTTGGAGAGTACCCTACAAAAACGCTCTCAGATTTATGGTGGTAGCTCTCTAGAATCTCCTTAAAGCTCTCCTTTGCCATGAGGTCTACGAAAGCTTTGACAGCCCTTAGACTGCTAGTGAGGTAATACTGCTGTCACTGAGCATTCATTTCCTTTATTCTCCTTCTGTCTGTTTGTATCCATCTGTGGTCTCTTGTCCTATTTAGTTTGTAACCACTTTGGGACAGGGCCATCATTTTGGTCGATGTTTACACAATGCTCCAGACAATATTTGTTGTTGGGGTTCCTGTGTGGTCCAATAGTACAGAAAATAAATAAAAACAGTAACAGCCTGTAGCAGGTGCTCTCTTCTTGCACAGACCTCATTGATTTCAGGCTGTGGGCTGAGCAAATTGCATGAATGTAGCTTGGGTCTTGTGGGTAACTGAGCAAAGGGCAGAAACAGAAGAACAGTGCCGTGTGTTCCATTCTAAATGTTGGCTAAAAATCCTCTAATCGAATTCTTTCTCACTTTTTTTTATCCTTTTTTTTTCCCCTTTTCTTCTCCTTGTAGAGCATTGTAGAGCAGATCCAGGGGCAACCATTTAGCTTCATGTCATTTTTTGCTAGGAATGGGCAGGGGGGTAGAAGGCAAAAGTTTACAGGCTTTTGTTTCTGAAAAATAAAACAGAAGGGCTGTAAACAGCAGGAGGAAGAAAAAACCCAGACATTTGAAGATCCTTAGACCTCACCTTTTGCCCTTTTTGGTTGGTATAAAACTACTTGAAAACTCTAATCCTCAACTATTTTCATAACCAGTAGTAAACTGTGTCTTTGCCTGAGTTTCCTAATTTTTAAATTGAGCATCTCTTGCTTTAACTAACATAGGGACCATAGCCCTATTTTTGTAAGTTTTTTGATGATTGACAGGGAGATGTCATGAATTGTTATTATTCTATGATACCTTGAGTTTGGTTTTATTTTAAAAATGGGTTTGAATACTGTTTGATTCTCTGCCTGCTCTGGAGCTCTACCAACCTCCAGAAATGCCCAGGGCTTGCTAGAGAGAGCAAGGGATATGGCTGTATTGCAAAACATTCAAAAAAGAATACTCTATGGCTCTGAACTGCAACGTTATCTATAGAGAGCTCTCTTTAGAGAACTCATAAAGTGAGCAATCTTTGGGATCAGATCTGAATCCAAATGATGCAAAAGTGAGTCAAAGTACCTTCTCAATACCAGTACAACACAGAACCCCAGCCTGTGTGGTTTACAATGCCAGCCAAGAGCAGACAGAAAATAACTACTTGGTGTAATAAATCAGAGTTTAGTGTTACTTCTGTATCAAAGTATTAGATGAAAAGAACAATTATTGGGTGAGGTATAAAGGAACTGTATGAAACCCACAGAAGGCTGAAATGTTAGTCTGAGCTATGCTTAGGGTGGTAGTAGAGCCCAGTGTTTAGAGTCTTCTAATTTGGAAGTTCCCCATACATTTTCAGGGTACTGATTGAGAAAATGAAGATAAGAGCCCCAAAAGAAGACCACAGGAAACAACCACTGATGAACATAAGAGAAACCAGGCTGTGTAATGGGATATAGAGCATGACACAGTAGACAGCTGTAACACAAGATGCTGGATTGTAAAGTCATGCTCGTCCTCAGTGGGAATGCTTCGCTCATTGGCACTGATCCCTGCAGAGCCAGCGCTCCAAGGAAGGTGTCATACTGAGAAACAGAACCCAAATTATTAAAGACCTTAAAGCAATGCAGCTTCTGTCACCTACCCTGAACTAAGGCTTAGGAGGATCATTAGGTTTGTGTTGATTGCCAGAGTATGATCAAAAATTACATACCTGAAAGAACACAAATGTATGAGAAAACAGAAAATAGAGAAAAATCATCTTTCTGTGAGATCTTAAGTGTAACATTTAGATACAGACTTGGATGAAGATCATCCAGCTTCCTTTAAGTCCATCTTTTAAATTCTTTTTCGTGTCCCATGCCCATCTTTCCTCAGCTTTAAGCTGATCCTGGTATCTGCAAGCTGGCTTATTATTTTGTCCTTATTACTGTCACTTATGGACAGACTCAGTCAGGACTTGACAATTAAACAGTAATATGGCATTTCTGTTGATGTCATGGGGACCATCCTACAGAGGCATTCAATTTGGGAAGCATGAAATTGTTTTTGTTATGGCCTGAATGATTTTTTGGAAGGTACTTTTTTGTGTTGGTTGGGTTCTTTTTTTTTCTGTATCTGGTAAAACTGTTTTGGAAGTAGAAGGAAACACAGCAGATGAAAAGCAAGGCAGTTAATGAGACTGAACAGGCATAAGAACATAGTAGTTAGATGGTATGCTATGGGCCGAAGTGAAAGCATTTATTTATTGTCTCAGTCAAATGGTGACATAAGGTTCTTCTTTTCCCCCTTATGTTATTAGTCTTGGAACACGGGAAACATTTCCTTTCCCCGTGGAACTCCTCCAAGTCAATTCACTACGGTAAGGAAACCTAACCTTTAATACTTGGTGATAAATAAAACATCAGGAACAAAGATATACAACAACACATTATGACAGATATTACCAAAAAGCATGCACAGATCTGTTCAATAATGTCTCTTTGGAAAATTCCTGATGTTTCTAAGCACTTAAAAATTTAGTATCTGAGCACCTCACAATCACTAACCGATTTTAGTCTCCCTTCACTCCAAAGGCAGAAAAGTACATTGCCCTTTTACTGTTTAAGAAGTGAATAGTCAGGGATTTGTCTAAGGTTGTATGTAATTCTTTTGGAAGTGGGGCTTGAGTCAGGTTTTCTGTGTCATGGTCCAGTACCTTGAGCCATCTTTTCACCCACTAACAGACCTGCATCACAGCATTTAGGAAAGGGTTGTGTGATACATAATGCTCATTGGCCTTTTTAATATCCCAGGTCCTTCTAGTCCTAACTAATCATCAGAAAGAGTTTGCTATTAACTTAGCCTTTGAAAGAAGCTGCTCTCCAGTGTGGTATAATTTGCCCTGACCTTAGGGGTTGTACACAGCTCTACAACAATTTGTGTATTTGTAGCCCACCTCCCAAAGGAAATTGTCCTGGCATGGTTTGGGACCCAGTGTTTAAAAAGCACTTTGCTGCATATGGCTTGGTTGGGAAAATTCTACACAGGCAAAGTGATAAAAACACAATCCAATGAAAAAACTTCCCTCTGGCCAAGATCTAAAAGGGAGGATGGCGCCCAGTCGATTCTTCCCCTATGTTTAAGTTCTCTAACCCCTACCTACGGGAGCACTTAAGCACTTCAGCCTTAAATGCTTGAGCAATCACGTTGCCTCGGGGTGGGGGGTTGGGGTGAATATTC
Organism: Callaeas wilsoni; assembly: GCA_013398955.1. Classification (NCBI taxonomy): domain Eukaryota; kingdom Metazoa; phylum Chordata; class Aves; order Passeriformes; family Callaeidae; genus Callaeas; species Callaeas wilsoni. Next base: position 184,017 of record VWPU01010646.1, read on the forward strand.
ATCTGCTTTCCTGGGTCCTTGACCTGGAGACTGTGGATGTTTGATTGTTTTGAAAACTAGGGCATTTCTTTAGCACTTTACATGTATTTGGGAGTCTAATTTTAGGCAGCTGCATTTTTAAAATCCGGGCCTAAATTCACTCCCATAGGAAACACAGCATCCCTGTTTTTGGGGCAGAATGCTCCCACCAGGGATAATTTCTTTAACCCACTGGCCAGCAAAAAAAGAAATAAGCCCACCCAACCATCCTAGCAGCACCCTCCCCCTGCAAGCCTTTCCGATCCCCAAGGTTAGTAGGGGATCCTGGATGCATTTTGAATGGCTGTTGATAGAAAGTTGTGCTCTTTTCATTTTCATGTCACTTATTTAAAGAGGAGTCTTGAAGCTGTTGTTTACTGCAGCAATGCTTAGGAGGGAAAAGAATAGCGAGTGTATTTTCAAATGCCCTTAGCAGCTTTCTTTTTATTTTGCTCTCCAAGCCCCTGCTATTCAAGTTCCCTTCTCCTCAGAGCACTAACAGCTAGATTGTTCTGTGCAACCAGCTCCCATTAGCAAAAGGAGTCATGCACATCATTCCCATGAACTGCTTTAACAGCACAGTCTCATATGACGAAATGTGCCTCAAAGACAGAGGATGCTCGATAAATATTAACCACATAGTGTTCTCATTTAAACTTGGGTTTAAAATAGCATTTGGATTTTTAAAATGGACACTTATATTATTTGGTATCAGTCATCCTTGTCTTCCCAGTTTTAGAAATTAGATATGCCAGAGCATAACAAATCTGCATTAGAAGCATGGGGTTTGGTGGTTTATATTAGAGGAAAGAAAGAGGGTGGGGGCTGACATTTGGATTTACTGTCATACCTCAATAATCTACAAACCCTAATTTCTTATCAGTGAGTTTGTTTCCTTTGTTTACATTAATTGTATTGAAATTTCTGTCAATTATTTAAACTCTGAGTAGTCACAACTCATTTATTGCTTTGTATAGATAATATGAGATCTGACTGTGATTAAATTCATATATGGACAGACAGAATGATTTCTTTAGATTGTGGAGATTCCCTGGAAATCCTTCTGCATCCCGGAAAAGGTTCCGTTTGATGCGAATTAAAATATGCCTGTGACTAACTGTCATTTGAGAAGCATACCAATTTCACTGGTTGTATCAAAATCAAGCTCAAAAGTATATTCAGAAATGTATATACTCTCATTGCATAGATTCCAACATGTTTTGTTGGAAATATTGTTTTGTTGGGTAGTGTGGGAAGAGAGAAAAACATATTTTTTCCTAATGTCAGACAATTAGTTTCTGATTTATATCTTAAAGCACACCAGTTGTTAAACCTTGCAATTTCATCTTAGCTAGCACAGCTGTGGATGGCTTTACAGAAAACTCATAAAAATTTAAAACCATTTTCTAAGTCGGTAGACTTCTTCTTTATTATCAATGACAGTGACCCCTGTGTCTAAATGTGGTTTTTGCATTTTTTAAAAAATACACCTTCTTTTGGTTGAGTTTTGGGGTTTGATTTTATTGAATCAGCGGACCTTTCATTCTTCATGGGTTAACAGCAGTGATTGACAGTCACATGGATTTTTTTTTTGTAGCCATCAGTATCAGTGACTAGAAAAACAAGCAAATAGTCCCAACTGCAAAATAAAAAGTAGAAATTCTGTATCTTAAATGCTTCAATCCACTTTCAGAATGACCATGCAACCCTGCTTGAGTGCATGGATATAACTTAAAACACAATGACCTTAAAGGTGGAGTGCACCCCTGATAACTGAAATTCTCCAAGCTGTGGTTACCATTTACTCACAATTTGGGGCAATGCAAAAACATAAAAGCTTCTGTTGCCAGGATTGTTGCATATTACCACCATTCATCAAAACATTGTGGTAGTTGTCTGTTCTTCCCCACTTTATATTATTTTCATATTTTTTTATCACTAGGAGACTGTGAGAATCTGCACAATAACAAACCAATGGGTTTATGCATTGCAGTATGGACAAGAGAATGATTTCAAGTGCCCTGCTTCCAGAAGGCTTATTTAAACCATAACAAAATAATTAAAAATTGCTTGACCATACCTTTTTAATTGGCTCCCTGATAGAAGGGTTAATAGGAATTCTAATACCTATGTTAAAAAAGACAAATAAAGAAAACAGCATAATGTAAAATAATTCAGATTGTCTCTGTGTAAATGAGGCAATAAATGCCTGCAACATGAAACTCAGTCTGACTTCACAGCAGGGCTTGGTGCTTAATTGAAAGTCCTAACTAGACCCATTTATCAAAGAAATCACTCAGAGGGAAATTTAATTATCACAATTAATCTATATTTTTTAGAAAGTCCCAGCAAAGCACATTGAAAATTTCTTTGGAAAGAATTTTACGATGTTATTGCCAAAAAAAGTCAAGTGCCAAACCTTTCATAGGTTTAAAAAAAAAAAAAAAAAGTGGGCAGGCACAAGGCACGTTTTGCAAGGAGCAACTTGTATTGCCACTTAGACACAACTCAGAGTAATGAGCACTGTCACAGCAGGAGCTCAAATGGAAATATTTCTTCCTCAGTCACAAAACTGCTCCCTTTGCAAACTGGAGAGAACATCTGGCTTCTTGAGAGAGCTGTCCCACAATGTGCCTGTGGACTTGGAGTCCTTGGCACAGTTTTGCTTGGCTCTGCAGGACCCCCAGCAGCCCTCAGCTACCCCGTGAGTCCCTGCTCAGTTTGTCCTGGTGCACACACAGAAAGGCCAGAGACACAGCATGGCCTCTCCTCAGTAACTAACACATGAAGCTTCTGTAGAGTGAGGAACCAGTGGCACTTTTTGTTTCAAACACTTGTGTTGAGAGGAGATCTCTCCAATAGAGTTGCCCATGCTTGCATCAATGTTGAGTGTCCTCCAGTGAGGAAAGTTTCATTCTGAAACCAGGCTATTTCTCCTGACTAACTGGTGATATTCAGCTCCCAGCTGGCATTGACTTCGCAGCTGGACAAGTTAGGAAGAAAGGTGACTCTGAGCTCCGTTTTTGCACAGCTTCAACAAAATCTGGTGTTTTACATTGGTTGCTTTTTTACAACCGGGTAACACTTGACAGTTTAGTTCAATTTTCCTTCTTATTTTGAAAAGCAGCCCCTTGCTTCATGCAGAGCCAAACCTCCATTTCCAAGCCTCCAGTGTAAGCCTGGTGTGCTGCAGAAGGCTACTTCTGGAGCAGACAACAAGTGGAATTACATTTATGTGCATCGCGTGGCACTTGACATGCCTGAATGAAGATGAAAAGAAAGCCCCAAGAAAGTATGCAAGTCTCTGTCATGATAAGATTCCCCTTCAGTCACTCATTTAGGGCTTCTGAACAGTAGTGTGCAGCACCTGATAGGCAGGAGTCTGCTTCTTCACTTTGAGACCACAGAGCTCCAGCACCTGTATAGAAGGTGGGATGCAAGGAAGTGATGTGCTCACACTGGCTTCCATGAAGGGCAACAGTGGCCACTTCAAAGCACAGGGAAAATGAGCACAGAGATTTTCTCACTTAGCGTGGCTTGCACAGCCCCACACCTACTCATGTTTCCCCAAGCTCAAAGGGGGCCCATAACTCACCCTAAGGTAGCATAGTTTTCTCTTCCACTCTTCATAGTCAGAACGTTAGAAAGTATGAACCATGTTAACATTTTTGTTCATCACCTTCCTCCTTTGTCTTCTGTGGGAAAAGTTTCAGCTTGGTCTCTTGATGTCACTGAAGTTGTTTACTGCCCTTTTTTTTCTGTATTTCCTACGTTATTCAGGTTATACTAATCACCAGAGGGGAAGGAAACAACTCCAGAGCAGATTGAATTGACGTTTAATTGGACATCCTGTGAAATAAACATTGTGACTTGGATAAGATTAAAATGTGAGTCACAAGTCTGGTGAGTTTTCAGCTGTCAGGGAATGCACTGAAGGAATGAGGCAAGAACAGCAAAGAGAGAGCAGCTAGAAGCAATGCTCAGTAGAACAGCAGCTGCTGGACTCGCATACTTGTTTTCACTAGGCTTGGACTAAAGGTCCAGTGGACAAAATTGGAGAAAAAACCTGGCAATTTTTATTTAAGAATTATTACATTTTCAAACATATTTTAATTTATATTTATTTGCCTGTACCGAGCCCATCTGTTAATGCCCTCTGGCAGTAAACCACCGTCCAACTCCGTTAAAGTCTTGGATATTAAAGATGAGTACTTAGAAGTGCTTCTGGAGAAGAAACCCTCAAAAAGTTTGGCATCTTCCATGTACTCCCTTTTTATGTTTGATACTTTGCAATACTTTCAGTGAGTAGATTTGCTGAAAGAAACAATTTGCAGACACACAAATGAAAACTATATTGTAGCATATTTGTTAAAATATGAATTCCAAATCACAGAGTCACAGGATTGGTCAGGCTGGAAGGAACCACTGTGGCTCATCTGGTCCAACTTCCCTGCTCAAGCAGGGTCATCCTAGAGCAAATATCACAGAATTGCATCCAGACAGTTCTTGAATATCTGCAGTGAGGGAGACTCCAGAACCTCTCTGGACAATCTGTTCCAGTTCTCAGTATCCTGTACTGCAAAGAAGTTCTTCCTCAATTCCTGGTGATCCGTCCTGTGCTTCAGTTTCTGCCTGTTGCCTCTTGTCCTATTGCTTGGCATTACTGAGCAGAGCCTGGCTCTGCCCTCTTGTCACCCTCCCTTCAGATACTGAGACACTAATGAGTTCCCCTCTCTGTTGTCTCCTCTTGAGGCTGAACAGGCCCAGTTCCCTCAGCCTTTCCCCATAAGAGGTGATGCAGACCCCAAATCTCTTTGTGGTCTTTGCTGGACCTGCTCCAGGATCTCCCTGTCTCTCTTGTACTGAGGAGCCCAGAGCTGGACACAGCACTCCAGATGTGCCTCACCAGGGCTGAGCAGAGGGGCAGGATCATATCCCTTGACCCCCTGCTGGCAATGCTCTTCCTAATGCACCTCAGGATGCCAATGGCCTTCTCGGCCACAAGGACACTGCTGGCTCATGGACAGCTTGTTGTCCACCAGGACCCCCAGGTCTTTCTCTGCAGAGCTGCTTTCTGACAGATCAACCCCCAGCCTGTGCTGGGGTTAAGAATAACCATGGGGTTATTCTTTTCCAAGTGCAGGACCCTGCATTTGCCTTTGTTGAATTTCAGATGCTTCTTCTCTGCCCATCTCTCCAAGTTGTCAAGGTCCTTCTGAAGGGCTGCACAGCCCTCTGAAATGTATAATCAGAGCCTTTCACGTGAGCCTCACTTGATTTACCTGGATAGACCTGATGCTACACCTAGAGACAGAGCTCCTCTTTCAGACACTTAACAAGCATCATGTCAAGCTCTTACTTAAAATCATAGAATGGTTTGGGTTGGCAGGTCATCCTTAAAGGTCATCTAGTCCAACTCTCTTTCAATGAGCAACATGTTCTTCTCGATCAGGTTGCTCAGAGCCTGGTCCAGCCTGAGCTTAAGTGTTTCCAGGAAAGGGGCATCCGCCACCTCTCTGGGCAACCTGTTCCAGTGTTTTACCACCCTCATTGTAAAACACTTCTTCCTTATAGCTAGTATAAATCTGCCCTCTTTTAGTTCAAAACCATTACCCCTTACACTATGACAACAGACCTTGGTAAGAAGTTTATCCCCAGCCTTTTACAGGGCCCCTTTTATGTACTGAAGGGTCACAACAAGGTCTCCCCAGAGCCTTCTCTTCTCCAGGCCGAACAACCCCAACTCTCAGCCTTTCCTTGTATGAGAGGTGCTCCAGCACTCTGATAATTCTTGTGTCCCTCTGCTGAACTCACTCCAACAGGTCCATGTCTTTTCTCCACTCCAGAGCTGGACACAGTACTCCAGGTGGGGTCTCACCAGACCAGAACAGAGGAGCAGAATCACCTCTCTCACCCTGCTGGCCACACTGCTTTGGATGCAGCCCAGGACACATTTGGCTTTCTGGGCTGGGAGAGCACATTGCTGGGTCATGTTCAGCTTTTCATCCAACAGCACCAAGTCCTTCTCGGCAAGGCTGCTCTCAATCAATTCATCCCTCAGCCTGTGTTGATACCAGGAGTTGCCTTGATCCAAGTGCAGCACCTTGCATTTGGTCTTGCTAAATCACGTGAGATTCCCATGTGTCCACTTCTCAAACTTGTCCAGATCCATATGGATGGCATCTTGTCCTCCAGGTGTGTCAACCACAGCACTCAGTGTGGCGTCATCTGCAAATTTGCTGAGACTTGATCCTGCTGTCTATGTTGCTGATGAAGCTATGGAACAGTACAGGTCCCAGTGCAGACCCTTGAAGGACACCACTTTTCACCAATGTCCACTGGAACACTGAGCCATTGACTACTTATTCACAAGCTACAAGCTAAATTCAGCTCCTTTCTCCTGGATTGCTTTCTCCTTTGCCTCAATCCTGAGGTGAGGGAGAGGCTGGCTGTGGTGGAAGATTTGGTGATGGAGGCAGCTGTCTGGCAGAATCTGGCCAGACACCAGGTGGGCTGTTCTGGGTTGCACCTGTGGAATGGCTGAAGGCAGCCTTTGCTGGCTGCTGTCTCCCAGCGGTGGCTGTACAGCAGCCGCCTGGGTGTGAAAAGCTCGCAGCCTTTGACAGTTCCCAGAGCACTCTGATCCTTTGGACATTTATTGTCGCTCGGTAATTGCAAAGGTTGTTGGTTTGCTGCTTGCCACCAGGTGGCCTAACCATTCCACCGTTCATGAGGAACGCGACTCCATTAGAGAACAGCAGCTGGAACTTCTTAAGCTTTACATATTTTTCTTCCCAAGCCTCCACCTCCCCTCCTTCCTCCTCATTCAGTTGATTAAAAGCGATCAGGGCTGCTCTGATTTATCAACTCAATCCTTTACTCTAAGCAATTGAGAAAGCTGGTGCTTCCAGCCCCAGCTTTAGAGATCAAGCTCAGCCGCCTGTGTTTACCTCTTAGCCCAAATGAACTCTTGCCATAACAACGCAGGTACCTTGGACTTTTCCTCGTGCAGCAGCAACTGGAGATTGATGCTTTTGCTTGTTGCCTCTGGTATGTCTCTGGTAGCTGGTTCTGTGACCACCCAGGAGTTCTGCGCTGGCCGCATAAGCTGGATTTATTTTTTATAAGCTGCCTTGTGTCCCTGGAGCATTGCAGCGTGGATTCAGTGGCCCAGAGGATCTGACTCAGCAAATGGGTTTTGATTTTTAAACCCATAGACAGCAGTCTCCCTACTCAGTAGTTTTGGGATAGCCATGTGGGAACTGGCTGAGCTAAGAGCTCCTTGGGTTTCAAGGGAAGTTTGTACAAGGGAAGTTCATGCATTAAAAGTTGGGACTGATTTCCCAGCTTGGACTGAAAGGAGCCGGGCTTACTGATCTGAAAATGGGAAGGAAGATACTCTTGGATGTTTGTCTCAGGCATTTCTTGATGAGAAGGCTGGAGAAGGCTCTAGCTGTCACAGCATTGTGAACTAAGAAAAAACAATTGACACCAATGGTATTACATTGACATGCAGGTATTGGGAAGCCACTGAATGACTTCTTAGATGAAGGAAGCACAATTTCAGGAGATTTTTTTTTTCATGTACTGCAACACTGATAGCTTAGAAAATGGTATTTTCTACTATTTGCATAATGCCTGAAATTTTTCAGAAGGTACTTTCAAAACAAATCTCAGTAGCTAAAGTAATTAACTATGATTATTTGGCTAAAACACCCATAATTCATTTATTTACCCGTCTTTGTAATTATGCATTTCAGCTTTGATGTGTGCAAGGACAAGGTGCAGTGATGACAGGCAGGACCATCATGTTAGAGCCAGCAATAGAAGCATCTTCACAAGATCAGTTCAATTCAGCTCTGAGCTGGTGCCCGACAATCCCACATCAAAGGTATGCAGTTTCTGAATGCCCCCTATCATAACACAATTGCAACACAAGTCACAACTGCATTGGGCAGACTTTCCTAAATGATGTGGTGATTGAACTTTTAAAAATATCACTCATTTAGAGAAAATATCAGGAGTCCTTACATTTGGTAAATGGATTACTTATGAATAATAAATACCTGGAAATTGGTAGATACTTTCAGTTGCATCACAAAAATATCATGAAGTAGAACTGGGTATTTCAGCTACTTTAACCTAGCCTTGGGCACAGGAGAGTCCAATTCTGATCATTTGCAGGATAAGCAATCAAGTTCAGGGTAAGGAGACTTTAGCCAAGGTGTTACTCTGGATTTACACCTCTGCAGATAGAATCAGATGCTATCTCCTAGTCTATTCATCCTCTGAGAATAGAATTAATTTTGAATTCTTGTATCATCTGCTTGCTTGTGCACTTATTTGCTAACTGTCTGACTGAGTGAGATATTCTGAGTCAGTATGATTTAGGCATCCTTTATTACACAGTTTCCAATTCAGTACATTTTTTAATCAAGACTAAATTGAAGTCAGGTTCCAGGTACATATAAATATAATATATATTTAGTGAATACATTGCAAATCCCCTAGTCTAATTTTGAATGTAACTATAATAGAATAAGAAATATGAAGGTTCCTTTATTTTATAGAGGAGTGTTAAAATATTGCCACGTCTTAAAGGCAAGTTAAAACCTATTTTCATATTTTTAAAATCACATTAGCTAAAAGCTTGTTAAGGAATAAATAGTCCAGAGGATAATTGAGACTTAGCTGGCTTAAGCATTAATGAATCAAAATCAGATGCCAGATCATTAATTAATTCTACAAATTATAATGTTGCCATTACTGGCAAATACTATGGGAACTAATACCAAGGAGAAAATTAAACTGCATAGTTTCCCTTCTTACTATATATCTTTTGCCAAAAATAAAACTGCAGTAGGTTTTTTTGGGTTATTACATATATTATCTGTTTTTTAAAAACTTCTGAATGGTTCTTAATTTTTAAAAACATTTCAATTTCTTTAGCATGCTATTTATAGAATCTGCCTATCATAGACTATAAGGATATTTCCATCAGTGCTGTAACCCACGGAAACTAAAATGTAGCAAAAGTGACAGAAAAGTCAATTCAACACTTCTGAAGCCTCACAAAACTTCATGCCCCTTCAAATCAGCCTCTGTGGTAAAAGACATAATAATAGATGGGTCTTGCAATGTGGCCCGAAGTGGCACTATCTCAGGCTCTGTCAGACCAATGGAGAAAATGAATTAGATGAGAAGTGAGAGAGGCAAAAGAGAAGGTCAGCTGGACATTTCTAGCCACCACTTCTCATCCCACAAGAAGAGGAAACTTCAATATATTTAAGTGGTGGTGGACTTCAAACACTCTTCTGCAGAGCGCAGAACCAAGCTGGGGAATGGGCAGTGATGGGAGACCACTGAACCTTGTGAAGGATAAAACACTCAACGATGATGAGGTGATATAATGTGAGATAATATAATGACATGATAGAACATCAGCCTAGTCAGAAGAAAACTTTGGGGCCAAAGTGACAGAGCACCATTATCTGAAAACTCATGATATTGGAACTCTTTTTCTGCTATGGTGTATCTTTTCCTCTTTTCCCATCATGCGACAGACACCAAGATTACCTAGGATCTAGAACATGAAGGTGGTCTAAAACACACCCAAAGTGCTTTAATTAAGCCTAGAGGCCAATCCAAAGCAAATGTACTGCAGTACTAGAGTAATAGTTTGCTCACTTAAGCATCACTAAGTGGGTAGGCACAATCTCCTCTGAGATTAAATTGTCCTGAAGGATCCAGCATAGACTGTCAAGTCTGATGCCCATAAGAGCGATCTGTGCCTGTAAGAAAAAGCTGTGGAAGAATGTTCCATTTTTTTCTCCATACTGATTGCTATTTTCATTCAATTTTCTTCCTCTTTTTAATTGAAAAGAAGAAGTCTGGGTGGATCGTTTCTAGGTAAAATAGTAAGATAACCTGAAATAAAAATATTCTCACAGTTTCCCAAAATGAATCACAGCTCAGTTTCCAGTAGGAATCTGAGACTCATGAATCTTGTTACCAAGAGCTACATTTCAGCTGCAGAATATTAAGCTGGCACCTTTTTTCAGCCCTCAGTGTCTGTCCACCATTAATGACAGCCAAATCTTTGCCAAATCAAATCTGTCATCTAGATCAGAGGGTGCTAGCACCATGCTAACTGTTTTTTCTGATAGTTTCATATCTGTGCGGAATAGATGAATTCTTGGTAATTTTTTACCCTTTGGGTCCTTCGAGCTACCTAAAGATATTAACCTTTGCCATGCAATAAAAATTAAACTGTCAATAGGCAACACTTTGGATAATAATGTATTCTAATATAACTACATTATCTGTCCCTCTACTGAATTCATGGCCCTTTTTCATGTTTTGAGACAACAGATAGTACTGAAGCTGATTTATTGCAACTTTTGGCCTTCTGGCAAAATTACAGTATCTAATAATAGACCAGCAATTACAATTTTCCCCCAAAGTTGCTGTCTTGAGCACAAGTCCAGAAGAAGCTGAGAGCAGCCAACAGTGGCTGCCTGTGAAACACGCATGAGAACAGGCCAAGCACATAGAGATGCTCCTTCCAAGGACTTTTCCAGGTTGCAGCTACTTGCATCTCACCAGCTTCTTGACACATTGAATAGTACTTGAAGAATTGTTCCTGTGTGAATTTGTCCAGTCACTCTTTTTGTTAAGATATACAGTCAATATGGGTCACTCTTCTAGTTTTAGTGTCTGCAGCTACCCTCCTAGATTGGTGGTAAGATGATGGGCTTTTTTTGTAGTGAGTAATGACTCAGAGGTGAAAAGGACTCTTTTTACATGGTTGGATGGCCAAGTTCATGGTGAAATAGCTGCTGTAATTCTGCTGGGATTTCATATTATCGTTAATGATTTGCTAGGGCACTTGAAGCCTGCAATGCTATCCCTTAAAAGGATTTAAAATCTAAACACATTAAAAAAGCTCTGCATTTGCGCTGCGTGGCTTATGTTCCTATTTTCTGACACTACAGCCCTAATTCTTTTGACACTCTGAAATCTGTCACTGTTGGAAATTATTAATGCCACCATCAACAAGGAAAACTACAAAACCAGGAACTTTTACAACTGTGGTGTGAAAGCACAGTATTTAGCTGCTGTAGAAACATCTTGGGCATGAAACTGTCTTGTTCTTTAGCTTGTTTTCATATTTTTCCACTCATAGAGGTTAATTAATTACAGTATTTAATAGTTAGACCAAATTTATGCAGGCTAACAGAAACTTTGTCCCAGATGGACTCTGCCATGTAATGAAGGGTGGTTGATAATGACTTTTTTCCTTTCCAAAGGGCATCACAGTTATGGCATTTTGGGGAAAAGGAAACAAAACCACCGTTCATCCATGCAATGAGATATCTTGTGACAAATATCTTACTCTAACTGGTAAGTGACTCCAAAATAGATGCATTTTTTAAATCCATTTGTTACTGTCTTACAAGCTTCCAGCCAATTTATTGAGATAATTTGTATAGGATTGATTTTTGTATATACTTTTATCGGATAGGCAAGCACTCACTGATGCTTAATACATAATGGTCCTATCACACAGTGCTGTATAATCAACAGCCACCCAATGATTGGGTGGACTGGAAAAAGCTTTAGATGGGGCACAATTCTTCTGAAAAAAATAGTCATGCCAATATAATGTCCCAAACAGAATCACTAATTTCGCTATGCATGTCCCTTTTTCGTCTTGGATTGTGTCACCTTGGCTGCTCTTATCACTGAATGAAAGGAACTGCATGCCAGTTGAATTAAGTTCCTATAATTAAGATAACAGCAGTGATGCAAAAGAGAAAACTTTCTATGCGGCCATATTGTCAGCAGGCCCCAAGGCTGTATCTCCTGTCTTTGATGCAGAGGCTGTGGTCTATAATGCTGGTGAATTTGCCACAGATCTGGCACTTCAGATGCTTCTGGTCTTAAACCCAGTGTCTCCAATCCACTTGCACTGTGTCATTTTGAAATTACAAGTTCATGGGCACACACCTTCAATAAGCTAGCATGCACTCTTCCTGCTATACTGTCATTTACACTGAGTGATGTCAAAGAAAAAGAAAGAGAAAGGCACCACAATATACTCAATGAGCTTTTTAGATTAACAGTTTTGAGAATAATATAAATTGTAGTAGAAGCAAGGCAGTTTGTTGGGTTTTTTTCTTGTTTGTTTGTTTATGAGGCTGTCCTAGAAGATATGAGGAAAATTCTGCCCTTAGGAAAGTTAATGGGAAACAATTCAGCAGTTGAAACAGGGATAGGATTTTTCTGACTGTGTATTATTCCATTTCAATCCTTCCCTCTCTGCCTCCTCTGCAGCACGCACACGGTAGACAAAGAACAGCGCCTCTCCTATTTCAGCTGTCATTTCAAAGGAAGAAGACTGACTTAATTCCCTATCACCAGGTCACTTAATTGCTTGGCGGTCATAAAGGATAACAATTTTTATTGTTCAATTTAATTAGACAGCTTCTAGAATAAAATCATTTGAATTTTCTCATAACACAATCTTTCTCTTGGAAAAAGGATAAAAGCTTATTTCAATGGGAAATCATGGCTTGAGTCACATCTGGAAAAACCCTACCCTCTCAAGTCACTGAAATAAAACTTCTTTGTGTAGACAAATGCAAAACCTATTCTGGTTTGTGTAAGAATTGAAAATGATATTAAGTGTTTTTTAGCTATGTTGGTTTTTGGAAAAGAGGTTAAGCTACTAGCTAGAGAGTGTAAAGAGGGCCCGGGAAAATTGAAAAATAGATTATGTTAACTGATTGTGGCTAAGGATGAAAGCTGTCTTTAGGATCTAACGTTTCTTTAGGATGCTGCAGAACCTTACAGCTTCAACAGACACACCATACAGCAAAAATATAAGTTCTGACATTTAAAAAATCTTTTCCAGGGGTCAAAATATCTGACCTATTTACAGAAAAGGAGCAGATTGAGAGCTTGCCTGTACTGGTGCAGAAGGATGCCAACCTCAGCAGAGTTTACTTTTTTTCTCAAGAGCACACCAAACCTCCTGAAGTTCACCAGGAATTTTGTAGCACCTGTCTGGCAAAATATCTACTGGTCATCTGACTTTTCTTGTGGGTATGTGTGTGATGACTAAAAAAGACAAGTAGAGGGGAAAGGCACTGAAAAGGGGTGCTTTTTTACTTCAGTAAATTTACAAAATCAGTAATTGCTGAGGGGAGCTCAAAGCTACATGCCCAGTCAAGAGATTCTACACTTTACCAAAGCAGTTTTGTTCTCAACAGCTCTTCTGCAGCAATCAAAATGTATTAATTTTTTCACAGGTTGTGGAGCTGAAGGGGTGAAGTTTTTCTACCGTTTTAAGGCCAGAAGTTTGCCTAATGTATCCACTGAAACAGTATCAGAGTAACACTTTTTAATTTTGTTTTTTAAAATACCCTGCTAAACCAGCAAAAGTAACCTAATCCAACTCCAGCACAGAGCACATTTGTTCTGGTATAAAACATCTTCTGGAGGTTAGTGCACGTTGTTTGGAAAGAAATTTAAGTTGTCCAGAGAAGAGCCACTGGAACGCGAGCATGACCTTCTCTCCAGGTGTTATGTTCTGTTTTAAATAATGTAATTATAGGCCAGTTTCCCAAGATACTAGGCTGAAAAAGCCTGGTCAGCTAGGAGTTGGAGCCTTCCTCTTTCCTCATTCTTCCCTTTTTTCCCTTCCTGATTCTTTTCAGTAACCCATGTAGATGTGCCTCCTCTGAAGCCAGGCATTGCTGGTGCAGTAACTGGAGTTGGGAAAATACACTGGCAGTGACTCCATCTCGCTGCTCTTTTCCCCTCAGATTTGTTACCTTCCAAACTGCTTGCCCATCCTATTACTTGATAAAGCACTCAGGATGTTGCTGCACTTGAAAATGACCTGGTTTACTCCAACCCTGTATATAAACTGCTAGTACCCGTCTAGATCTTCTGTGAGTTCATGCAGCTCAGAACAGACCCACTAAAGCTAGTGGAGCTGCTCCAATTCACCCCAAATCTAGGTCTGATCCATCTTTTCTCATTTGGTTCTTTAACCAGTCCCTTTTCCTTGTTCCAACTTCTTTTCTCATCTACATTTATCAGTCTAGTATTTTGAAATTTTATGCAGTCTGGTTTCATTTACTGTTAAAAATGCATCCCCAGCATCAGGCACATCATTTTCTAAGCCTCCATCATGCCAAGAGAGTTAGTAAAACATCAGTTTTTCACTTCAGTTCCCAACCCATATGTTTTCAAGTAGCACTGGGGAAACATTTTTTAAAGGACAGACTCCAGAGATGTCTTCTAATATCATCAGCAATGATAATCAAAAGCTGCTTCTGCAGAAGCCTGTGGGATTATCAGTCTCTCAAAAGAAAATTCAGCAGCTTTTCTTGCAGTAACATTTATTCTCCACCCTTGCACCTCAGGCTATCCTTCACCTCAAGGTGCTGACACCCTGGACAACTCCATTTCCATACACACTTCCTATTCAAGTGTCAGGAGGGACCCTTAATCCAGGGTAAAAAGCCCTCCTGGATTTCTACGGGAAACGCAACTTAAATGCTAATAACAGTTTATCGTAGTTCCTAGGTGATACAATTATGCCTCATTTACAGTTGCAAAACACCTCTGAGGAAGTTGGGCTTTTTTTCTTCTCTAATTTAGACATAATTTCAGCTAGTCATGACATCAGTGTTAGGACTTAGACTTTGCCACAAAGGAACACACTGCTAATTTCAAGCTTTCTTGGCTAATTCCATTCAGACCCCGAGGTAATACAGCCTGTTTCTGTCCTGTGATTGGCAGTGCACTGGATGTTTATGAATATCCGGATAATGATCATCATTTCTGCAAACCTTCCTGCTAGTGACCTCTTTGACAAGGAGAATAACATAGAGCACGAAGGGGCAGTGAGCGCCCTGTTAAAAAGTTCGACCAAATACTCTCCAGAATTGATTTATCTGCAGCAATCTTATTATTTTGGACTTTGCCATTTCACCCTATTTCTATTCTTCTCCCTCCAAGCATTCTATTTCCTTTTCTTTTTCCTCTTTTTCAGTTCCTCAGATGATGCCTTCAGGACTTGCTGTGCCCTCTGTCCCTCCCCACAGAATGGAAGCATTTTGGTACCACCTGGGCCATACTTGACTGTGGAGCCCAGCAGAGCCCCACAGACACTGGGAAAGGACATTATGGGTCCTTTCCCACAAATCTAGAGATGGTCATCACCTGCCTTGGCTTGTGACTACCTCTTTGCAGGCAATCCCTGAGAGCAGTTTAGTGATGATGCAAACATTCAACTCCACTGAATTTCTGTAGGGGCGAGAGGATAAGCCCTTGCTTGCCCACCAGGGCAGCAATATGGTGAAAAGCAACAGCAGCCATCCTCTGCAATGCCTCCCGGCCAGCCTTGCTCTCCTCAAACTTTTGGAAAAGGGCTTAGCAGTTGTCTCCAGCCCCTGCAAAGAGTGTGGTGGGAGCGGGGCCAGGGCCTGTGCCAGGGTGAGGGGTGCAGGGTGCAGCAGCAGGGGAGGCAGGCAGAGGGGATCTGACCGCAGCCCAAGCTGTGACAGGAGAAATTGAAATGTAAATTCTGCACCCTGGCAATAAATTTCACAGCAGCCTAATTTTCCTAGGAATGACGCCTTGGGCAGAGCCTGTGTGGGCCAGAAAGGAACGGGCTTTAAATTTTCTAGAACTCCCTAATCCGCTTTATCAGTCGTTTCTCCCTAAACTGCTGCTGCTCCCTGAGAGATTTAAAGCCACAGTGGCTTCTTCAAGGCCTCTTCCTGATTATTATGTTTATTCTCATCCAGTCAAGACAGAGAAACATTAGCATGTGATTTACACTGCGGGACCAATCGCAGATACCAGCACTCAATATTTGAAATTCAAGCAGTAGCTACTTGCAACAAACTGGTCAGGATCAATCTGGAGATAAAAAGGAGGGTTTTGCCTTTTTAGAAGATGGTAGAGATCCGTTGTCGAGGTCTGTCAGTCTTACCAGTACATGCAATGCCACTCAGAAAGTATTAATACATGTGCCTGTGCTAGGTTTAATTCCTTTCTTTTGTTTAAGGGTTTTTTTTTCCCCTTGCAACCATCTGCTTTTCCTCTCATGTTTCAAGTCTTTATATCTATCTGTCAAGCAGGCAGTGGATTCAGGACAGGTTTTCATGCCAAGGCATTCCTTTACCTAATGAAAACAAGTGAATAAAACATAAGAGAAGTAGCTTTAAATTAAAAATAGAGAGAAAAAACCCTGAAGAAAACCAATATCTGAAGGAAAACATTTTTTCCTAGGAATATGCCTATTGAATAGATGAATTTCTATTTATTTCTTGTAATTTAAGTAGGCATCTATAATTATACCCTATTTAAATAAGGATAAGGACCTTGTCTGGCAGAAGAGAAATATATACATATGTGAAGAGTCAAGACAATGCAGATAAACTTCTGATGGCATGACATATTCATCCAGAGTAGTCACTTTTCAAAACTAAAATCTCCTCCCAAAAGCCCCCAGTTTGTATTATTAATGACATTTTCCTTAGCCTGCATTACCATTTCCATTGGAGGGGAAAAAAGACAAAAACTTTTCTCAAGTTTCAAAGGAAAAAGCGGTCTCTGAGCCACAAACATCAAATGCTTTTGCTCAAGCCTTTGAATGGATTTCATCCACATGGTTTTCTAAATGAATAGAGTGAGCATCCACTCCTGGCCTGAGACCCTGTGCTGAGGGACTCAGAGATGAGGTACAGCCAAATGGCAAACCTGGAGGGAAAAAAAAGCATGGAAAAAGCACTTCCCAATGTCACACTGCAACAGCAGCCCCACACAACAGGGCCCCTTCCAGCCTCCAGAGCACCGGGCCCGTTCCCCAGTAGCTTTGGTGAAGTGAGTGCATTTGGACCCCGATTTAAGTCATGGGTAATCCTGACGGCTAGGAGCTAATTTCAGTCTATACCAAAGCGTTGCGAGGAGCTGGGCCATTAGAGTAGTTTCAGTCTTTTCCTCCCGGTTTCTGCAGGCTGCATGGAAAGTTGGATGCCGTATCCTAAATGTCTGCCACCAACTAAATGTCCCTCTTCCCTGTTTAATGTGAGTATCCTGTAATTGGAGTGTCAAGCTTCTCGCTGCCACCACTGAGGAGGAGGATACGGAGGAGGAACCAGAAGAAATCCGTCTTTGCCATAATGAATGCATGCAGTTCAGACCAGATTGGGCTGTTCAGATGTTTTATTCCTCCTTTTCATCTCCTTTGTGGAGGCTCAAGCAGTACCAGAACACAGAGAACTCCTTTTAGGGCTTCAAACCCATCAAAGATCTGCCGGGTCCACTGTGCGGGAGACAGACAGGGAAGCTTTTTTTGATACATCTTTCTAATCTCTGTGCTGCCAGTGCTTTTTGCATATCTTGTTGGCTGTTGGTGTGGGGGCACATGGCAGAGAGGCTCCCCCTGGAAGCAGGGGCTGGGGAGCCAGTCCAGGCTGCTCTGCAGCTTTGGTGAGGCAAGCACCTGCCTCGTTAGGGGTGCCAAACAGCTGCTTTTACTGCAGTCTCTGGTGCCTCATTGTACGAGGTGGCACAAACGTAGATGCAGTGCCCACACTGAGGCACTGAAAGCACAAGCAGGTGTTTGCTGTGATGCTGTTACCTCCTTTTCACAGCTGTTTTTAGGGGCCTGGGCAGTAGCTCTCCCTGTCTGTGCTCCATATGGCCTCTAGCATTTTCCGGCTGTTTCACAGATGTAGAGAAGATCTGTGGCACCCAAAGGCCTTGGGGTTTTTTGCCCTCAAGCTGCTGCTAGCAACAGTTAGGGTCCTTAAAGGAGCAACAAGGGGGGGTCCACAGTGCAGAAGAAGCCCTTGCTGCAGCTATCTGTGTTAGCTGTCCGGAGAGGAGTGCGAGGTCTGCCAGCTCGGAGCGCTGCAGGAACACATCCATCCCACTGCTGCTACCCCGTGATTGCTTTGGTGAGGCACTGGTCTGATACTGCCCTGGCCTGTCTTGGTACCGCTGTGTGTACCCACCTGCTCTGTTTGTTTTGTTTGTTTGCCGTCCAGATGGATGGAAATCAAAGCTTTTGTTGTCCTACTCCATTGGCCTCCATCTGAAACGGTACTTGTGCCTACAGCTGTCTGAGCCTCTGCAAGCCACCCTCACCATGATGGATACCATCTACTCACTGACGAGCAACAGGAGATTTTAGTGTTGCTTTGTTGTCTTACTTAAAATCTGAAAGTGAATAAATCGCACGTGTCCTGCTGCTAAAGCTATCAGTCAGATGAGTAAAGATTGGACACTTGCAGAGATGTGGAGAAATCTGCATCTGTTTTCTAGGTTCACACTTTCTTTTTCTTAAACGCAAGATTTACAATTTTTTTCTGATAGTATCTAGTACTGCTGAAGTCAAAATTAATACTTGGAATGACCATCAAATTATGTTGACTGTTTTCCTGCCGTTCTTCTGATAATGCCTTTAAAAATTAGTGGATATCTTCTCACCACTGATTATATGGCATTTCTTACAGCTATTTAAACAAATCACACTGTTACAAATAAAAAGCAAACTCAAGAACAGACCATAGTTACCTTAGAGAGATATTCCAGACCTAGCTGAAAAAATACAGGAGTCATTTGTAGTCAGAAATATGAGTTAAGATTAGAACATTTGATTTTTTTTTTAAATACATAACTAAATAAGATTTCCTGCAGGCTTGAACAAATCATCACTAAATCCACATTTCAATAGAGAACAGGAAAACTGGACTGGGTAACTCTTATGCAGGCTGGGATATTTTACATCTCCTATTCATCTATTCACTCTTTCACAGTATTGCCCAGAAATCTTAGAATTCATGCATTGGGGTCCAAAAATAGCTTAGGAAGGAGTGCTAGGGAAAAAAAAATTACTTCCCTGGAAAGCAAGATTTAAAAAATACATTCCATAAAAATTATTCTCTGTAGATGCTACTGAACATATTAAGTTAGTGGTGTCTAGGTCAAAAACAAACCATTGAAAGAGTGCTTTTATCTGCCACTTGAAGCAGGACTAGCTGTCTTTTTGCATTTAGCCAGTATACATGAATTACTTTGTGTATTTCTTAATTGCTGAAAGTTTGTGCATAATCATTTTGCAGTTCGAGATTCTATCCTATGGTAAGAAATTCCTTAAGTAAAGACCTAAGTGAAGATGTCTTTCTGATTGCTGCAGGATTCTGAACTAGAATAGGTGTTGCTGGCATTCCTGACCACAGCAAGCCTCAGAAAATAGCCATCAATAGCCTTGGCCTTGTACAGCTGACCCTGTTTGAACTGTGATTACTTCTCCAGAATTCACCCGGGTTGTATTGGCAACCAGCATGAAGTATGAGCCCAGTCTGTCCTAAAGACTAATAACTTAGCCATGAAGATTGGCTTCACGTGCCGTGTTAATCGAGTCTCTCGAAGTCAAGAACGAGCAGTAATTTCCACAGGGAGTCAGAAAATTAACACAGCCCCGAAATGCTCACCAAATTGCCTTTGCCCTTAGTTGCCTACCTACATGCTAGATACAAGAGGGTGTTGGTACCAAAATTTTTGTTTTGACTTGACTTCTTAATCTCTGGGGAATAATGATGCCACAAAGGTGATGAAAGGCACCTTAGTCCTTTCATGAAATGACAGTGGGCTGGAAAGCACTGTGGTGCTCCACCTTTGCTCCAAGCCGTGCTGTGTCTCCACACATCCTGCCTTGTGAGCATCCAAACTCTGCCCTTGCCACCAGAGGAGTGCTCATGGGATTAAATCTCAGTGCCAGTCGGTAGGGTTTGTACCAACAGCCTTCTCAACAGATGGTAGGAGCCATGGTAACCAAGTCAGGGAACCTGCATGTTAATATTGAGAATTTATTTCTGTGTTTGTTAGCAGTGTTCTGTTTACTGAAGTCCAACCACTGTTTAGTCCTCCCTCACCAGCTCTGTCTCTTATTGCTCCCTTCTCACCCCTCTGCATTTGGTTGTTGAGACTCCTACAAATGACCACAGAGGAAATGGAGAGTGCTCACAGGATCTGTTGGGTGAATGGTGAACCCCAAGCAAGCACACTATTTATTCAGAAATATTTCAGGCTGTTTTCAGGAGCCAAGAGAACACTGATTTCTGATTGTGCTTACCTCTTAAAGGGGAGCACACAAATCTCTGTGGCCACTTTCCATTTCAATGGCTACTGAAAGAAATCTGTTTGGGGAATTGCCTTTCCTTACTTGTCTAAAAATCCTTTTGTGCCATTAAGACGCTTTACTAAGAGAAACAAGATCTAGGGGCTTGTTGAGGCACAGTTTTCACTACCCAGTAGAGTTAGTCTCATTAAAATGGACCTCGTCTCCTCACTGCTCCTGCACATACTGTCAGTTTATCACAGATCATCTGACATCTCCAAAATGGAAAGCATGACGTAAAGCTGAAAAAGAGCTCGAGACTGAAAAAAGTCAAAATGAAAATTGCAAAGACTTTGGAGTAACAGGGAGCTGGAAAAGATGGCTGTATCCAAACTTGTGAAGTCTTCAGGGTACCTATACACCAGCCAGAGGGAACAGTAAATGTTCAGGGCTCTGTACCACTCTCTTCCCCCGGCCAGCTATGCCAGGAGCAGTGCACAGTCCTGGAGCCCTGCATACAAGAATAACCTTCTTAGGAAAGCCCTGCCAAAACGAAAGCCCTTGCAGGAATACCTTTCTGCCTTCCCCCCACCTCAGCTCAAAGAACATGGACACAGCCATGAGAGGCTGCAGCTGGCAGAGGCTGCCCGCCCACCGTCCTGCCCAGACCCCTTGTCTGCACAGAGCAGGCCAGCTCAGGTCTTTCAGGCAGCTCTCAAGGGCAGCAGTCCTGAGTGTTGGTTTACCCTTGTGTTTTGGGCTGGGAGCTAGGAAACAGCAGAAGTGCCTGGGTGAAAGAAGGAAAAATAGCCCCCTGAGACCTTCTCCGGGTCAATGAGGAGTGCAAATCCTGCGCTCAGCCTGACAAAAGGCAACAACCAGAAAACTACCAGGAGACAGAGGGGACACTGAGAAAGCCCTGGATGCAGAGTGCTGTGGCTGTGGGAGAGGCGGGGGTGGGGTCGGGGCGAAGCACCTTGCCTTCCAGGGAAATGTCCCTCACATTGGCTGGGAGATGACAGCTGCTAGCAAAGAGCGGCTGCTGACGTTCCTCTCAAAGCTGGATTGCCTCAACTGGATTTCCACAGTGCTCAAGTGGGCTCAGCAAAGGGAGATGCTGGTGGATGGGTAAGGATGGCCACATGCTGCAGGGAGCTCCTGGCTTCTGAGGTGGCCTCGCTCTGGTGGAGACTCCCTCCCCTCCCGAGAATGGAAATTCCTCCAGAGGGAGCCTGCTGTGGGAGATGTAATTTCTCCTGTTGGTTTCCACGTGACAGCAGTAAATTCTTTTAATGCTCCTTAAGCTGAATTTTCCACGGGCAGTTTTCCTAGGAGACTATTTTTGCATGCATTTCCTCGTTGCCTGGACAAGACCAAGAGAGATTTGAAGCCAGACCGTTGCAATAACTCAGCTCCACATAACAAGCCAGGTTCAGTAGGGGTGGGGAAAACAAACAGTCTGGGGATTGACAGGAGGAGAGATTTAAACGGTGAAGGAGAGCATCGTACTCTGACTGGGACTTCAGTGGGTTTTCAACATAGCAGGAGGAGAGGCTGTGGCACAAAGCAGTCCCTTTCTATAGGTATGTGTGTATGTATATATGAATGTATATATGTTGAATATTTAGATTAGCCTCCCTTATTCAATGTGTAAAATGCACAGAGGTATAACTGGAACCCGAGACTTTACCTCTGACAGTCCCTCTGCTCCCACAGACACCTTTGTCCCAGGCAGTCCCACTGGAAAAACAAACGAAAAAGCAAACCAACCCCAAGCCAGCATCAGCAGTGCAGAAACAGCAAGGCTTTCTTATAAACTGCCATTCAAAGGCCCTGTAATTGAATGCATGGGGCTGCTCTGTGTGCTTCCCTGGGGAATCTGCCTCTCCCACTCCCTCCCAACTTTGACACTGGGAAAGCAGTTTTCGGGCAGGAGCAGCCTGGCCCTGCCCGCGCTGACCTGCAGTCAGCGGCACCATGCACCGCCTTCACCGACGCCATGCGCCGCCTTCACCGACGCCATGCGCCGCCTTCACCGACGCCATGCGCCGCCTTCACCGACGCCATGCGCCGCCTTCACCGACGCCATGCGCCGCCTTCACCGACGCCATGCGCCGCCTTCACCGACGCCATGCGCCGCCTTCACCGACGCCATGCGCCGCCTTCACCGACGCCATGCGCCGCCTTCACCGACGCCATGCGCCGCCTTCACCGACGCCATGCGCCGCCTTCACCGACGCCATGCGCCGCCTTCACCGACGCCATGCGCCGCCTTCACCGACGCCATGCGCCGCCTTCACCGACGCCATGCGCCGCCTTCACCGACGCCATGCGCCGCCTTCACCGACGCCATGCGCCGCCTTCACCGACGCCATGCGCCGCCTTCACCGACGCCATGCGCCGCCTTCACCGACGCCATGCGCCGCCTTCACCGACGCCATGCGCCGCCTTCACCGACGCCATGCGCCGCCTTCACCGACGCCATGCGCCGCCTTCACCGACGCCATGCGCCGCCTTCACCGACGCCATGCGCCGCCTTCACCGACACCATGCGCTGCCTTCACCGACAAAGCGTCTGCACAGGGAACCAAGGAGGATCTTAACGAGGGAAAAGGAGCCACGGCTGGAGGATGAACACTGAGCTAACAAAATCCAGAGGCAATCTCACGCCAGGAGGTGTTGGCTTTGCTGTTTCCTGCATTTGCAGGTGACATCAGTTAATGTGTTAAAATGGCTAATGTGTCATTAAAGGAAAATGGGATTGAAATGAAGGATTCTGGATGTGGGAGGCAAGCCCCTTAAATTCCCTGCTGTAAATGCAGGGTTTGTGAACGAGCCACTGCCACCAGATACTTTGGAGGAAAAGCCTAGCTAATAATTGGAGAAAATGGCATGGCACAAAACTCTCCAAGCATTTGGCCTGGAGGCTGCGCGTCCATTAGAGGAAATCAGAAAGTCAAAACAGACACTGTGTAATTTCTCTGTACTTGCATTAACCATATCCCCAGCACTAGCAGTGTGGTTCACTGTAGTATAATAAAGCACTTTATTCCACACCATCACAGCTAAGTATCCTCATCAGATGGAGCATCACAGTGGCTAGAATTCACTTTTCCATTAAGGAGATTGTGCATCTTGCTAAGACATTAGTCTGTAGCTGCAGCAATGTTTTGATTGTTTTAAGAGGGCAGAGCTTGGTGATAAACATTCACCCTCCCAGCCCCAGAGGAACTTTCAGTTTAGTAAAAAACAAAAAAACTTTTAATTTCTACTATTTGGCAACTACCTTGGTAAAATATTTTGTCTAAACTACAATGTTAATCCAGTTGTTTCAGTGCACAAAAATTGTTCCTTTTTAGGCACTAGAACTGGTTTCCTTGTGAGGTTTTATTGCATTAACTCTTCGGGAACTCTAAAATCAACAGAGCTGTCAAGGTATGGGTCTTTGCTTTTTTTGACCTGGAGCACTGCCTGAAGGTTGGACAAATTAAAATCTGAACTGGACTCTTCTGAGAGATGCAGGGGGATAAGAGAAGCAACAATGGATGCAAGTTGGTATGCAGGAAATTTGGATTAGATATTTGAATTTTTACTTTTTTTTTCCACAGGAAGAGGAGTCAAAACACTGGATCAAGAGCCCACAGAACCTGTGGTCTCCATCCTCAGCAGCATTAGAACTCCATATGGACAAGGCTCAGCACAACCTCTTTTAATTGGTGCTGCTTTGTGCAGGGGTTGCCCTACATGATCCCTGAGTCCCTCCCAGCCTGAATTATTCTGTGATTTTTGTCATCAACACGGAGAACAAGAGAAGGGGGACAGCAGCATAGCCAATTTTACAAGCTCTTCATATTCACTGTACTGCAGAGCCAGAGAAGACGAAGCTGGATGCCCAGACTTCCTATGCTGATAGCCTCTACCCAAGTGCATGTGGATGACTGGGAGCTGCACCAGCTGCTGGATGGGGCAGCTGGGTAAGAACATTGTTTCTCCATGTTTGGGAGCCTGGGAGGGCTGAGGGTTTTTAAGCATTTTTTTGTGCCTGTGGGCATTGCCACATGCCCTTTGAAGCCTCATATGAAGCTTCTGGAGTGATGCTGAGAGCTCTCTGGCTGAAAAGTCCTGAGGTTGGTGTCACAGAGCCAAAGTGTTCTCTCAGGTCTGCTCCAACCACTCTGAGGTTTGACTGGGTGGGTATAGCCAAGACCACAATTAAAAATGAGGATTTCTGTAGTTCATTTAACTGGTAGAAATTTCCGCCTGCCTTTTAATCCTTGAAGTAATTTTAACTCCTTGCTGACATATGTCCATATTGGGGATTTATATATTTATGTATCTGTAAAATCAGTAAAACAACATACAGATGGGTGTTAATGCTATAATAGAATCCCAGTGATAAGCAAGAGCTTCTCTGAGGCCACCTTAAACCCTGCTGAAACTTAAATGCCAGGTTGTTATTGTGGCTTGTTTACTCTCACTTCTAGCTGCATTTTACTGTTTGGCTTCCTAAATCTCAGCAGGGAAAGGATAGCTTAGCTCCCTTGAAAACCGTGCTCCTCTGAAATGATGACTGTTGCTGTGGGGGAAGGGATTGCACTCTCTGTGACATGATTTGTAGGACCCTCTATAAATCATTTACCAGCATGCCTTCACTGTAAGCTTACAATTTGTGGAGCTTTAAGAAATGTAAGGAATAACGATGCACAAAGGAAGAAAAACCAAACCAAACCAAACCATACCAGAAAAAAACCAGATGAAGAGATGACATCTCTAAAGCCCTTTCCTGGAAAACCAAAAGCCTGTATTTAAGTCACAGGGACAAGCACTGAAAGCATTTTAATGGGTGAGTGCCTTGCTGCACCACCACCACGTGTTGTACAAATCGTGGCTTCGTGGCTTCAGAGCAGACGGGGAGGGGGCTTGGCCAGCCCTGCACAAACAGAGTGGCTGTGACCCTTGTGTCTCCCTCTTGAAGCCCTTAATAAATCATCCTGCTGTGCTCATAAAGTGGAGTTGAGCAGCAAAGCAAAGGCCTGAGCATGCAAACCCGATTGGAAAATCAAGGGATTCTAAAAGGGGAGGGCAATACCTTCCAATTCTGTCACAGGGCAACACCCACATATGGTTGCGGATAACACCGGAGCAACTGCTGGGGAACTAACGTGGCAGTATTACATTTTTCTTACTGCTGAAGGAGATGTCTGGCATAATTCTTATGCCAAATGGAAATGCTGATACAGATTTTAAGTGATAATTAATGTCAGTCAGCATTATTATAAATAGAAATCCTGTCTCAAAAAATATTTCTCTTTTTGATGACGGATTTGGTGATACAGCTATCTTCCTTTCCTTGTCAGGTGCTTCACTTGCTTCACACTCAGCAAGGTGATTAAAAAATAAGCACTCCACAATATCAGTAAAAATTGCATTAAATGAAGAAGTGAGGTGTTTTTGAGTGGGATTCAAACAGAGATGTTTCCACTTCAGGTCAGAAGTGACCAAGACATTGAAAGCATTTTCTACCCAAGATGCACCATAAAATCTAAATGACGTGAGAGGTAGCAACAGGTCTGCCTCAAGGATGGGGTAAACAGTACCAAATATGCTGATGAAGCCGAGGAGTCAATCTTTCCCCATTTTATTGGCTGAAAGACATAGGCCCTGGGGATTCACTCTATGATCTCCCATGGACCACAGTCCCTTCCCAGGGCAGATGTGCTGTGGGGCTGGAACAGGAGGCACTACATGAGCATCCTGTATTTGGTGATAGCCAAAAAAAGTGCTTCAGAGAAACTGTAAATCATGTAGAAAATGGTGCAACATTTGGTAAGGTAGGCTCACCAAACAAATTGTATCTAAATACAGGCGTGTGTAAAGGGTAGGGATGCAGAGTGGAAGCCACTCCTGGAAATGGGCAAGCAGGGTAATCCCACAATAACAGCAAAGGCTTTAAGGTCATAATGGAGAAGCAGCTGAACACGGGTTGTGAGGGCAAAGCTGCACTAAAAAGAGGTAAAATAATTGCTGTATAAAAAGAAAGGAATGTGAGCAGATTCAGGCATAGATTTTTAGGTTGTATATAGTTGAGATGAGGCCAGTTCCTGATAATGCTCAGCTTCAGAGTTTATCTTTTTTAATAAGAGTACAGTAAAATTGGTGGCTGCACAGAAAAAAACCAAAATGCCACAGCAAGTGCCACAAAAATGGTTTAAGAGCTGAAGAAAGTACTTTAAAGTGAGAAACAGAGCACAATTTGTTTAGCCTATCAAAAAAAAGGACTGAAAGGTGACGATTACAGTGTGCTATTACCTTCGTGAAAGAGTGGGAACCATGAAGGATATTAGCATGGGAGGTATCTGGAATCTTGACACAGACAAATTGACATGGTAAGAATACATTTTTAAGAAGAAGGGTCTAAAGCTCTGATCAAGGTATCGATGGAAGTAACGAATCCTCCATCTCTTAGTGTCTTTTGATCAGAACATACAGCTGCACTTCAAGCAGAAGTCGTATTTTTGTCAAAGATGCCATTGCTATCTCTCTCGTTTTTATGAAAATCATCCTTTAGCATTTGTAATGGCTGAGACCTTTTGTGGCAATAAATAGAAGGGAACAACAGAAGGGCCCAGAAATTATTCCCCAGAATATTTTTAAGTACTTAGTAATTACAGGAAGTATTAAATAATTGAAGAAAGTAGTTTGCACAAAACCTCTGATCTGCATTCTTTAAAAGAAATTCCTGGCTCACAAGCTTCTTTCTTTCTGCTCCTTGCAGAACCATTGGCAGGAACACAACAGCATTTAGCAGGTTTTTCCCAGTGCTGCAGCTCTTTATGGCAAAGACTGAGGGTTTGGAAATGCCCTAGGAAGGCTGTCAGGAGCCAGCGGGCATCGGGCAGTGACAGCAGACTTGCAAGCCAAGAGCAGCCTCCCTACCAGCATGTGTGATAGCTACTCTAATCACCACCCTTACAGACCTTAGCCCAGGTAAGACTCAAGGGAACATTTCCTTCTGCATTTATGCCAGCATTAACGCTACGAATCTTGGTTTCCCTTGCCCAAGATATCCAAGATACAGAAACTGATCCTGCCCATGGGATACAGGATTCTCTTTTCAAGAAATAATATCTAGAGAATGATCAAAGGCATCCATAGTCAGTGGATTAAATGGGAGCTGTGGATGCTGGCTTATATTAGCTTACAATTGAGTGTCTGCTGCTGATTTTGAAGTGCCTAAACTAAAGACACTAGAGACTGAAAATGTTGCCTAGCTGTGCTTGATCTCCATGTCCCAGAGGAGTAAAGAAAGCAATAAAAACTAATACTGTCAGGAACTGCAACATGCCCCTAGTGACAATGCACAGGGAGCAAGCAAAGCAGGGTAGGAAGCTGTTCCCGCAACCCACCATAACAATGTTCATGTGCGAGATCATGTTTTGCACCACTTTTAGGGTGACTATGGAATTTATTCCAAAGGTAGAGCAAGAGCTACAGAATGGTGAGTGTGAAAAATAGAGAGAAATTGTAATGTAAACTAGGGAACAAATTATAATATAGCTAGGGAAGAGACTGAGAAAAGTGCTGGAGCAGCAGATTGATGCTTAGGGACACCCTGACGTGAGTTCTGTGCTAGAGAATGAACATTTGGGACTGAGGTATTTGAACTTCCTACTCAGATTCCTGCAGCCAGCCTGAGTTTGCTGATTTGATTAAGGATTGACTGTGCCCATGTGAATTTAAATTGATTTCTCATTGCAGCATGAATCCCCCCCTCCTTCTCTCCCTCCCTGCGAGAGAAGGCACAGCAGCTGAAGTCACCTTTACAAGTCATGCTGACATGGGAGAAAGAAGCTAAATGGGAGAAAGAGGCTTATGGGATAATGAGCAAATATTTTTAAATTAGTGGTGAACTGAGTGTTTCTCCTGTTTTCTGCTCCAGATCCTGTCTGGCAGAAGAGAAAGGAGGAGGCAGGACTGGGATGGGCTAGGAGAGCACTAGGGTGAATGGGATTCCACCAAGTGGCTCTTCTCCTGCTGTGAGCCCTGATCTCTCACAGCTGGGCCTCCTTCTTGCTCTGATATGCACAATTTTCATTTTGCCCTCTCCACTGCAACAAGCATTAATTTAAAATTCCCACAGGCACAACTTCAGAGGCCTCCTAGTTTCCAAAGGAGAAGTAAGCCAGGTGAACCATGAATTCACCCTATAGGTGACAGGGACTCTTTTCTGACTGGTTTTCCCTTACCTTTAACCTCGTTCAACCCTCCAGTATCATTGATGCATTAGTGAAGTGCCTCGAATCTGCAAGCGACATAATTTGCTCGACGATCAGCATTCTCCATCAATAATGAAACTAAAACCATAGCTTAATAGGCAACAAGGCTAGAGCAGCTGGCAGTGCTGCACAAATCTGGCACTCTTGCTGCTGAGTTTATTAGACGTTTTATAGTCCTGGGAACTAAAGATAATGGATCCCGTTCCCATATGCTGCATCAACAAGAGCTGGGACTTCGTCGTGCCTTTGATCTATGAGGCAGCAGTGAATACGACCCAGACACAAATGCTAAAATGAATCAATCCTAAGCTGTTAAAGAGACACCACGAAGCACTTTCCAGTTTTCAGTTCTTGCTTTCTATTCTCCATTCCATGAAATACTGTCCCAAGGGCTTTTAAATACAACAGTTTGCTGCAGAGTTTGGGATCAGGTTGAGAGGAATTGCCCCTGTGGATCAAAAATAGAGATGAAATTTAGAGCCCATTACCCTTAGTAGGCACTTGTGAACTCCACCCATTCCCTATGAGGCAAAAAGCTTTTGGGGATTGCTTTAATTTTTAAAAAGTGCTCTGTAATTATGTTCATACAGGTTTACTGTAGGGTTCATAAAGCTATTCTCCTCGGATGACTAGAAAACAAACTTTGATTTGTTTCCAAGTACAGAAAACTGTAAGTATCTGCAGCCAAGAGAATTAAGAAAAAAATTGAAACAGACTTTAGTCTGAAGCTGACCAATAGTGAATACTACTCAGGTGCTATCATTGGCTGCTTCAGAAACTGTGATACCTTCCAATGTTAGCATGTGAAGCTGCCATAGTTGCTGCAGTCTCAAATCCATTTCTGTTGAACCTACATCAATGTATTCTAGTTTAGCCATTGAAAACCCCTAATACTCAATATCCACAAATTGTTTTAAAGCAAGCATGCAAGGAAAAAGGAAAAACTCTAAAATAGCAGCCTCTAGACTGACACCTGAAATATAAAACAGAGACAAGAGAAAAATGCTAGGATATAAAATCAGTTTTCAAAGCAAGGAGAGACTGTCTGGCTATGTACACAAAATGAAAGTTTCACCAAGACATTATCACATAAAATAGTTCGGAGAGTTCCTACTCAAACACAGGGTTGTGAAAAGGAAAGACAATCAGCTCACTCCTGATTACGGATGCCAGGAGGAGCTGATGACAGCCTCAGGCAGTTTTGTGGCTCCATATGCCCAAAATCTCTGCAAAAATCACATCAAGTGGCATTTGGTATTTAACCTTGCTGTGCCCTTTACTGCAGGAAATAATGCTACTTGGGTACAACAGCTCCACAAAATCATGAGTGTTTTCCAGTAATTAGTATCAAGTAAATAACTCAAAAAAGCTGGATGAAGAACTAAAAAAGAGACTAATGTATTCATTAGTATGGTAAATTATTTTCTCCCACGTGTATCTGAATGGATGGGCAAATAATGACTCTCTTAAGTTTGTGGAGCATCTCACACCAGGGAGAAGACCTGATTACTGTGCATATTGCATCATTCTGTTAATTTGGACAATGAAACCCAACAGCTATTTAACAGCACACCCAAGTTTACAATGTGAGGTAGAATTATTTTGAGACAAGTTAGACTGCTAATGCTAGTATGTGGATTTAAGAGATGAGTTTCTCAATGGCTCCATGAAATCCAGACTTAGCTTGTAGGAGCAAAACAAAAAAACTGGGTCCAGGGAAGAACTCAAGCTTTGCATGATTCATGCAAATCATATGGCAGGCATTTTATTGGTGCTGGCCAAGAAAAAATGAATTTCAATTTTCAGCACTAAAGAAAGCTTGTTAGGAAAGCTTCCCATTAGGATGCTCCTTCATAGGTGTGGTAGGTGTTTGAACTTTTGACTCAAAAGAATACAAGGAAAACTAATTTAGGTGCAAGGGGAATAATACAAATATTGAGTTTGGTAAAATTCTGTTGCCCCCAAAAGAAATCATCTGAAAACTCCAGTACAGATGATGATTTGATGAATGTATAAAAGAGAAGTTAGCAGAGTTCAAGTTGAAGTCTCCAACAGCAGCCAGGCTGTGATTGATACATGCAGTACCTTATGTGAACAGCTCAAAAAGTTCCTGCCAAAGTTAAAAACAGCCCAAAATAATTTTATTTGTTACTACAAATAAGCCATGTTACGCTTATTTGAAATACATTCTTTTTCATATTTTTCTAAGAAAGCTTCCTTTTTAAACAATAATTTTAAATATACTCGTTATCTGAACACCTGAAGCCCAAAACACTGCTCCCATCACATGACTGTGCTTCTCACCCCAGCATGTAGATGCAGTCATAAACAGATGCCCTAACTACAGGCTAGCCCCTTCACACCAGGAAAACCTCATGTGCTGAAGAGAGAGGTGAGCATCACACCACACAACCCAGTGTCCAGAAGGAAGGCCATCAGATGAGCAGAGTTTTATCCCTAATTCTGCTACTCACATGTTGCCATTGACCAGCTGAGCTGATGATTCCGGACTCATTACTGCCACAAGCTGGGGTTGGAGTGATTTAGGTTTGCATGTGAATGATGCCCATGGCAGAGGGTTGCAACAGTTGCAACAGAGTCATGAATTGGCTGCAGCCTGAAAAGGGAGAAGTGGAGAAAAATCATGAAATGCTGTGAACTACAGTAACACTCGTGTTCAAACACTGCTAAAATAAAAAAGCTTTATGAAGCTCAGACAAGAGATCTAGTTTGGATCCTGAAAAAAAACCCAAACATTTTTCCAAGATTTGAGAGATTTGCATGGAATTGTTTTCCTGATGGGCTTTTCCTTGCCCCTGTCCTCAGCCCACGAGGTGGGCCATCCATCCATTCAATTAGGTCCCATTGCACAGCCCTCCTGTTTTTGTCCTGGTTCAGTCCCTCAGTCTTTCCTTATGAAGTGAATGATCTAGTCTTAAGAGCTCACTAGCTCAGTGACTCCTATCCAGCAAAACAAGCTCCCAGTCCTTCCCTGCTGGTACCTGCTTCCCCAAAGGCACAGCAATAAAGCACAGCCTCGCTGGCTTGGTGCCCCCCTTTACCTGGGCAGGTATAGCCTCTCTTCTCTGCTCAGCAGGTTTTCCTGGCTGCTGAAACCTCTTAGCAGCCCTGCTGCCTGGCTGAGCAGGCAGCTTGGTGCGTGGGAACAAGCTGGACAGCTGCCCTTCCACCTGCTCCTGCCAAAAAAATGTGCTGCACCCCGGGAGCCTTGAGATGGCATTCAGCCCCTTGCCCATGTGCAGAGACCTCCTAACCCCTGCACAGCCCCGGAGGACAAAGCACGAATCAAGACGCTGTTGACACAGCACAGAGGGGAGATCTGGTGGAGCCCGGGCAGCTCTGGGGGGACAGAGGCTGGCCGTGGAGGCACTGAGCTACTAAGACCAGGCTGCACCTCAGCAGCACAGCTCAGTCTGCACTGAGTTATTATGAGTCCCCCCATAATCCCCATGCTGAGCTGTCCAAGCCGTGAATGAAAGCCCCCAAATAATTAAACATCATCTGCTTTAGCAGCCACTAGTAGGAAAATAAATAAGACATCCCAACAGAGGAAGATAATTTCACGTTTACGCTTGCAAGGGAAAAGGGAATTTGAAACAAACAAAACATCTTTTTTTCCCTGCAGAAAGAGAAACTGCCTGTCAAAGCAGGACCGTAGCGACACTGAGGACTCTGTGCAAAATTCTTCTGTTTGCTTCTGCATTTGATTAGCTGCCTGCATTATGTGTTTTAATTTCCTGCCATTGAAGCACATTGCTGTCATGGTGATAGATGCTATAGAAATGAGTAAAATAAATAAATAAAAGTTCAGAACACTTTTGACCAAGTCTGCGCTAATTAGTGCATAAGACAAACGGACAAATGTTTTTTGGGATTTGTGTCAACCGTATCCAGATTCCTCCCCTGCTTCTCAGATATCAGCAAAACCCTTTCTAGAAATGGAAATAAAGAAAGGCAGCAGATGGTGCTGGGAATACTCGGAGTAAGATGTCTCCATTCAGACCCAGATATTGGTAGCAAACCATGGAGTTAAGAAGCATTGTGGAGCAGTGAATATTTAATGTATGGTAGTAGAAGAGCGAGGAAGGCAATATTGCAAAATGACTGGTAAAGGCTAACCGGAAAGGATTCAGAACTTGTGTGGGTGGGATGCTACCTGTGATGGCCAAAGCTGATCTAGCAGGAATAGATGGAAATGGGAGGGGAAGGAGAAGGAGGCTATCCCTTGGCAGAAACATGGGAGAATGGAGATTAATCTTGTTAACATAGTTTATAACACCAAAATGATGGTGTGGTACTGTTCATCTCTACTGGACTTTATAAAAGAAACAAAAATAGTAATAATTGTAACTAGCACAGGGTTCAACCAAGGTATCCTAAGAGCTTTACTGGCATAAAACTGTCTCTACTTTCAAAGTGAGGAAAGGATTTCTCTGATTGACAGCAGGAAAGAAATACATAAAAATAACTCCTTTCCAAAACCAAAGAGGAGTTATTATTTCTTGCAGAACTTCTACCACAAGCCATCGTCATCCCCTCCTGGCTGCCTTTCCTGTAGAGATTCGGAGGTACAACACATATCCTCAAGCCATGTAATATCACTGCTATTGTGCTGTCTATGCAGTTTTCTTTGATCAGAAAATTAATCTTAGTTGGAAATAGGAAACGAAAAAGATATTTACTGGACACAGTCTATATTAAATTAGCAGATGTTTAGCATTTTTTTCCAGGGTACCATCATTTCTCAGACAAATACAATCTCAATTTGGGCTATAAGTGTAAATTCTAATCTCAGTAATAACAGCTCCCATCATATTGCACTGCCACCTGCATATACTTTGCAATACAAATTGCCCAAAACACATCCTTCTTTTCAGCCCACACCACTAAATGGAGGTGAAATCCCACAGCTTGAATTTTTGGCTTTGCACAATCTAACTTGTAGACTTTGACCTCAAGTCCACCGTAGTAACTGAATCTCTGCTGTTGAAAAAAACTTTGCTAGGAATTATGTATTTACAGAGCATGGAAGTTTTATCAGTGCTGCTTTTGTTACAATCTGGAAGGAGTTGCTAACCAGTCAGTGTTGGATGCATTTTTTTTTTTCAGATGTACAGGGGAGTGTGCAGGGCTAACAGGAGCAAGTGCACTGCTGACATAGCTGTGCAGTAAGGGCTGTAAGTAAAGAAGCACAGAGTAAAGTCTTCAGTCCCAGTCATTCAAGGATGGACCAACCATCTGCTCTGGGGACCTGTTGGTCAGCATTGGTAACTGTGGTACCATTTTCCCAGATCTCACAGATGTTCTGCTAAATTCACCAGTCCTCGACAGAATGCTTTGGTCTCAGGCAAATCAGAAAAAATACCCTTCAAAACTTATCCAGGTGTCACTGGATGACTTGACAAAAGCAGTCACCAGTTATGCAAGGTCCAGCATCTTCCACAGCCATCTCCAGCTGATGGCTTATGCCACTTTGGCTGCAGGAGGAGTGAAGGTTTAGCCACAAAAAATCCAATCTTCTATGTCAGAAACCTGCAGTGTCTAGACCTGGCCATAACCAGCTGCTGGTCACTGCCATCAGCAGCCACAGCCCATGCTTTGACCAGGAGGAATTCCAGATTTTCTGCATCATCTCATTGCATTTTGGACACGTCTCCTCCTTGCCACAGGTAGTGCAGTGGCCCAGGAGGGCAGAGGCAGCTATCAGGGTGGCAAGGAACGGCTAAGGAAAGCTGGAGCCTATGGAAAGCTGTAGGGAACAGGGGAAAGGTGTAGGACAAGGCTGACACAGCCTTCAGCCACTTCGTACAGAGACAGCCCCACATGTGACAAGCTCAGACTGAAAGCCAACCATGCTCCAAAGCACCTAGAGGACAAATTGGGCAGCTGTGGGGAAAAATGCATTCCACAGCAGATGCACTGCTATGAAAATAGCCCAACCTGCTGACTGGACAGCCTGCACGGATCTCACTAACGCGGCAGGCTGAGCAACAGAGGTGTCAATTTGCCAGAGCACAGCATGTGTACGCAGAGACTGGCAGGGAAGATGCACATGAGTGGGAGAAGTTGAGTCCATCACTGCCTCCAATGCAAAGTTCAGGAGGGAGACGTTTAATGCACTCCGGGACGTTACTGCATATGCAATTTGGATTGCTTATCCACATGCCTTTTCCAGCAGACTGAAGTGTTTGTGGTGAGGGGCAGGGGGTTCCTGCTTCTGGGTAGTGGAGACCTAGCATGGAGTGCCTTAGTCAACCTTCCTTGAGTTGGGTACCACTCTGAGGTCCATGTCAGCCCACGCTGCCAGGCTGAGAGCAGAGGGCATGTGGCCAGGTGAGGAGCAGACTTGGGCAGGAGGAAGCATCTTCATAGCCAGCTGTTTGCTCCCAGCATTGTTCAGAGCAATTTCTGAGCGTCACCAAATTCTGCCTCAGGGCAGAGCACCAGCCTCATGCTGGGCTGAGCCCCATGTTTGCAGCCTCAGGGATGGGGCTGGGAGCTCTGTGGGGTGGCAGGTGTCTTCATGACACGCAGACACCCTTGCTTGTGTCAGCTAGCTGCACTTGCAGGCTCCAAGGAGACCTTACAACTAGATGGTAACACTGCTTTTGTTGTGATGCAAAGGGATAGGGCTGCCACGTTGCTATCCTGAAAGCATCACACTGCAAACTCAACTTCTGCGTGTCCTCATATGCATTTCCTTCCAGTTTTAGGTACAGATGCAGATGTTTTTGAGGAGTTTTCTTCAAGGCCACATATATCATCCGTCCTATAAATGATTGCAGTGGCACCAGCTCCTGTCCTTGACTGTGCTTCTTTGTCAAGTACGGCAGCGATAGCAATCACTTCAGGTTTTGCAAACTTGCAGATCACTATTGCCAATCTTTGTATGAACAAGAACTAATTAATCTTCACCACATCTTTGTGAAGAAGGTAAGCATTATCATTTATTATCTTTCCTGTTTTACAAATACAAACCGAGATGGCAAAACAAAAAATGATTTGCTGGTGGCCAGGCAAAGATAAACACATCGTGGGCAGTAAATATAGTATTGCTCAGTGAAAGATGGCAGACTGTGAAATTCCCAGTTTTTACCTTAATGCAGATAATGAAGAATAGCCATCCTAATAAACAGCAGTTCTTTGAAATGGGGCTTTCTGCTCTGAGAATAAGTAAAACAGCAGCTAGAATATTCTTCTAATTTTAGTGCAAAAGAAATACAAAGATGAAGGGCCCAAATTTTGAAACAGAGCAGCAGCTGCACACATTTGGTTTTAGTTTTTAAAAAGACCACATTTCCCATTTAGGCTTCAAAGTGGCTGCTCTGTCAAAAGGCCCACTGACATATTGAACCTCTTGACATTTTGATTTTTAATTTACTCTGAAATATTGCGAAGGGATCAGTTAAGTGCTGAACTTCATTTTTCTTTTAGTCTGCTGCAGTCAAATGGATTGGAGCTGTATCTTTAAAATCTTGCCCCATTTTGCCAGTAGTAGGGACATGGAAAATTGGCTTTCTGTGTGTGCAAAGGCAAGAAAGGATGTAGAAAGCTTGCTGAAAAGAACTGAAAATTGCCTGTTTCACTGTAGTTGTGTCTCAGTAAGATGCTCCTTGTCTGTGAAAATAGTAGTTGTTTCCTACCTTCTTATTCTGTATTTCAGCAATTACAGTAGCCATTTTAAGAAACTAGTTATAAATGTGGATTATTTTCATGTCTGGTCAAATGTTGAATAATGATTTAGTATTCCTGTGCCACATCCTTGCAAAGCACTTCAAACTGATTTGAGTACATGAGCCTGATCTTTTCAAAAATCTTAACTGAGAAAGAAGTAGCTGAAATTATCCTGAAAAAAAGCACTCAGGTGGCTCATCATTTCTTAACTGTACGAGGTGAGAAGGAGAAAGGCAAGACAGTGGTAAAAAAAAGCAAGGGAAGAATTTCTTGGGAACAAGCTCAAGATGCATCCAAAGGGAAATCCCTTAGGGCCTCCAAGAAGGTAAACAACTATCATTAAACCCTCCTGCAGCTCTTTGGCTCCCTTAGCTTCTTTTTGTATTTTCTTTCTTTCTTGTGGAGAACCCTCACACAATGCAGTGCCCTGAATTTATTCATTCTTTATATGTTTTGATGGATGACTTTTCCATTTTTTTTTCTTTGAGTTTTGGGCACCATTGCTGTCATTCTAAAGTTTTCTCCTATTAAACAATACATTTAAAGACTAGTCTGAGGAAGTTGCATCCCTTCTTGATGAGCATAGCACCTGGGCAACCAGCACAGATTCAGGCAACAGCAAAGCAGGAATAAAAGCAGCTAAAAGGGACACCTTCCTGCTCATGTACCTAAATTGGTCACACAGAAATGGCCCAGGTAAAGAATCACTCTGGTGCCTAAAATTAGGAGACATGAGCATCAAAAGGCAGAGTAGTGTCTGTGATTGGCAGGTTTCCCCAAGCTGCCATGTTTAATTGTAGCCCAATCCAAGAGGGATCGGTGCAGCCTTTGCCATTGCTGCTGCTTGGGCATACAAAGAGCCACTTGTCTTTACTTGTCCAAGAGGGAAGCTTGAGCATTGAGGAAATTGCCATCTGGTGAGCAAGACACAATGTGTGGTACTAGCAGTCACCTGAGCTTTTATTTTTGAATGTGGGAGGGGAGGAGCACTGTGAGGTTACGTCCTGTGGCGCTCAAGATGGTGCCACGCTGGGGAATCCTGCTGTCCAAGGGAGGAGGGCCTGGAAAGTGTCTGAGGATGTCAGCTGTTGGGATGAAGATTTGGAAAGATCATAAGGTTCAAGGCAAAGATAATAGAAAGCACAGACCTTCAAATGGCCTGGGCATCCCTTCAGCTGCTTCTGCAGAAATTTTTCAGAGACCAATGGGAGGAGTGACTGACTAAATGCCACGCAATTTAGCATACAAAGATCAAAAAGGACAACTGTGCACGTACCAGCAGCACGATCCCATGGACAGCAGTCTGGGAGCAGGGAGCCTACATGTGCCAAAGCACAAGATCAGAAAGAAAACCTCGAGAGCTCAGGGCAGGGTAGTGACACCTTGCCCTGCTTGGATAGCAAAGACAGGAGCTGGGAACTGCTCACCATTTGGTGATATCTGCCCTGTGGGGAGCACAGTACAGTTTACAGAAGCAAAAGAATTGCTGCATAAACTGGAGGTGTTTGATTGCTCCTGAAAGAAGTCCTTGAGCGCATTAGTTAAAATGGATCTCAGCCTATTCAAAGGCAAGTGAAAGGCAGGGGTAGGTGGTTTGGAGCCTGACTGCCACTGGAGAGTGCATGAAGAAGGTTTGCCCAGGACAAGTCCATCATTAACCCAGACAAGTCATCAGCTCTGGCAGTGAAGTTCAGGGAGGCTGTCTTGCGGAGAGAAACCCACCAGCTACCAAGGCAAGGGTCTGCCCTGGGATTCTGCACTGGGAGATGCCTCCTCTGTGTTTAATTACAGGATGAGAGTATCAAAAAGGCACAGTTGAAGAAGTAAAAGGGATTTCCTGATTTTCTTTCTGCTCATTTAGTTATACAGGTGTCCGGTTTGCAAGCACAACATCTTATTGAAGTTTCAGACAGATTTGTATTGATTTGAAGTCAAAACATTGTCCAACTAAGTGAACCTGCAATAAACTAATTTTATGCCAAGTTAAGCCTGTACAAAAACATCTTGCAGTGGTTAAAATGAATTGGCATTTAAACAAAGTAAACATAATTTGATAAAACTTCAGTGAGCAGATGAGACTACGCATATTGTGGCCCTGCAAGAACATTCGAGAGAGTTATTCATATAATTCCTGTTGCACAGAAAAAAAAGCCTGGATTTGAATCCATATAGTAGCATTAAACAGAAAGAATTTTATGAACATATTTTTTTAAAACATCCTGATTACAATTTAAAGACCCACTTCTAATTCTTTGACCAAAATAATTTTCTATTATAGTATCATTCGCTATTCAAAAAGAGTAAGGTGGCAGATAGTGTCTAAAGCCAAGACAAAACTACAAGATGGCATGTAAAATAACTGTAATTAAACAATCAAATGTAGCAATTAAACATGAATGATTCTTTATTAGGCTGAATGAGGATGCCAAACAAGACTCCACAGGTGGCAAGTTTATTCCCCCATGCGCGTTGGTATTTTCATTAGCAGCTCTTGGCATAGTCAGACATGCAAATCTGTCTGTGTTTTTAAGAGCAAGCCCCTATTTAGGTATCCTTCAAACCAAGGAGGATATGCAAATATCAAGGAGGACAGGATTAAAGTATAATGACGGTGTTTAGGAGATAAATTGAAGAAATATGCTGACAGTCAACAAAGTCAATGTTCTGCACAGGGAATAATGAAACGCACCACTGTAGCATGGCAATAGAAAATTCTGGGAAGAGTGTTGTTTTGCTGTGGTATCCAGAGGCCACTGGTAAGCCCCTGAGAGAGGTGCCAGCAGCACTGCTCTTTGACCAACATGACGTCCAGGCAGCCGAGATGGGCTTTGCTGGGCGCCACGGCCGCAGCTGGGTGGCAGTGCTTCATGAAGCATGGGAACTCTCCTTGCAGGCGGTGCTTTTTCGGAGCCAACTTTCCTGCCAGAAGCCACA
Source organism: Callaeas wilsoni (assembly GCA_013398955.1). Taxonomy (NCBI): domain Eukaryota; kingdom Metazoa; phylum Chordata; class Aves; order Passeriformes; family Callaeidae; genus Callaeas; species Callaeas wilsoni. Next base: position 223,089 of record VWPU01010646.1, read on the forward strand.
GGCAGAAAGTTTTGTCATGCCTTGCAGCCCTGCCACCCTGGAGACACGCCAAGGAGGCACTGGCACAGCTGCCAGGTTTGCTTGGGCTGGCATTCAACGTGGCCAGCGTCCCCCCTGCAGGAGCAGGGCCACCAACTCCTGCAGCCACCTGTTGCCTTGAGCCTCTTTGGGGCAGCGTTTTTCCTGGATTGCAATACTTTCCCCAATGCTCTCCAAAGCCTGAAGGCAGGGATTGGGCTCTGCCTGCAAAGCAGTATCTGCCTTGCAGGAACTCATAAGTACGACTTCTGGCTGAACACCCAGCCAGTCAAACCGTACATGAACCTGCATGTGGGACAAGCTGCCAGCTGGACAAATTGCCCCAGCAATAAAATGGTTAACAGCAGAGCTGTGGGAAAACCAAGTGAGATAGTAATGCTAATTATGCTGCTCTTCAGCTACAGAGGCAATGGCACACAGCAATAGAGCACTGCCTTTGCTGTGGGGAGCATTTTATTTTTAAAGAATAATCCAAAAGCGCTCACAGGAAAGTAACAGAGGTGATAAAGGATTTGGAAAATAAGACCTGTGAGAGAAAGGCATGTTCAGGATGCAGAAGAGAGGGCTGAGGAGACACATAACTGTCCAGAATCATGTTAAAGGGCATTATAAAGAAGACTGGGACCAATTCTCATTAGTCAGAGAGGACAGAATAGTAAAGAATGGATTTTAAGTCCAGCAGGCAAAAATTAGATCAAATATTAAGGAGAACTCACCAAGATAAAACAGGTAATGAAGCAATCTGCCAAAGAAGCACAGACAGTGGCCACTGCTGTAGAGATGCCAGGAGTGACCAGGCCCCCAGAGGCAGTGGGGAAACCACCCAAGAAACCCTCTGGTAGTCAGGCTGGAGACCATGGATAACAAACTGCGGATCTCCTCTCTCCTGAAAAGTTCATGGGTACAACAAGGCACCCCAGAAAGAACAGACTACATGGGAGGGCTAGAAACAATTCAGGTATGAGTATCTCAGTGACAGCGCAGAGTTTTTGCTGCAGCAGGGTCAGTATTGATGGGTATTGCCAAGCACTCTGTCCTTGGTTCCCAACTGCATTTCTCACCAGGGATGGAAAGTGATGGCCTTGCAGCTGGTCCCCTCATGCCTGGCTGTGACATGCACTTGGGGACTGCTGCTGGACTCGGGCAGTTTCTGGTCTTTCTGCCCAGTCCTCAGATGACACACAGAAATAATATGGCTGCTATAAATCCCAAATTACTCTCTGAGGTTATGCATGGACATGTTGGAGAAGGCTTGACCTGCACCAGCTGTGGGTAACAGGGAAGTAGCCTTGGGGCTGTTAACCAGATAGATCAGAAGAAATCTGACTCCTCTGGAGCTGACACACAATACAGAAGGTTTCATCTTGGCTACAGGCAACCAGTGCAATGGTGTTCAGTGAACTCTCCCTGTTTATTGAAGTAAGTTATCAAAGATGCAATTTGTTTCATTGGCAAATAAACTCCATCTTTTACCTTTTCTGTACTCCTGCTACAGTATTAGGACAGGAAGTTCAGAAAGGAAGGAGCTTGCATACAGGACATGCAAGGAGTTCCTCTCTCCTTCAGCCAGAGCTGGGGGTCAGATCACCTGTGGTGATTTTTCCTTTTCAGTGCCACATGTGCATAAGGTCCTCTGCAAACAGTTGTTGCTTGATTAACACTAGCAGGTATGTCCATCAGTGCAGTTTTTGTTTCATATCGCAGGGAAAAGATGAAATTACTTTACTAATTCAGAGACTAATTATGAATTCACTTTTTAAAACCCTTCAGTATTAGCTGGGATCTATGCTTTATAAAGCAGAAATAATAAAAAATAAACAAATAATAATAACAACTAAACAAATAAAGCACATTGCACTGTTTCTATCAGTGTGCACAGGCAGTACTCTCAACTTTTTTGTGTTGGATGAGGCTTGGGCTTGAATTGAACCTTGCTGAAGTCAATATGTGTCTTCTTTCACTTCTCTGGACCTTGGATGAAGGTGGAGTTTTCCACAGGCACATCTAGCCTGGCTGGCAGGGAGAGCAGTGGGGATAGGGCTGTGTATGCACACAGGCAGTCCTAGAGCTGGGGCCATCCAGCTTGCTAAAAGCAGTTTAATGCCATTGGGACATGGAGACAAAGGAGTTTGGCTTCTGGTTTGGCACCACCAGGTGCCAGCCCACAATGAGACAGAAAGCCAGTGCCACGTGAGGATCTAAATTCAGTTTTATCGCTACCCCCAAGCGACCAATCATCATGACTCAAACCTAAATCAGTGGAATTTTTTAAAACCCAGGAAGTACTGTAATAATAAAATGTGCTTTCTTTCCATGACCTTTTTATTTCTGAACCTCCATGAGTAACTGATGTCACGATTTGAAGAATTTACTTTTCCTTTCAAAGAAAGTAATGTTTATTTACTTAGGAAAGATGTGAAACTCACTGGCTTCCAGGAGCTGGAGTTTTAATGAACACTAGAGATATGAGCCTATGGAAAAACTGCAAGAGTCGATCAAACTGCAGCTACACAAAAGAACAGTTTGTTCTGCTTCCAATATGACAATATTTACCTGCCGTGGTAAGAGATCCAAAAGTCAGACTTTCCTTTGCATTTCTGCCCAAATCTATATTTACAAAGCTTGCTTTTTTGATATCCTCTCCAGCATCTAAATCAGTGAGCTCTCTCATACCAGTGATGATATTTCCACAGAAGACGGATTAATTTTATTTTTTTTCCATTGATCTGGGACTTGAAACAGCTTTGGGGAGGGAGACAGATAGGAAACAAGAGGGGATTTAAGCCTTTTGCCTCACCTTTAAAAAAAACCCGTGCTGCATTGCTGTCCCAGGAGTGGGCCCACATTATTACTACAGCCACAGCCACATCATCAGAGCTACAGCGCTTGGAGTTGTAGATCATCAGTCTGCTGTCACAGCCATGATGTATGATGGAAAAAGCCATCCATCTGCAAACGCCGAGCACAAAGAGCTGTGGCTGCAAGGATGCAGCGTGGCATGTGCAACACACACAGCAGCAAGCATTTTCTGAATAAAAAGGACATAACTGTGGCAAATCGAGACTCATCGGAAGGAAAGGGGAAGACATGCGAAGCCTCTCACCCCCAGGTCTCCAAAATTGCTAGTATGTTCTCAAATCCAAAAATGACACCGATGAATCCAGCTGATGCTTCTTTCACATGCACACAGCTTTCTCTTAAAGCTTACTTTTTTTCTCTCTTCCAGTGTAAAACCTCAATCGTATTTACACCTGCTTTAGGATCTTTACAGACAAAAGACATTTAAGGCTGTGAAATCTTGGGAGAAGGTAATATGACATGGCGGATCAATCAGCTGATGCTTCTTCTCTGCACAGCAGGAGACTCCAGCAAACCTCTTGTATTTTGTGTGGAGACTCAGCTCTGACTGAATTTTTCTTTTGGCACTATAAGAGAAGAAAGATATTTAAATTTTAAAAAGAGGAAGTGAGAGAGACAGAGAGAGCATAAGCTTATGCATGGCTGCAGGTTTCTCAACTGAAGGGAACTGTTGGTTGTCCAGGAGAGAAGCCATTTCTTGTGTTACCCTGCTGTGCAATACTCCAAGTGTGGGTGCAGAGAAGGTTGGCAGCTAAATAAAATTAAATAAAAATAATTTTTAAAAAATACCATGCATTGGTCGCAGAGCCAGAGATGTGGATGAATCCTGGGATGCTGATCATCTGAAATGGTTCTCCTGAGTTTTTAACACCTGTCACTGCTGACAAGTAAAGCCAGTGCTTTACCAAAGCAGACACTGAAGGAAGAGTTTTGTTTTTTCCCTCTCCATGCAAGAACTGCCTCAGCTAAAAGTCAGCAGCCACAGAGAAGTAGGTGTAGCTGTGAGGGAATACGGGAGCAAGCAGTTCAGTTACTCTACCTTGTGCAGAGGGGACAGCCATTCACTTTTGAACAGCTACAATACAATTTTCAAAACATTTACCTCTCTGTAACATAATACATTTGCAATATCACATTCTTGCTCATTAATAGTAAACTATGGCATACACATCAAGCTGTTCTTGAGAATGTAAGTCTAAAGGCCTTTGATAACCCCATCCTCTCTTTTTGGGGAATGTGGTAGGGTACCAAAATACTAAAAAAGCATTTCTTTCCTCACATTTCACATACTTTCCAATATCTTATTTTTGTTTAGGAAAAATTACTAATTCCTGATACTAACTTGCCACTGCAATTTTTGCCATTACATTTTTTAAATCTCTTCATGTCAATCTGCTAAGAAACCAGTTTAGTTTAGTTTCTTTTAGCACTAAATTATTTTCATTTTTTAATTCATGCTTTTCCCTCAATTAATATTGAGAGAAATCACAGAATCGAGCCAGTCACAGATTTTTGTTGCTAATACTTTATTTAAGGAAATTAAACCTTTTTGTTGGCCAAATCATCACTTGTAACAGCGATTAATTTCTTCATAACTGCAAAACTTATTTTGTAAAGTCACAATGCCTCTAAATCAACATACTCATCCCTTGAACTTTCCTAAACAGATGATGAGTTTTGCTACAGACGACAGTAATTTGGCTATTCCTCAAAATGGCAATGGATTTTTAGAACTCGGCTGCACAGAGGTGAGTTGCCTTTTCCAGAATGTTGGAAAAACAGGGAATTGCAGAACGACCAAGGAGGCATCCCAGGAGGGCAGCCCAGACAGATGATCCTGGAGATTGTGTCTGCGAAGTACCAAAGCACTTTTGGCAGCACAGCAAAGCCTTTCCAGCCCTACACCAACTAATCCATTTCCTTTGGGAATGCCTGGCATAGAAAAACCATAGGAGAGTATGAAAGAAAACTGCGACTGAAGTGATATCAGATCTAAAAATCATTCTTCAGAGGTCTACTAATGAATGCATCGGTATTGTCTAAAATAAAGAAAACATCCACAGCAAAGTGGGCAGCACACTTGGCAGGGGCGGGATCCCAGGACAGCTGAGAGCGTGCGACTGTGTGTGGCCACAGCTCAAGAGCGCTTTTCAGTTTTTCCGCTTGAAACCCTGCCCCATTTTGGTTTGTTTTCTTTCTTAAACTACTTTATTCAGTGCCAGGTCCTGAAAAGAAATGTGTGGGAGAAAAGCTCTCAAGGAAAGATTTCTTTTTAGCTTACGTGGCTAGGCCAGCAGTTTACAAAGCCAACAAAGGCCCAGGTTGCACTCTCCAGGACACTCAAACTACCATGGGCAGAGTTCCCTTATTTAATTCAGGAACTGCGTTTTGGCTTGAACACTTCCCCTGTTTATCCGTATCTAAGTAAGGGATTTCTCTAGTGATGCCTGAGGGGATGGGTCCCCTTTCTGACAGGCAACGGCAAGGAGAGGACGAAGCTGCCAAAGTCATTTTTGCCAGCCAAATTACAACAGACAGCTGATCCGCCGCCATCCCGACCCCTGTGGCAAAACCTCCAAAGTGCCCTCAATTCCTGCCTCCTCAGCCCCATATGAGGTGCTCCTACTCCACTGGGACTGCTGAACTCAGACCTCAGTTAGCAGGTGTTGTCCTCATTTGCAGATCCTTGGGAAGGGCTGATAATTAGGAGAAGATTTCCAGAACAGGTTGCCACCCTTGACAGCAACATGGGAAGAACAGGTAACGGGCTCATATGCAAAAAAACAACCAAAAGCAATTTAATATTACAAGCATTGGAAAGGAAAGAAAAAACAAAGTATTTTAAAGGATAATGGTTTTAATAAACTGTTAGCCTTATATAGATGCATAGATAACTAAATATCAGAGGTAAGTCTTGCTAATTATCTAGGAACTGAACTTCCCATTTGCATCTTCAGTAACAAGATTTATGTAGCTTAAATGGTGCCCACCTCTACACTTTGGGTTTTGTGATTTTTAAGGCTTGAGCAACTATAATTAAAGAGCGTTTTTGGAGCGAGCATAGCACTGTGCAGTGTAATGTGACATTCGGAATATATCAGCGTCACTTTACACAGGAGTTCTGATTATTTTCATTTGTGTGCTTCAGCCTGTCATTTGTCACCAGTGTAGCTCATCTACCTCAACCCCTGGTGTCTCACCTAGTTCATGCAGTTTTCCCCATTCCTATGAACCTCTGTCATTTTAATCACATGTTTTATGTGTTTAATTCTTAAGGTAAAGACCTGCTTTTATTTGCACACTAATGATTTTACTAGCCTATTGCATAATGCAAACAGTCCTAAAATAGGGCAGCTAATCAACACGAACGTGAGACATGAAGATTGAGGCAGCGCCATCCATTCACACAGCAATGTATGTCTGCAACAGAAGAGACTTTTATTTTTCTGTTAAATAGGGTGCCAGCAGGAACTGAGACTGCTCTTTGATTCAGCGATAATGAGTGAACGTTGCACCAATGAAATTTACATTTTGCCAGTGGTATGAAAAGCACAAAATTATTCCTCTTAGTTTAGATTTAGGCTCCCCAAATACACACTGATTTGCTGAAGTCTGAGTGCTCTGAAGCTCCTATTTTCATGAATGAAAATTTTGGCAATCTAGTAAAAGATAGCATCCAACATGAAAGGTAAAAGTAGGGCAGGTGACTACTCGTCAACATTCCTCCTGGGCAATCTTCTTCTCTGAAGCACATTAACCCATCTTCCTCTTCCTGTTCCCCTGCTGCAAGTGAAATCAAATTTTCATCACTTTTTGCTGTATCTGCTTCATCTGGAAACTTTCTGAAAATATATTAGAAAACCTGTATGAGGCTCCGTACTGAGGCAGAAGCACATTTCTCTGTGCTGACACCTACCATGTCAAACTATTATCCAGGCTTCCCGCTGGCTGATGCTGCGGGAGAAAGCTGAACTTTGACTTCAGGGTAGGCAGTGAAAGGTAATTTGGTCTATGTATCACATCTCAGGCAGGGAGAAGGCTGCAGGTCTCATATAAAGCAGACCTGTGAGGCCATGGACAATGGCTGTGGTGGTTCAGGCAGGGACTGTGAGGGACCAGCAGTCCCGCAAGGCTGGAAGTCACCTGGAGGTGATGGCCTCCTGCCCTGCTGCAAAGGAGCGCAAAGGGCAAGTGCCATGTTGCCGCCCAGCACATTGCACTGCTCAGGTGGACGTGGAGCATTAGAACTATAACAAGTGAGTGTATAGAAGTGTGTGTGTGTGTGTGTGTGTGTGTGTATGTGTGTGTACGGGTCCTGACACACCAGGTTAAAACCCAAACAGGTTTACAAGGACCTAACAAGATGCAGTCTTCTTTATTGGCTGGCTTGGTAGTGCGGACAGTAGTGATATTTCTGATTTTTTCTGATAGTGCTTCTGGACTAAAGCAGAAACACTACACAATTGACCAGTGCCTAAAGACCATTCCCTGGGCATTTCAGTGACTGTGTGTTCTATCCTGAATACAAACTCTATCAGTTTATTTCTGTTAATTTGGGTAGTACCAACCCTGAGTTCCATGTTTTTTGCAAAATTAACAATACAGTCTATATCCAAACAGAATAGTTAGTATCCTGAAGAGGGAAACACGACCATCCTACAGCAACTATAGCTGCTGTAATCAAGATAAAATTCCTGGCAACAGAAGTCCTACATAATTCCTGGGTGCTTTCAGAATGCTGCAAGGAGAGCCTCGTATTGAAAGTCAGTCTTTTGCTCATGGGTGGTTTTTACCAAACTGACAGAGATTTGCTCAGGCTCTTGTTAACTACATTGCTGTTATCCAAGCTATTACAGGTCAGCCAGTCCATCTGAGGATGTCCTTCCCCAATCCAGAGGATGGGGAGGAGCTGACTACTATTTGTTGCATTGTAGTGATTAACAGGGAAGAACCTGAGCTGCCAGCACTACTTAAGCCAATTTTGGTGTATTTTTCCTCCTGTGTTTGATGAGAAAAAGCAGTATCCTCAATCTCCCATTAACACATTTATGAACAGTGAAAGCAAGCACATCAGTTAACATTTGCAAGCCAAGTCTATAACTGCAGAAACAACAAATTACTTTTTAAATTAATAACCAAAAATAAAATCCCCTTTTGATTCCTGACAATGGAAATGCAAACCTACTCCTAAGTCTTACATAGTTTCTCTACTATCGAGCAACTCAGCCTCTCTGGTGATGGGTTGAGGAAATGCTCTGCTCAGGGGCTCAGGACCATGCTCTCCTGGTAGGAATGTACAGTTACTTCCTTCAAAAAGTGTCTTCAAACCCTGTGTGGGTACCAGCCTAATTCTCTTTCCCTCTCCTTCCACTCCACAACTGTTTATATAACTTTTTACATACCCCCCCCCCCCCCCGGCTTTTGTTAATTTATTATACCAGGACAGCAGAATGTGGCAGATGAAAATGATGGAAGCAAGGCTCATTAGGATTCCATGTCCTTTGAGTGGTACGTAAAAAAATGCTTTGTGAAATGTCATGAAAGTAGATTTTGAAGTTTTGACAGATGTGAGAAAAGGAGAAATGTTTGTCATTTGTCTTAATGACACTTTAGTACGTTTGGGGAGCCTAGGGAAAAAAAAAACCAAACCAACACCAAGTGACAATTCTGTAGGGATGTGAACTGTTTCCAAAACTGATGCTGAGGCTGAGAGCAGGCCCACAGAACATCAGCAGGCCTGGTCCTGGGCACAAGCTACCAAAAGGGAACAGCAAGTGGGATAAAAATTAGTGAAAATCATAGTCCTTCATAACTTAAGCTTGACCTTTGAGTAAGAACTGGTTAGTCTATTCCTCCCCACAATACTGCACCCCCAAGCTGTCTTCGAACACAGCCAGCAGTGCAAACAGAGACATGCAAATATTATAGGAGCATGAGAGAATGCATTTATATGTAATTACTAACCCAGCCAAGATAATTATTGTCAGTGTTATATCTAAATGTAATGTTGCTCAGCTAAAATCCAGTTCAAGAGAAGTCAGACAGTATGTTGCCATCAAGCTGAAATTGTCCAAAGGGGTTTGAAGTTTTGACACTATATGAAAAAAAAAAGGACGTGTCATGGACATACCATCTATGTTTTGATTCCTGAACTTGGAAGCTGAATCTGTGACTTTGTGAATCTCCTAGGTGCACAAATATATGGCTTCAGTGGCAGCATCTTTTGTCCCCTTCAGGCTCTAAATGCTCATTTATCTTCACTGCAGGGCAGGACATTATTGGCAAGAATCATTCTTCACATTTTTGACCAAAGCAACTGCATTTCCCCAAACCAGGCTTTCACCTCAAGCAAATACTACTCAACTGCCCTCCAATAAATGATCTTACTCCATAAATCTTCAAGGCAAAACTGCCTGCTGAGCAGAAAAACCCACTGGGTTCACTGTGGTGCAAGTCACCACAGACTGGGTAAGTGACATCATGCATGGAACCACTTCCGCGAAACCCGTCTGTCCTTACAGACTGGTGGGACGATGAACCCAGAATAAGTGTTTGGTTAATCTATTACCACTTGGGTGCCAACAGTGGCACAGCAGGGTTCAGTGTGCAAGTAGGGCAAAAATCCAACCCCTCAGTCTTCTCAAAGTAATCAGAATTTGAGAAAATAATTTTGTCATAGTATTAAAGCAAGGGACACACGATGAATGTCAGCATTTACCTCACTGGCAAGAAGTCCACGTGGAAGGGGATATAGTTTCAATAATGATGAGCTCACCTAGTCTTGTCCCCTTTCCAAGGAAGAGTGTGGCACCCTGAAAGAGCAGTAAAGGAGGGGGTCCAGGTGATGCATGACCTTTTTTTGCACATGCATAAAATTTTATGCAATCACAATTTTATGATTCAATATTTATGAAGTCAAACTTTCTGGTGCTAAACAATGCAATAGCACACTAGCACATTTATTTGAAATGAGAAATGAGAAATGCTCAATACCTGATCTTGAAGAACTAATTCTGGTTGGACTATTTACAGCGAAGAATCAATTTGTTGAATTTAGTCTTTTTGCCTGCTTGTAAATTGTCCTGAAACAGATCACAACTTCCATTAATACAGCCACAGTTCAAAATTATCTAAAAAGCAATGCAAACATATTCCAGACTGAGTTTCTGGTAAGCTATTCATTTACTGCTTCAAGTATTTGATATTAAAAATTGAACTCTTTTTCCTTGGGCCCATAGCTCACCTTGTTTGTCAGTTCCCTGACTGGGTGAGCACAGCTTTTTCAGGTACAGATATTTACAAGAGTTAATTGCTAAGATTTTCTTCTCTGTTCTTCACTTGCCTCTATCTGCTCTTCTTTCTAGACTATGATCTCCAGAGGCAGAATTTCATAGCCTCTCAAAACAAAACACCATCCTCAGTTAGGACTATCAGGCCAGCCTGGGATATTGCCTAGTGATATGAGGGGGAAGAATCCCACAAAACAACCACCTCCTTTCTGCTTTTGTTTTGCTACAAAGCCAACGCCATGTACAGCTGATGTGAAGCTTACATAATTATTGCTGCATCCTTTGAGATCAGTGTATGAATAATCCAGATTTTGAGGTGTTTTCTGAATGGAATGAGAGCTGGAGCTAAGTAAGGCAAAAAATGTCATGTTGTCATGTGTGCTGCTTGATTAGAAATGGGCAGCCAGCTGGTGGTGAGGCTCTCACCAGGACAGAAACAAAGTCCCAGTGTTCTCCTGCTCATCTTTCTTTGCAGGGGCTGCAGTGTTAAGTGGATGTCTCCAAGCTATGTGGCTGTGATGCAGAGAGCAGCTCAGCCATGCTTTGCAGCATGAACCTAAAAAAAGATTCCAAAACCCAACAGAGACTTTGGGAAAACTCGTGATATAACCAGCCACAAGCCTCTAGTTACTGCCATAATCAATGCAACTGCACTGGCACAAACTAGCCAGCTGAGATGTCAGATCTGGTAGCCCAGCACTGACTGCAATACCAAACTCTTTTGCTATGGGAAGCCAGGAAGCATGGAGATAGGAATGGGCGCGGGTGGTTCCCCAGCCTCACCTGGCTGCCCTGCTGCCCTTCTCCCCATGCCACCCAAACGAGCTCATTCATGCCATGGCCCACACATCTGCCCGAACTCTTTTACACTGCAGCTACTGAGCATTACGGTAACTGCTGACAGGAAGGAGCTTAAATAATGCTCTCCAGCAATATCATCTGGATCATCTGTGGACTCAGGAAAAATTTCTGTGGTGGCTTACACAGGTTGCGGTTTTATTTGCAGCTCTGTAAGCTTTGGATTATTATTTTGAAAGGAAGGTGACTGCATATAAAGCCAGCTCTGCAAAGCACTGGGAACAAGATAGGCTCTGATTTCAGGAGAAGTATGGCTAAAAGCTGCCACAGGAAGGATCTGGGAAGCCATCACACATACAAAAACTTCTCTTCCAGTAAGTGTTACTAATTTGCTCACAGATCTTCCACTGGTGTTTTCAATTGAGATAAATAAAGGACAGACAAATATCTTGTGCTTAATGTTTTTCTTTGCACCCTCAACACTTAGATGCATTTTATTAATTTATCATATGCAGATTGGCTATTATTATGCAAGTACTTGCATGGCAGATAAGTAAATCCAGGCCCTGTGAAAAGCAAGCCCTTTCCATTTCAAGAAGTCAGCTCTCTGCTAATTCATTTTACAGTGTGCAATCTTGACTAGTTACTTCTGCTTTTCACAGCTTTCCCATTTTAAAGAGAAGAACATGTTTTGGGGAAGTGTGTCCATTCACAGCCTGCAGCTTTACCCCAGCTTGCAGCAGCTCTTCGCAGCAGAAAATGAGAGGGGTTTTTTAGTATTCCTGCAAGAAAAGTCTACATTCTTGAAAACAGCGTGAACAGGAAGGCTCTTCCCCCACATAACGTGAGTAGTACCGAATTCTGTCCTTCTGTGGGTGCAGTGATGTGAAAAATAGAAAACCTGTACTGCCTGACCCCATGGGTCTGTTTTACATCTGGAGAACCAAACGCGAATAAGACACGTCTGAAAATGGAAGCGTATGTCATTTGGGAGAAAGTGGAAAAAAAAAGGCAAGACACCTTTTTTCACATAAACATTTTTACATTTTTTTAAAGAAATTACTCACTGGGTTCATGGAAAACAAAGAATGGCTGTGCTAAGGGTCAGACTCTCCCTGCTCCTTGATGAGACACAAAGCAGGATGCAGGGCACCTGCATTCCCCTGGGGAGAATGAAGGCATGAGTACGTTGCTGGCACTGGCCAGGTACCCAGTGCTCTGCAAAGAAGTTTAGACTTGCCGTAGATGACAGGAGAGGGATTTTCCAGTGGACACTTGGATACAACTTTGGGAAAGCTCAGCCATTCCTGCTGACTTTACGTCCATCTCTGAAGAGCCAAGCTGAGACTTGCATGGCACAGACACATTAGTACCATCCTCCTTCAGAGCAACCTGTTTCCCACAGAGCCCTGCTAGGTCCTCTCACCATATTAGGGGTGAAAGAAACAGCAGCTGCTCCAGCATTTGGTGTACACCACAGTTTAATCAGACTCTGCCTCCAAATATTAATGGCATAAAGATACTTATGGGCTACGAAGTACTTCAAGAGGTCATCCAGCCCATTTCCTTGATTTAAGGCTGGATTAGTTACAGTATATCATTTCTGCCAAAGCTAGATCTAATCTGTTCTTCAGGATCTTCAGCGATGGAGATTTGACAGCCTCTGAAGGCTGCTGCCTCACCATCATTACCATTACAAAGTCTCTCCTTGACGCCTAACTCGATTCTTCCTGGCAGCTATTGAAGACCGATGCTCCTCTCCTAGCCACCAGAGACGAGGAGATTATTCCCAGCTACCTTGCAGTGGCCTTTCATCTCTGCAGAGATTGGCTTCACACCTCCTCTCAGTCCTCTCCTCTCTGGGCTAAACACAAATTCAGTCCTTTCTTGGTGGCACATTTCCTTCTCTTCTCGCCTCACTCCATAAAGGTGTGTGCAAGCAAACAAGATCAGTACAGTTACAGGAATTGGGGAGAAGGCTTGTGCCTAAGTGAAGCTGCCCAAGGAAACTCTGATGTGCTATCTGGCATTTACACAGAAAGTTGCAACTATTTACTGAGCAATCAGTAAACACGGGTTTTAACCATGGCAACCTCTGAACCATGCATCCCACATTCGTAGACAGCTGCTTCAAATAAAGAGGCAACAGACCTGAAATAGCATCACACCACTGCCTTAATTATTAGCCCATTGATCTTGTATCCTGTGTAAATAGGGACCTTAGAAAGCACTTTTGGAGGAAAGAAACATGCATCTTAATAATCCCAGATAAAAAGGGGAACTGTAGAGAGAGCAGGCTAAGAAAAGTATTGGAAAAATTGCTTCCTCTCTGAAGAAGAGTATGCCAGTTATCTAGAAAACATATCTATCAATCAAAATGCACAGAAAAAACCAAAAAGTGACTGATGTGACTGAGTATGCCAGGTGCCACTTGCTGTTACAACGTGCTTTTGCTATTATTATGTGCCACACACATGTGCCAACACTGATGATAAATGTAACATGGACATGCTGCTTTAATATCCAGGTGCTCATTTTGGGTAAATGACCTCTGCATCTGAATATTGCTTCAACCACAACTGGTAGTGTCTGTAAGCTGGTAACTCAGTCATGTACATCTCAAATTCAGCATGTTACACTTGCAATCAGTTGGAGGGCAGGTATTAGTGGATACCAAGTAGGGACAGTAGCTCCAAAATCCATGTTGAAGCCTGTTTATGAATACCTATTTAAATACACCATCTGTGAGAGCATCTCATGCATCCTGTTTGGTTCCAAGTCCCAACATTTGTTACAGCTGCCTGTCTTAACCTACTGCCCAGAAGCTCACCTTTTCATGGCTGGACACATCAATTGGTGGTGGTGACAAGGACCACTCTACCTGTGGCAATACCTGCCCTCAAGTGACACAATGCTGTCCTGCTCCAAATTTTAAGCGCCTGTGCCTTCAGCCTTAAGTTTTACCTATCCCGGGATTGGCAGTGTGTCACAGCAGAGCCATCTGAGCATGGAGAATCCTTAAGGATGGTTTCTGAGCTTGTGTTAGCCTCATGAAAAAGCCAAGCCAATGCTGCAGTATTTTCTGTATTGTGGCTCATGGTTAACCTACACAGACTGGTGGGGTGGTGGGGAGACTCAGTGGTTTGCTAGTCACAAAGCCTTTCCTCACTATCTTTCTGCAGCAACTTAACAGAAGGAGCACAAAAAAGAAGGGATGGGAGGTTGTTTTTCCAAAAAGATTATTTCTGGAAATAATGTAGTGAGAAGGTAGAGCAGGACTTGTGCTCCTTGCTGACCTTGGAGAGCCTCGGCTGCTGATGGCAGGCTGCGCTCAACCAAAATGCAGTCACTGATACTGGCAGGAAGACAATTGCAAACAACATCAAAAACCATGTTTTCCCTGAGATTAGGTTTCCCAAAATTCATCATAAAACCCCCATAAAATTAATGTCTTTTTAGAAAATGAAAGATTTAGGGTTTTTCGTAATTAAGAAAGCTTTCAGTAGCAATATACATGAAATCAATGGGCACACTTCATTAATTCAGATGAAACATGAACTATTCTGTACACTCTTGCAAAGTGCCGAATTACCTTCATGAGAAACAAAGTAGATTCTGCCTCCAAAATTACACGGTTTCACTTTGCAGCCAGTTAGTTGGGAAACACATGGCTTTCTCCACAGCTCAGCCCAAACAAGACAAGAAACCGCAAAAGCCAAATACGTGTAAGCTCCATTTGGCAGCTGTTTGCGGGTTTGTCCCCACAAGCCGTGTGAGAAGAGGAATGGATGTGTCACGTCCCACAGAATGGCAGTATCTAAGCATGTCCCACAGAATGGCAGTACCTAAGCATGTCCCACAGAATGGCAGTACCTAAGCAGACTCAGCCGCGAAAGGTCAGAGCTGGCACTCAGTGGCAGTAGGCACAAAGCCAGCGTGTTCACCTTGGTTTGCACAGTGCCAGGGACCTGGCCTATGTCCCAAAAGAAAGGTGACACCACAGTCTAGGATTACGGCCCTGGGACACGAGGGAGGACTGCATCATTCCAACAGGCTCCCTCCCTGCACTCCTAACCCCGCCAGCTCCTTCAGCCACCTGCGGAAATTGAGATGACCTGGCAAAGGGGCAGCATCCGCCTTGGACTCAGTGCTGAAGCATTCTAACCAAGCTGGTCCTCAGAGTGTTGAGCACCTCTCAAAGAGCTAGCCAGCAAATCCTTCATTATAAAATGTGTGTTTGGCTGCTTCCTCTGTTTTTTCAGTGTGGATTTCTTTCCCTTACCCATGCATGCCTGCATGCACCCACCCTCAGTGTCTTCAATTGCAGTAGCTCTCTTAAATATGCTTCTGCAAAAACACAAGGTAAAGACAACTCACAGCCGAATTCTACCTGAGGCACCATTCACTTCACCTCAACGTGTGCTCCATGCTTAACGTTGTTAACATAACGTCTAACAAGTCTCCTCTTGATTACGTTGGTAAGAAGAGAGAAGAAAAGAGCAAAACATCGAGTTTCTGAATAGATTATTCAGAGAACAATTAAATAAGCGCCAATCTAACTTTTTGAGTGTGAAAAGGTCCAGTATGTGCAAGTTGAGTGCTGAACCACAAGATGATCCCAGCAAAGGGCCCCAAAGGAATGGGCAGGGCAGACACAGGCAACGCAAGGCCAGGGCAAAGGAGCGAGGCAGGCACACAGAGCTCTGCCTTTATTTCACTCCGCTGGTGGAAGAATTCAGGTTTTATGGTTGGCAGATCACACTGTACCCTGCTTAGACCTAGTCAGAGGAAAACGCAAGCAAATATCACCCATAAAAGAGGTTCAGGTCAGCCTTTGCCTACTGCAGGCGCGTATGCACTAACGAATGCAGAAGGAAATCTGGCTCCCTCTGGACAAATGCAGACCATGGAACAAATGTCATGCCTGGCAAATTGCTGCATGAGTGCAGAATGCATTTAACCCTTTCTACACACCTCCAAAAGCCATTACAAGATCTTTTACTTTTCCTAGGCTCCCCCACTGGCACGTCTGCATGCGGTGTTTGGCCTTTTATAAATGAAGTAGGCAACTAGAGAGGAGTAGCCCCAGAAAAAGGTGCCTACATGGCCATAGCCCACCCAGCAGCAGAGTTCCTGAGGCTATCCAGCCTCATAGCCCACCTGGGAGGCATTTCTGCTCCATAGCAGCACACATGAAATGCAGATGATGTGTCTGAATTACAGCCATGAAGGTTTGGTCTCTTACAGTCCCAGTGACAGGCGAGTTATTTGTGGCTTCACACAATTATCCCTTCTGCTAATAATTTTCAGGCCTTCACAATAATTTTACCACCCGCTTAAATCTTCTCCTGTCCATCTTTCCTCCCTGTCAACAGATAGATTGTGCCTAGTTTTGCTTTTTTAAAAGTTACCTTAAAAAAGCCAGCACAGTAATTCCCTTTGAACAACCAGACCACGTGGGCTCAAGCTTGAGAGTTCGAACAGCAGCTGTTGCAGAAAATAACCTATTCATTAGGCTTCCAAGGAGAGCCAATCAAATTATTCAATACAAATAATTTATCTAACAATTTTCTCTTTGCAGATAATCTATGTGCAGGACACCCTCACTGGGGCAAAACTTTCTTTTTTTTTTTTTTTTTTTTTTTTTTACAAAAATTTGTTAAAAGTTTTGCTGTTTCTGTACACAGTTGCTAGGAGACTTCATTATTTGTGGGTCAGTATTTGTGCCGTGAGATTGGCACGTGCTATTGTTTCCACACTGCTGAGATGACCTACACTGTGAAACAGGCCTGAATAAAATTGCTGAAGCTTTGCCTTTCTTCTGTAGGTAGCATTCTGAGAGGTGGATGTGGAAAAGCTGGCATGGGGAATACTGATATTGCAAGGCTGTTTCTCCCCACCAGTATGGGGCAAGGAAGGGGGGAGCACTTGACGTTATAAATGGATCCCAAATTTAAACCTGCTGGAGTTCTTTCAGAAGAACATGTATGTGTGTGTGTATACACATACATATATAAATAAAAGCCAGTATCTGTTGGCTGTTTAGCAAGTTTACATTCCATTTCCTCTTGTCATGCTGACACAAATTATTTGCTCTTGTGTCTGGACTGGTATTTGCAAAGGGTGCAGTGACTACCCTTAGCTGTTCTCATTTGATTAACTGTCTAAAAGCCAGCTCTTTGGGGGCAGGTGGGAAGTTCTTTATCAGGTGGCCCAGAGTCCATAAATAACAGAAATTTGCTTTTTCCGTGCGTAGTTGGGCTCCACCGATCTCCATGTCATAGCACGCTACCAAGCCCACTGGTGGGCGTCCATGGGGGCTGCAGGCTCCCCATCCATGCAGGCCAGGGCTTGGCAGGGGCTCGGGCAGCAGCTCGGCTCACTGACCCACTGCCGAACACAGGCCTGGCCCTGAGGAACAGCAGCTCTGCTGCCCCTCAGCATCGTAATGCAAAGGGACGTGAGCGGCCACAGAACAGCATCGGATGATGCCAATTAATTTGCACGGCAGCAACACCCAGGGGCTTCGGCCACACTCCCACTCCTCACCACCGAGCACGGAGAGGGGTCTCTGGTCCCCACGGTGCCACCCTACTGCACGGGACCCCTGGTTACAACTCTCAGCTGCTTTTAGAAAGAAAAAAATTCCCTCCATGTGATGCTGCGTGCGTGTCAGCCCGCGGCGCGATGATTGATGACACAGCTGCTTCTGCAACCCCTGTCGGAGAGCTCTAATTTAATTAATGGCTTTCGGCATGTGTGCGACATAACTCCTGCAGCACCTCCGTGCCCCGGGGGAGCGCAGGCACGGCAGGGCGGCTGCTCCTGGCACCGGCAGGGAAACCGGGGGGTGGCAAGACAGATGTGCAGACACAAGGGCCAGATGCGATCGAGCACCTCGCGGGTTTGCATTAACCTTCACGTAGGCAGTGGCACGTGGAGCCTGAGCTCCGTGAGCCTCCCTGAGCAGGGCAACAGCAGCAGCCTCCCAAGCTGCCGGGCATCTGCCGCCTGTCTGCCACGTCCTCGGGAAAGCCGCCAGGAGGAGGTGAGAACCACCCCACCTGATGCCTGCTCAGCTTTCTGCCTGCCATGCACAAGTGGGAACACCCGGACCCAGGAGCAGGGGAGGGGTAAGCAGGTGGGAAGGACTCATTTGTGTCTCAAAGGGTTAATGGTGTCTGCTCAACCCAGATGTACATAAGGAAAAAAAAAGAAAAAAAGCTATGCTAAGCTATGCTTTCCTGAAGTCTGGAGAACTCAGAAGAATGTGGCAAAAGTATTTCCCAGTTGTAAAATACTGCAGGATGTCTTTTATCTTCTACCACTGTGCCTTTTGTCCTTGTCAGGAGTAGGAGGTGTGGGGCCAGACCACTGAACAAGAAAATAGATTAGAGAAAAGCTGGCTAACATGACACTCTCCTGCTCCCTCAGAACTCCACCCTGTCTTAGAGTGTGAACCTGTACCAAGACCTCCCATACCTAATTCAGAAGGAGAATTAGGAAAGAAAGCCTAAAGAGAAAGGATATTGCCAAAATATCAACTAAATTAAAACCAGTTTTTGGGAATAGCTGCCTTGGGAGAAGGAATTGCAGGAGTTGCCTGCAGGTCCTAGCTTAGTGGGCTTTCCCCTGTCTTCCCACCTTTAAGCCCAGTCACTGATGACCTTTAAAGCCCACCACTGATGAAGGTTCAAGTGTAACCTTCAAGCTTGGTGCCATCTACACTCCTTGACATAATAAAGCTCAACATTCAAGAGAAAAGCTGCTGTCTTCCAGACCAGCAGTTCTCAGTTCAAGAAAGAGCCATCAACAGAGACACTAACATGTTTTTGGTTTGCTGTTGAAAAGAAGAAAAGAACAAGGGCAAAGGAAAAGCCTCAGAGAACTTCCATCAGCTCCCAAAATGGTCCCTAGCTGAATGGGTTTGGGAAAAAGGATAAGCATTTTATTTTCTTCAGCATGCCCTGCAGCATTTGTCCATCATTTTCTTTGAGATGAGCCAGTTTCGTTTAACTGCAGTATTTACTGGTAAAAATATTCCTCTATCTTGTTTTCCTGGAATGTTTCAGCCTGGCTCTGCAGTCAGGCATTTCTGAAGAGTATTTGCTTCAGTTCAGCAGAATCTTCAACTTTGGACCAGGTTTTAAAAATAGTAAGCTTCTACTTTTTTTTTACTTTTTTTTTTAACTTTTTTTCCCTTTCCTTGCTGTTTCCTTTTCATTACCAAGGTATAGCTGGAAAGAGGGAGAGAGACAGAGATTCTCCTTTGTTTTGAACTTTCAGTTGGACCAAAGACTTGTGCTTCAGAAAAGCAATGCTGCTCTCCCAAAGGCCATCCTTCACTTCTGTTATGCCTCGTTGCCTTGTCTCCCTACATGAGAGAAAACCCCCAACAATATCGTTTCCCTCGAGCTCTAAGAAAACAGGTAATGATGCATGGATGTGCAATGAAATTTCAAAAATGTGCACTGACTTTTTAGAAATATGCCAACTGTCAAATAAAAAATAAAATTAAAAATCAGGTCTAGCCAATATTTAAACCATGAAGTCCTCAATAGTCCCAACTCTGAACTGAAGCCTCTGTCACAGCACAGCAGCTTGCCCAATATTTATTGTTTACACTTTACCCCAAAAATGTGACCTGGTGCTTAACTCAAAAGATGGTTTGCTTATTGTTATTATCTGTTGCCAGCCTACTGCTGACACACTTCACCAGTCCTTGAGTGGGTCCTGTATAAGGTTTTTATAGGTTTTCCTATTCAAAAAGCCTTAGAAAACCGTAGCTTTGGTTGTATAATGACCTGGCCATATGCATTGAGATATCCAGCAGGACGGACTCTGTATTTTCTGCTTACGTGAAGTGATAGCAATTCCTTCTGATCTGGGTACAGGAGCCAAGCTATAGATGCAGATACATTGACAAGTCAATAGAAACGTGTAAACTCTCTGTGTTGAGTCATACTGGGTTTCATTTCCCTATAGATGTAGCTATTTATGGCTGTACACCATGTGCACCCCAAAGATTTACTATCAAGTGGATGTGCAAATGGACGTAGCCGCACGCCATCGCTCTACGTGTATATGTAAACATACATATAAAAAAGAGACGTGTTTTGCTTAAGTCTCCTTTTTTAACATGATCTACAAGGAATTGTAGGAAGCAAACAGATCTGAATGTGTGTGTGTGTGTGTGTGTGTGTGTGTGTGTGTACGAGGCCGCAGAGGTGTTTGTGCGTTCCTGGTGGCACACCCAGCAGTGTGCACGCAGGGATGTAGGAGCAGGGTAGCAGCCAACACACAATCCCACTTTCTGGATGGTAACAGCGAGTGTGTGTCCATGCACCCAGCTGCAATTTCGAGCCGTGCCCGGTGCTGCTGGCTCCACAGGCAGCGGCTGGGCAGGGAATGGGCAAACCAACGCAGCAGAGAGGCCGTCGGGATAGGTGCTGGTGGGTGGCGAGGCCAAGCCTGCTGGCTGCAGGGGCTCGTTCAGCTCCTGCTGGGCTGAAAGCAATTTGCTGTGATTGAAAGCAAACAAGACGTGGTTCCCTGTGGAAAGGATGGAGCTACAGGGCATGTGGCTGGCTGTGCACCAGTGTGCCAGGCTGGGAGCCAGCATCAACCCGGGCCATGAGGCTGCAGCCCCACACAGGGCCATCCTTTTCTGGCTTATTTTAACCACTTAATCAAATTGCACTCCTGGGTTTTTCACTGAAGGGAGCCCAAACCACATTTGGACAAAGCAATTCAGAAACATATTTTATAGGTTTAGAAATAATCACATGCATGCCACACATTTTCTGGTCTCTTTCATAACGCTTTTCAAACTGGAGATATTTACATTAACTAGGCTTTGCATTTTCACAGGATTACAGGTTACACTTTCAGCTCTGTGCCGGGGCGACTCTTCCGTGGCTGTAAAGCACTGGTGTGCCCAGCTGCCCACCATTTCCCTTGCATGGGCACCCTTGCCCTGCAAACCCCATCTTCCCAGTGTCTCACACTGCTGGATGTGTGGCTTGACTGGACACAGACCACAACGGTGCTCCATGACCCCACCATTGAATGGAACAGAACTGCCTTGGGACACAGCCACAGCGGGGTCCCAGGTGCCTGTGCCAGGGTGGTTGGAGCCTGGAGGATGCAGGATGGCAACACCCACCGCTGTCCCTCTGACCTGGAGGGTGGCATCCAGCACTGCCCTGCTCTGATGCAGCATCAGGTCTGGGAGGTAGGCTCTGATCTCACCTACCTTCATGTGCAATCCACAGTACCACATTAAAACTTAGTATTTTTGCCCCCAGACTCAGTACAAAGTAAATCACAAGTTCAGGCCTCCCACCTTTCAGACTTGGGTTTTCCCTCCTCCTCCACACTTGATGAAATATCTTTTTTTTTTCAACGTTCAATTGGCATTTGTGAAAACTACACCACAGGGGATAAAATCCCAACTTCTCTTCATGTGTAACATACTCACCCTGGCAAAGAACTGGGCCGAAGGGCTCAGAGGGAAGGGTATGCAATAGGAAGGGGAAAGTGCCTGTGAATTTCCTTTATTAAAAGATGAGAAGTAAGTGTGTTATGTCTTCTCTGAAGCTGCAGGAGAATTGTTTTCATATAAAATATTTGAAAAGTTTGCTATGTGGCTTTTCACCAGTCTTTCAGGAAAAAATTATGAGTATTATTTACTTTGTTCTAGAAATATTTTAAGAATTTAAAAGTAATCCCTGTTTTATAGGCATGGTATACTTACTCTCTTTACATATGCTGTAAAAGCAAAAATATTTTATATGTCTTATTCAAATCTATAAAATATCATTACAGAAAATTGTTACTTTTATTACTCAAGCTGAACTTTTATGAATAGCTACTCCATTAGATTTACACACTGACTTTTTAGAGTTAGAAATGACACTGTAAAGCACAGGAATAGCTGTGATATTTATTTTAAAGGCTGCATTACAAATAATTTTCTGATAACAATTCTTTTTCTGCTCAGGTTATTACTTTATTGCTCCCTGACTTTTTTCTCCAAACAAATTGCAAGGTGTAAATCCAGCACTTACAGTGACAGATGTCAGGAACTGAATGCTCCTTGCAGGCCCTCCAGAGTGTCTTTCCTTGTTTGTGCCCCAGACATTTCTTCCCTTGTTTGACCTGGCAGACATTTCCCACCCAGCAGAATCTGCCCCACGCTGGGCTCAAGGGCAGGGTCCTGTCAGACAGGGGATGCACTAATGCAGGTCAAGAGCTGCTGTCTAAGGTGAGATGTGGAGCTGCAACTCACAGTATTTGAGGGTGTCTGGAAACCATTTTGATTTGAGTGTGCACGTAAAAGTATATTTATTTCCATGCTCTCAGACATGAACACACATGCAGACCTCCCATATTTCTAACTGGGGTATCCCAGATAAGGAACCGTATATACAATACACAAAGGCAAGTCCAGCATATCACAGAAACATCAGTAAAATGTCTGCAGCTGTGCTGTGGGACGCCTGGGATGTCTCCCCTAACCTAAACCACTTTCCCCTGGTCTGCAATACTCAACTTCCATGCAAATATAATTTCCAGGTCCATAAGAGAAGTCTGACAAAGCTCAGTAGTTCCCCATCTGGAAATGCCACCTTCTCCCCATGGCATGAAACCCTGCTGGCACATGGCAGTCCAGCACTCAGCGTCCCTGCCACACCAGGGTAATGTGTTGCAACACACTAACAGGCTGCCCACAGTGGTGTGGTCACCAGCCCTGGAGCTATTTCTAAGACAGTGTAGATGTGGCACTGAGGGATGAGGTTTAGTGGTGGGCTTGGCAGTGTTAAGTTTGTGGTTGGACTTGATGATCTTTGAAGTCTTTTGCTACCTAAGTGAGTCTATGATTGTAACAGCCGCAGTCACTTGCAGCCTCTGAGGTGAACAGGAACACGGACCTTCTGCATACCAGGACTACCATAGAAATTTCAACAATCACACTAGCCATGGGCAAATGCTGGATTTGAGGTGGCTGGGAATATGGCTGTCATTGAAGATGGGTGGTGAATTCGTCCAGCAGGTTTCCCTGCGTTAGGCATTTCCATTTATTCTCCCAAAGCCTCCAATGCTGCTGCTGCCAGAGATAAGGCTCCGGACAAGATGGACAGCTGGTGTTGCTTCTGCATCTCTTGGTGTATCACCTCCTTTTACCTCCTCTACTTCTTCATTCCTTCTCAAAGTTTTGAAAGACGCCGAGGAACAGGAACTGCAAGGCTAGAAACAGCATTCCAGCCAGCTCCCAAATATTGTGAAGCTTTAGCGGGCAGGTTCTTGTGACCACCTTCCTGCCTGTGGTGCTTGAGCTGTACAGCAGGTATGTGTGGTCCCAGCTGCCAGAACCAGTCCCACAGCTTGCCATAACTCCTCCTGAAATGCTAACAGGCAAAGAGCAGCAGTGCTAAATAGCTGGGTGTGAAAGCAGAAAGGTTTCTCTGTGTGTTCAGGCCTCAAAAGAAGAGAACATTTGTATTGCATTTTTAAGCTAATGACAGAAAACTTTTCCCATTGAGATAAAAACAATAAAAATAAAAGGATTGTGGCCTATAACACTCATATCTTACACCTTCAGGCATCCTATTCCTCTGCCTGTCACTTTTATATATGCATATATAAAAAGTGTGATAGCCTGCCACTTTCTACATATAAAAATTTTATAGCGGGCACCAGTGGTGACCACTATATTTTAGTGCACAAAAAAAATTTCCATGAGGACACTGCCTTGATTTTTCCTACTTATAGTTTCCCAGAGCATTACATTTAGGGATCAAGATGTTGGTACTTGTTCTCTATATGAAAGTTAACGGATAGACAAGAGTGCTTTCTTCAAAGGAAAATTAATTAATGTCTTTTTCCATACATGAATGAGAGAGCTTTTTTCTCTGTTATTTGTAAGTATTTCATACTCTTGCAGACAGCTACTATGTTTGCTTGGGTTGGAGTTTTTATTTTTAAATAAAAGTGGATTTGATTTATAGGGATGCAACAAGTTAAATTGGCATACAGAGGATATACAAGGAGTTTTCTTCATCTATTCTTGATCAAGCATCTATAAGAACAGCACTATACCACGTTCAAGTAGGAGCTACAGCAATACTAAACTATACCAGCTCAGGAAGGGTAAAGCAAAGGGCTTGCAAGGCCTCTCAGGCAAGCATTATTGGGGTCTCCTCCCCTTTCTTTTTTTCATTAGTAGCATCAGGATTAACAGGTTTTTGTTGAAATCTAAAGAGAGGCTTGAGGGAGTGCCAAAGAAAAGCCACCCACTACTGTTTCAGTAGCACTCCACTGCTACTGAACTTCCTGCACAGCTCTGTGGAAGTCCTTCAGCTGACACCAGCACTGCTCCCGAGAGACGGGGGGACCTGGTGCCACCCCACACACTTGGGGGAGCCCTGCTCAAGCACAGCCTGCTCCTGCCAGCTCTGGGAATGTTTGTGGGGTGCAGCAGGTCTAACTACACTCCCCATTCAGCCACACAGGAACTAGCAAGGTTTGGGGCTTGTGTGGGACAGGCCATTTAGGACAAATCAGTACCGCAGCATCTATGTGTTTCTGTGACACAAGTGAGTGACTAGCACTGCTGAGACAATACATGCCCCAAAAAGCAGGGTAATAATTAAAAAAGAAGAAATCCCTCTACAAAAGTCAGCACCTCCTTCTGCTCCTGCAGAATTTCATGTTTCAGCCTGTCTGTTTTATCCCCTTTACCTTTCCCACTGACAGGACAGAGCACTGCAGCCTGTACTGTAGAGGACAGCTACTTGTAAGGTTGCTTTCCAGCTGGGGTCTGGACTGACTCCTTTCCTCTTGGAGTTTGACATTCTCACCACCGACACAGCAAAAGTGTGTTGTTTTCAGAGACCCTCTGTGAGCTGAAGGAGACGGCCATCCTTGAAAAATCAGATGTATTTCTAGGTAGGAAGTGCACCGGGTACACCAGTGTGGAAGATGAGCCTCCTGTATGCTCATAACCTACTTAGGACCGCTTATCTATTAATGAATAAGGCCTCGGGAAGTCAGGTTTAAAACAACAACAAAATTGATAGCTAGGAGAAATGAAAAAGAAAGTGAATTTTCAAAAGCACTTAGCATTGACTTCTAATGAGTACATTGATTTCCAACACCATTTCCAGTCAAATAGCTCTGATATATGAAATAGGCCATAAATATAGAGAAGCTCTAATACTAAATCATAAGTACCTCATACCCCAGTCTTTAGACCAAGGCTGGAGCATGTGAGTAAGTATTTGGAAAATCTTTTTAGGATTCAGCTTGAGGCACTTTGTGTTTTCTCACAATTTGGCAGCTAAGGGAGCCAGAAATGCTGGCTCTTAAAAGTTTGCAGACACATCAGAAAAATCCTGGTGTTCAAATAAAACTGCCTGGGAATGCTGGCCATCCTAGATGGCAAAAGGCAGGAAGCCAGAAGGTAAAAATGGCAACACACAGAAAACAAAGTCAGTAAGTAGAGAATTAATTTTAAAAGGTCAATGATGTAGGAAGCAGACATTGAAAGGGAGAAAAAAAATCTAAATAAATGTAAATCCATTCAGCCTTGCCTCCTACAAGTCATTAAATATTTCCCAGCAGTGCTGTGCTAGCTGCTCTTCGTACCTGGGCTCTGCGGAGCATTTCCACCCGTTCACACCACTGTGGGAAGGCAAATGGCCCTGAGCCAGGGATTTCCAAACAGCAGCATCTTGCCAGCCTCCCACAGCGCTGCCAGCCACTGCTTTTTTGCCCCCAGCTAAACTGGAGTGATGATTTAGGTTGGTTTTTTTCCCAGTGTCCCTTGGCTCTGAAATTAATTCCTTTGGGATTTGAAAGTGCCAAGATGCACTGACCTCTAACTTGCACTCTCCGCCTGGGTTGGTTTTGTGGTGTGTTGCCAAGGTGATGCCTAGAAAGGCTCAGGATGGCCCAGAGCAAGGAGTTCAGGCTAATTTTAGGGAGGGAGAAATTGTATCAGTTGGATGAGTTTGTGTTTTCAGGGCATTAACTTAAATTTAAGCACTTAAGGGATCTGTTAAGGCACCTGAATCATCAAGACTAGGCTTAAAGCACTTACCTAAGGCTACACCATTGACCAGAGCAGATAGAAATAAAGGTCGTGATGGGAGCTTTCCATTCTTAGAGGCTATGTGTGGGGACAGGGCATGCAGGATGCAGGGCAGAGGAGCCTGCTCCAAAATTCACCTCCGCCAGCATCCACACTCCCGATGCAGGGGGCAATGGTGGCCAACTTACTCTTGCTTCTGTGGGTTTCTCTTTCATGCAGATATTGATGGGTGCAACATTTAAAATCACTGGAAAATGAATAAATTAATAAATACGTGAGGGTTTTTCTTCCTGTCTGAAACTGTTTTGTTCAGCATTTTAAGGCTTCACCTAACAGCTGGAACAAGCAGTTTATCTCCTTTACTTGATTTATGTATCTTTACTTGGGTAGCATGTGGAGGAAAAGGAAATGTGGAGGAAACAGTGGACGGTGTACTGGTTTTGGCTGGTAGTTGTCTTCACAGTAGCTGGTATGGGGCTGTGTTTTGGGTTAGTGCTGGAAAGAGTGTTGGTAGCACAGGAATGTTTTCGTTATTCCTGAGCAGAGCTCACACAGCTTTAAGTTCTTTTGTGCTCCTCACTCCATCCCACCAGTGAGGAGGTGAGGGGTGCATAAGGAGCTGGGAGTGGACACAGCTGGGACAGCTGACCCTAACTGACCGCCAAATCAAATGGTGTCAATGTTAGCACATAAAGTGGAGAGAAGAAGGAGTGTGGGGGGACATTTGGAGTGATGACATTTGTCTACTCAAGCAATCATTACATGTGACGGAGCCCTGCTTTCCTGAGGATGACTGAACTTCCAACAGGAAGTGGTGAATGAGTTCCTAGTTTTGCCTTCCTTGCACGCGCAGCTTTTGCTTTCCCTATTAAACTGTCTTTATCCCAACCCATGAGTTCTTCCACTTTAACCCACCCAATTCTCTCCCCCATCTCGATGCAGGTCGGGAGTAAGTGAGCAGCTGTATGGGGTTTAGTTGCCAGCTGGGGTTAAACCACAACAAAGATGTGGGGATTTTGGGAGGCTGCACAGTACATACCGATAGCCAAGCTAGATAGAGGATGGTGTTGCTTTCTACCTTCAAACTGTTCCAAGTATCTGCTCAGCTGGTTAGCCAGGTTTTTCTCTGCTTTGGTGGCTGGGGCTGGACTACTTTTGTGAAACATCTGCAAAAACAGACCATGCAGCTACACTTGTGGAAAAAATCTCCTAGGAAAATGGGGAAAGGAATGGATGTTTTCTGTCCTTTCAGGCAAAGGCTGAAAGAATTAAAAAAACCCATGGCAGCAGTACACTGAATGGCTTTCTTCAGTCATCTTTATCTGTAAGAGAAGTTCTGAGGGTGGTCTCCCTTGGATGCTGCCACTGTGTCAGATCCTCTGCTGGAGCAAGATGCATATAGCATCCATATGTGCTTTGGAGGCCCATAGGACAACCTCTGGGAGAAATCTGGGTGGGACAGAGAAAAGGGGGCCAGGTTACGAGTCACGGTGTGAATTCAGCTGTTGCCCATGAAAAGTGTGTCTGAGAACCTAATTCTAGGTGTTACCTTGCAACACTGGTGAAATAACTCTTCTCTTGGTGAAAAGAAGCAGCCTCTCTGGCCTGGCAGCGGCAGCCTCATGGTTACTGCTGTACACGGAGGAGGGGATCGGGTCAGCACGAGCACAGCAGGACCGGCCATGGGGAAAAGAGCCCACACACCTCCTTGGTGGGCAAAGCAGCTTCTGGCAGGTTAATTTTTAGCCACGGTGTACACTCATGCAGAGCACACAGGGCCCTTCCTGCTATTTGCCATCCTCGGCAAGCAAACACACCCCGCGCCAAATCCATCCCTGGTGCGCGGAGTTCCACCCGGGTGGAGCAGCACCTGGCCACGGAAAGGTGGTTATTTTAAGAGGATGCTGAAGATGAATGCGCCGTGTTAAAGAGGAAGAGCAGGGTCGGGGAGGCCAAAAGCCGGGGGAGGAGGCTGCAATCGGTCTACTGAGGCCACGTCAGCGAGACAGAGGAGCATAAACAGCCGCGGAGGAAAATGAAGGCAGAGCATTTAAAGCCGGTGTGCATTTTCGAGGCAGAGCGAGAGACATCTACCGGCTCCCGCATCCCCGCCGCCGGGGCCCCCTCCCACTAATTACGGCAAGGTTTCCTCTCCTTTCAGCTGACAGCCGGGGAGCGTAATTAGCGTCTAATAAAACCCCGAAAAGTCAGAAATGCAAAAGCGGGCTAAACAATAAACACTGTGGGCTGAGGCGGGGCGGGAGCGTGCCGGCCGGGTAATGCCTGGGCTAAACGGTGCGCGCAGTGACACTGTCACCGCGCCGCCAGCCCCGAGCGCGCCGCCAGCCCGCTGCAGACAGACAGCTCGAATTAATCCCAGGAGGCGCGCGTGACAGGCGAGCCAGGCAGACAATTAGAGTGAAGGAGGAAATTGGAAATGGCAAAGGTGTGAACATATGTCAAATTACAAC
Source organism: Callaeas wilsoni (assembly GCA_013398955.1). Taxonomy (NCBI): domain Eukaryota; kingdom Metazoa; phylum Chordata; class Aves; order Passeriformes; family Callaeidae; genus Callaeas; species Callaeas wilsoni. The sequence goes on from VWPU01010646.1 coordinate 251,639, forward strand.
TAAATGATAAATTACAATTCTGTCATTGAAATAAGCGGTAATTAAGAAAGATTTCAGCTAGCCCTCTTGGAGGAAAGAGAGGAGGAAGAGGAGCAAGGAAATTTTTCTTTCCTCCCCTCCCCCCCCCCCCTTTTTTTTTAATAATATAGTTTGGGTGTGCTGGCTGTATTGTTTCCATCCATCTCATACATTGGGGCTGGTTCGTCCTCTTTCTTCCTGAATGCGTTCGTGTACTTAAAATATAATACCTTGCCTCCCCCTCCCCCCTCCCCATCCCCCTGCCTAGCAGAGTGATGGTGTCAGAAATGAGCAGGGAGCTGATAGCAACTGAGAAAAACCCATATGGAGGGATTAAAAAAAAAAAAAAAAAAAAGCCTACCCCGACCCTCCCCGGTCTGTTTAAGCCGCTGCACTCTAATTATTTTAAACAAGCCTGGCGCAGCACAGCTGACAATTAGGAAACCCTGCTTGCAGGCCCGGGGGATTCATGTGAGCTCTCATCATCATTGCCGGCTCCACGTCCTTCCCATTTTGGCACCGCGGTGGATGAAGGCAGGCGGGGCTGCCTGCCCTTGCAGCCCACTCTGCTGAGATTTGAACCAGTCAGGCAATCTCGGTTTTGGAAGGCAGAATACCAGCCCAATTCAGGGGCCATGGTACCTGCGGTCCCTGTGGCCCTTGGGCACATCCACTGTGTATTTTTTCCCAGCAATGGGATTTCTGTGGCACACGACTGCCATTCCCCAGCTGGTGTTATCTGCTGAGAGCCTGTGCCAGTAGTTGACACTGCTTCTCCCCACAGAAGGGAAAAGCGCGCCCGGGTAATGATGAATGTTTAGCTTCATGGTAGCACATTTGTCATGCGAAATTAAAATAATATTGTGTAAACAGCACCTTTCAGCTAAGGAGTTGGAGGTGCTGTGCAAGTACAAATGGGGGTGGGGGGGGTTAGATATCAACTATATGCATAGGTAGTCTTTGTACCTCAACAGGACCTGTTTCTACATAAAAGAGTTGTTGCAGAAATTTATCTATCGGCAATAATTGTTTAAAATACACTAAAGCCGGTTCAGCGTACAAATCAATATTAAATCTCTACAAAGCGATCGGCTCTCTTTGCGTTTCATTACATCTATTAGGTTTAATCTGCAAGTGGAGTGACATAAAGATTTTTTTTTTTAAAAGCAAGATAGGCTAATTACAGGTCAAAGGCTTTTTATATGCACCCTTATCATCCCTTACGTATGTATGTCCATTATACACAAACGGGTAAGAGATGGCCTATGGATACATTTGCACATTGATGAGCTGGCTTTGAAATGCAAGGTTTTGCACCAGACCTCCCTACTTACACAGGAGAGGAGAAGGAATAAAATAATTCAAAGTGTTAAATGCTTCAGCGTGCTTTCCTGACAGCAAGGTTGGTGCTAGTGACCACCATCAGGGGATAAATCATTTTGCAGCCACTGCAGCCAGAAAGTGAAGTTCAGATCCTGGAGAGCTTAATTAGGAAGCATGTTAAAAGTGAAAGGGTGAGAGTCTCATGTTAATTATGTGGGGTTCCTCTTGGAACAAACCCAGGCAGTAACAGTGCTGTAAGGCTAAGGGAGCATCATGTTGTTCCCTGCATTAATCAACCCACGTTACTGGTATGACACAATTGCTTATAAAAAACCCCATCCAAATGCAATGGCAAATTGCAGGTGGAAGCTTGGATTTGATTGTACTTGATTACTGTGATGTAACCGTATGTTTTTGGAGCAGCTCCACGCTCCGAAGAGTATTTCAGACACCAGGTGGGGTGTTGTAAGAGCTCTCCTGTGCTGGCATGAATATGCAGCCTGAAGGTTTTGACTAGACTCTGTGGATTCTTGGGATGTTTTTCTACTGTTAAAAACGTCGGTGAAATTGAAGACTCTTGGTTATCACATGCAAGAGAACTTTTGATATGAGGTCCCAAAGGGTTTACAGATTAGCAACCTAGTAAATTTTTCTGCTTTGTCCTCTTGATGAGGGCTTAAATCGTGTAAAAATCCTAATCGTGGGGTACATACACGTAATGTCTGCAATTTTTGTCTCAAAATTAATGATGATGATGATAATAATAATAAAGTTTCACTTGAGTAATCCCTTAGTGATGATAATTAGGATAATGGTGAAACTTAAGCTGTGAAGGCGTAACTGCTGCTCCCTGAAGCCTTTTATCTCCCCCACTTCAGCCCTCTGGAATCACCACTGCCCTCAAAAAAACCTGAATTTCTGGAAAACTCTTTGTCAGGATGACCTATTTCCAGACATTTGCCCCCAAACCTGTGTGATCTGTCGGCAATTTTTCCTTTGGAAAGCCATCAAGCAGACTACCAGGAGAGGGCATAGACTGGTTTCCCAATAGGACCCCTCTCTGGGGTTCAAAGGGGCACAGTTCCCCCTCACAGGTGCTTCCTTGTTCAGATGCTGTCGTGCTCTGGCAGCAGGTGGAGAGTTTTACACATGGAGGCTGCTTCTGTAATGGTGAAGAAGCCCAAATTAGCACCTGTAATAGCCCAAGATGTGTGCTTGTCAAACCTCTGCCAAATCTCTTCTAGTGACAAAGATCACAACTACATGTTTTTCCTACATACTCTTGATTCAGGCAAAAAAATAGGGTTTTTTCACTTCTCTGTGGGCTTGTTCCCCCATCCCCCTGTCCTATTAGTATTACCTACTGCTCAAAAATTTTCATAAATCAGTTTTCAGCTGTGATCTTAGTCTATCAAAATCTGAGGTGCAATCAATAAAGTTTTACTAAGCAGTCCTTATAAATGATGTAGTAGAGTAGTTCACAAAGGAGGTCTGAAATACCTCTTATTTTCCATAATATTAAGTGTAAAAGAAAACAGAGAAACCAGTGATATCAGCAGGGAAATGGTAGATTTGACCGGTGAACAGCCCTGGTCTCTTCTTCTCTCTTTCTCCATCCACTGACCCCTGCATGACTGAAGTACAGGAAGGTCAGCCTGTACTTGTGTTTCAAAAATACCACATGGAAACTGCTGTACAGCTGATGCCATTTCCGAGATTTTCACTTGGTTTTGGTTTTGCGGGATTCAAAATCCAAAATTCTGCTGAGAGACCTCAACCCACTGGGAATGCCTGGAATAGGTATCTGGAAAGGAGCTCTGCAGACATCTCCACAAGAAACAAATTCCCCCAATGAGTTTCTGCCTTAACCCCAACAGTGTCTGTTATTGTGTCATTGGTCCTGAGATTAAAAATAATAAAAATGCAGCTCTGCCTTTGCCTACTCTCTGTTTGATATGGGGCAAAGAACAGGAAGGAGGGAGCATCTTATACATGTACTGGCCTGGTAGACGTATTAAAATGCATCATCACCACCATCAGCTGTCATTAGCCACTCCAAGCACTGAGTTATGGCAGGGGAAGGAGAGATTATATGTGCAACAAGGGGGAAAACAGCATTTAAGGCCAGGAATATATTTGGCACTGAGAGTACTCTGAAATCGTTTGGCATGAGAATGTCACCCGTTCCATGGATGTGTCGAGTGTGTTGTTCAACAGTTTTGCGGCTGTGGGTCTGCAACTGGGTGTGATTATCACACATGGAAAATGGATTTGCAGGAAAGATGGCCTGTGACAGATATTAGATAATCATTGGCCATTTGAGGCAGTTCCTTGTAGATTCAAAGAAACAAAGATAAGAGCAACAGACTAATAATTCAGGCTATTTTGAGAATCACTGAAGATACATTCCAAAATTAACGGCATATAAGGTAAAAAAATAAACTGCAGAAAGAAGCAGATGAGCTACAGTTTGCACAATACTTTTCCCATGTTTTAAAAAGAAAAATAAATTCTCATTATAAATACTTTAGCTTGACAATCTGGGACACCATTACCAAAGATTTTCTACCCTGACAAGAGCCCAACATTAAAGCCTTCAAGAATCTTGTATTAGACCACAGCTGGTTTTAGCATTTTAGAAAACCAAGTTTAGCTTCCATTTGAGATTAAAAGAATATAAAACTAGTAGTTTTTACTCCTGCCATGCACATTAAATCATGTTCTAATAAAAAGCAGCTGACTGCAACAAACAAAGTGGATTCGGACAACTACAACCTCCTTCATGCTGTGTTTATTTTAGAGATTGGAAACAGGCAGGAGCACATCAAGTTTGCAAATGTCAGGCTCTGCATATATGTTTGAATTCATGAAAATGACAGGCTAACCCGGAATATTGTTTTATGGATTCATTTCCTCCCTGTCCTTCCCCATCCCTCCAAACCTTCAGGAAACCTCCTGTGACAGCAGCCCCATAACTTTTGCCGTGTCTCTCCAGTCAAGCTGTTCTGGCCCTGAGTCAGATCGCTGTCTGCAGCTGCCGAAAATTGATTTATCTCCCTACCGGGGTTGCCAGTGATGACCAAAACATCAGAGTAATTTAAGATTTGTGGTCGTCTGTATAAACTGATTCCTTCCCACCACCTTATTTTACAAGCCAAAGTAATGCTTCAGTCTATCTTCTTCCCACCAGAGTTCTTTGAACTTCATTTCATAACCATAATGCTATGGTAGCAAAAACATCTGAAAAGGATACAGCAATTCGCAGCAAATTAAAAAAGTATGTCCCAGAGTCTAAGCAAAAATTTACAGTCAGCAAATGAGTACGGAGAATCATAGACGAATCATAGTCTTGATTCAGCAAATATTTGGCAGGTATCCTGACGTGCCCCGCAAGCCCAGAATAAAATAGGACGGAGAAAAAAGCTGAAGGAGGAGATAAGACAGGAGTTGTGCTCCTGGGGAGGAAGCAAGAGCATTTTGCACCATTTATTCAAGAGGGAAGGTGGGTGCTGCAGACCAGCAGCGTCCTGTTTTGTGTCCATCACTGCAAGGTTCATCATCAACAGCACCTCCAGCCCACTCTCCCCCCACACCCCAAAGTGAGTCCTGCAGCCGTGGGCCCAAAGCTGTTTCGTGGGGCCTGAGGACACCCTTAGGCATGGCCATGTTGTACCCTCAGGCACCATTCAGAAATCACTCTGGGACAGAGGTAGGGTAGCACAAGCCCTACTGGGATGCAAGAGTGCCACCTGAGCTTTGCTTTCAGGAAGACTGCTCTGCTTCAGCTGGGTCCACTCCACCAGGGAGACTGGAATGGACCTGCAGAGCATGGAGAAATTCCTGCTGGGGCAGCTGCATCAGCATCAGCTGGTGGGCAAAAGTGATGGGAGACCCTGTGGGACCCCCCCAATGAGCTCCAAACTCACTGCTCCAGCCCTGAGGGCACGTTCCCAACCTCCCTGGAAGTCCTGAAGGACGGCTGGTTTGGATCCTTCAGAACCACACACCGAGCCCAGCACATGGGAGTCTTTCCCTCCCGTGAGCCTGCAGGCACTACACGAACACAGACACCCAGAGGTGATGAAAGCATCCACAGTACCGGGCTCATCCATGACATTTCCGCTTCTCCAACTCACAGGCAAAAGGGACTATCATTATCCACTCTTAACGAGGCCCTTAATGATGATCCTGTTGCTCGGTGACTGGCGCGTTACCTACAGGTGCATATAACAACACACAGCCAGAGCTGCTTATAAATCTGTGACCTATTCTAACTTAAACTTGTTGAGGACCTGACCCAAAATATTTATTCCCTCGTGGAAAACAGATACTTCAGGTCTCCTAATGGTCTCCAATGTTCCTGGCTGACCCAGTTTGGAGCGTGAGCTACACTCAGCCCTATTTCAGCACTGAACTAGTTCCATCAGAAATGGTTTCCTTTAAAACTGCTTCCACCAAATGACACACTATGAAAATGTTTAGATTTTTTTTGAGAAAGAGAGAAAGAGAAAGCGAGTGGAACTAATCAGAAAATATATACTGGGCAAACCGAAATGGGCATTATGTAACATCAAGAGAGTTCCTAATTAATTCAGATTCATTCAGATTTTACAGCCCTTTTCAGAATCACCATTTTTGTTCAGACAGAGGGGAGGAAACTATAAGATAATACAAAAATACATGTGACCACAGCTCCTGAGCATATTAATGAAGAGAAATGTAGAAAAGGCAGGATTTTTTCAGAAGAGCAGAATAGCGTCTACAGTGATAGATGCGGGGTACAACAAAATAGGTCAGTAAAGGGAAATATGTGTAATGAATTATATAAAGCTGTATCTATAAAAATGGATGTATTGATGAAAAGTGATTTTAAAATGAAGGCTGAGATACAAATCATTAGTTCCATGGCCGAGACTAATATGTATTCTGCGGTAATAAGCGATGTCATTACAAGTGAATAACAATGCTGTAATGGGCAAGGAGCCTTGCTGGGGGAGGGGACTGATTATCAAGCAGTTAGGAAACCTTTTCTCAATTGTTCGCGTAGATTTAGTCGCCTCAGGTGCTGGCAGGGGCAATTTCCAAAACACGATGGTGATGCCAAGGCAAGGAGGAAATTCGAAACTTGGAGTGGTGATGGGGATGCCTCTGCAGGGACTCCATCAGGGGCTGGTCCACTGAAACCTCAGCAGGATGTTACTGCATTGGGTGAGCATGGGAAGAAAAAGACATCACCCTACTCTTAGCTGGGTGACTAGAAAGGACCACTGAGGACTTGAGCACAGACAGATTGGGTGACCCTCCATTTGCATCTCCCGCTGCATTCCCGACTGGCTCATCCCTTTCGTGTGCTGCCAAAGCCTGGCCTGCCCGCACCAACAACCTCCCCTGCTTTTCACACCTCTAATGTGTGCCCAGCAGGCGAGCATCGCACGCAGGCCCTCCCGCTTCCCTCCTCTGCTCCATCTCCCTGGCACCGGTGCCCTCCGGCCCAGGAGCAGCAGGGCCCGGTCGGTGCCGTCCTGCTGGATCGGCGTCTGCGGCCGTGGGGGAATGGATGTGCAGTGCTGAGCTGATACCAGCTGAGCAGTATAATGCAGTGCCGTCAGGAGCATTACTCATAGCTGATGAACACATACCTTTTCCAGTGAAACACATACATTCCAGAAAGAAATGCATAGATCATTTGCTGAAGCACATTTATTATAGCGAAATGTGTACCTCGACTAATGAAACGCATAGATCATATAGTAAAATGATTATGCTCGCACCTAGCAGGCTCAACCATTTATTTATTTTTAACCAACTTATTTTGGTTAGGAAGCTGAGCATGGCACTCCCCCTCCCAGGGATTAGCAGCCCAAACTCCATTTTTTTCTTCAATATTGTATTTATTTTCTCATCATACAAACCCAGGTTTCCATCCCAAGCTCACTGAAAAATAAATTAGTGTGGAGCTCTCTCCTACAGGAGCTGAGCATCCGAGCTGAAGACAGTTTTGCTATTGAAAATGGATTTTACTACTGAGTATTAGTGGATACTATTTCTGGTGTGCCTGCTAATTAAAAATTATGTCTGTGTACTACAAAACATTTTAGGCATTCTCCCTTAAATGTTAGTTTTGCTGCCCACTTGAGACATCTTCTGCATCCTTATTAACATCTTCAGACAGAAATAGGTTGAGTCAGTGCCCCTCCAGGGTCAGCCATAAACCAGCCATTCCCAGTACATAAATTCAGTTGGCTCCAGCTCGTGCTTGCCCTGAGGAATGAGACAGGTCAAACACTTTGTTTACAACTAAGGAATCCCCCAGTACACATGTGCCACCCACAACGCCAACTCAGCAATGCTGGGAACGGATGTAAATCCCAGAGTCACACTGTGGCACTGACATCACTGATACACTGACCAACTGGGAAAAAAACCCCAGCGCCCTGGCCCATTCTGTTATGTGGAACCCCAGCAGCAGCCAAAGGACAGCCAGACTCCTTCTTGACAGCTGGCTTGATTAACAACAAAGCAGTGTTTTGAAAAAAAGAAATAAGGAGTATTTTATCGGACTGGCCTTTCCTCTGCTGAACTGTATCTGTTTGAAAAACCAGCCTAGAGGAGGGGGCAAAAAACCAAATTGCTTTTTGGAGCGAGCAAGGAAGGAAAAATAGACCAATAAAAGCAAAAACCGGCAGAAGATCAGGTATGAAATGACTGCACTCAATATCCCTTTCCCCTTTCTTCCCCTGAACACCATTGGTTTCCAATTGTAGAGCATATCGATTTGAATTTTTTTTCATGTTAACTTTTAATTGCCTTTCTACAGCTGCCAGGCAGTGCCTTGCTGAGCCCATTTCCAGCCGCCATCCTAAGCACCCCACCATCCCCAGCACCCCGCGCTCTCCATCAATAGGAAATCAAGCGGCTGCTCACAGAATAACTCTTCCTACTTTTCACACTTAGCGGCGAAGCTTTTTCAGCCTGCTCGCGTGTCACCAATGTTCAGAGCAGCTTCGCCGCCCAACTATCAGCCCTGCTGGAGACTTTTTATCTTCCTTACAAACTTATCTTTCGAACATGCTTTTTAATGTGTAATCGTTGTTTGCTTTGGCAGGGGAGGCTTCCTTGGGGCTTATTGTGCTTAACTGGCCCTATTGTTGTTAGCCTTTCTGATAGAAGATGCTGTAAAAACACATGGAGGTCGGGCTGGATATTTGCGTTTCCATTTCATGGAGATAACGACATTTTCCCTAACTTATATGAGTCCCATTTCATTATTCCATGAACCTCTCGGTGAACCTCAGGCTTCACTATGTAATTTATGGTCCCTGATACAATCCAACGGTGTAATCTCATGATTTATGTGCTTCATTTATAATTTGATCTTTTCGGTATAATACGTGTTTTCCTAGATGATTTATGTACTTTCACCTGTAACGTATGTGTTTCGTGCCATGATATACGTATTCATCAGCCACGCGCTATGCCCCTGATGGCACTTTCCCAGGGAGGAAGGTGGGACACCCCAGCCCGAGGCCAAGTCCCGAGGTTAATTGCAATCAATTCACCTTCCATGCAATTACACTTTCATCTGCACCGCCTGTGAAGTGAGCATGCTTAACGCCGTATCAGCGGGAAAGCAAATGTGCCTCTTTTCCCCTTAGAGCCAATAAAGCCAGCCGTGGCATAGGATTACAGGGGGGCAGCGGAGACAGCTTAGCCCTCCTTTCTAACATTTCCATTGAGAAGGTGCTGAGAATAATTAATTATGTCCCTGTTGTGCTGATTAACGCAGGTCTCGTTTTGGCGAGTATCCCGAATGCTGACGAGGCAGCAGTAGCCTGCTCTGATTTCAGGAGAGCATCCCCGTGTGGGCGCAAAGCCCAGGAAAACAAAACCACACCCCTCCCTAACTCCCCCCCCTCTGAAATGAGGGCTGGAAGGAGCCAGAGCGACCGCCGTCTGCTCACTTGTGGGATCAGCTGTGCCCAAACTTTTCCCTGCAGTGGCAAGCCCACTGCCCTCCAGGTCACGTGCTTTCTTCCCAGCGCTTCACACCTTTACCACCAATCTCACTCTTCTTCAACCTCCTGGTCCCTTCCTGCTACGCAGCCTGAGCTTCTGGTCCTGTCCACGTCGCCCCCACCTTCCTGCACCTTCCATTTAGCCTCAGCATAAATAAATCCCGCTCTTTCCACTCTCCTGCACAGGACATCCTCCCCGCACCACACACCATCCTCAGTGCTCTCAGCTGAACTCTTGCCAATTAATCCGTATTTTTCTCCAACAGCAGTGCTCAAACTGGGACAGACAATGCCACCTGAGCCCTTACTAGCACTGAGTGGTGCAGAAAGTCTCTCACCTGAGATTCGCCCCTTGTTTCACCCAGTGAGGCATCTGCTTTTCCACAGCTGTGCTTCATGTTCAGCTTGTGATGCTCTCCAAACCCAGCAGATCCTTTCTGCCAGTTGATCTGCTGGTCTGCTAAGGGTTCTTGAGCAGGGATGTGCACCATTTATTCCTACCTAAAACCAGTCCTTTGCACTTGTCCTTACTGAAGCACCTTGCCTTTTCTCCAGCCATCCCTATTGCCATGCATCCTACCATAGGGATGGGGCACAGAGGTGATGGTTCATTGTCAGTGGCTTTTTCCCACTCCATGGTCTCCATCCCTGTGGCATTTACAGGACAGTGTGGCTTGAGACAGCATCATAAGCCTTGCTGAGTGAAGATATATGATATTCATTGCCTCTCCACATGGCTTATTGCCCTGTCATAGGAGGAAATAAGGTGAGTTTGACATGATTTGTTCTTGACAAATCCCTGTTGGCTGTTACTTATCTCCATGCTGTATTCTAGAGGGTCATAAATAATTTGCTTGATTATTTCTTCCAGCATTTTTCCATGCACTAAGTAGGCTGACTGGTCTATGGCTCCTTGGTCCCTTTTCTTTGCCTTTTTTCAAAGATGGGCAATCCTGTTATCCTCTCCCAGGCTTCAGAAACCTCCCCTGGTTGCCACCAAGTCTAAAAAAATAAAATTGCCAACAGCTGAATGACTGTTTCTGTGAGCTCCCTCAGATCCAATCTTGTGGAAAATATCCTGCTGTATTCTTCTTCCACCCTAAATTCGACCTCCTTGTTGCTGAGATGAACACTGTCAACCTAGAAAAAGTTCATTGGTGAATAAATGGGTAAAGCTGGAGGAAAAATAAGAAAGATATGGAGTGCTTTCGTCTTCTCAACATCACCTATTGCTGGCTTTCCCACCTCATTTAACAGTGGGCCATCCTTTCCTGGTCATCATGAGAACTAACATACCTGTGGAACATACCTGCATCAGAATGTTTCCTTGTCCTCTCTTAGAATATATATATATATCTCTCTAAATAGATATATATGGATGTATAAAAATGTATGGTTGTATATAAATACATAACAAATGTGAAAATATGGGATTAAAACAAGCTGGTGCTTTGATACCAGAAGGGGCGGGATGCTCATGTGGACAGGGCATTCCCCCAGCACCAACGCTGCTCATTTTCAAATATCCCAGCCTGCAAGGTAGCTTGCCAAAAGAAATACCACCAAGCTGCAGCTTTTTACCACATGATGAGACAAAAGCCCAGAACAAACTCAGTGTGTTAAAACTCAGCTGTATAAACAGGACGAAGCTGGCATGTGTGCAGTCTTTTAAGTGTAAGCCAGATGTGAATCCAGCTGTGGTGCATCCCTTCCAAAGGCAGGGGCTGAGGAGCAGGGGCTTCCACAGCCCTGTCTGCCCTGCTGCCTGCTCCCCTCCTCAACACAGAACCTTGGGCTGTTGTGTTCATGCCGACCAACACTGCTCTGCATTACAAAGGAGCATCTCTACACTATCCTAAGACTTTGAAATTAAAAATCAGTTTGATGGATTTTGATGGTATTTTCTAGGGACTCCCTCTCCAGGAGGGGAGAATCGCAAGTGGAAACTACTTCTTAGAAAAATAAAATATTTTAAATAATTAAGAATGATACAAACAGTATTCTGCACTATAAAAATCAAAAATACAAAAATAAAACCTTCAAACCCCACAAAACTCCAACAAAAAGCATGCAGCTCCTCAAAGACCTGAGCTGTGTCCTGACTGGTTTTGTTAGATAATATTGGCTATCCCAGACAATTAAAAGCATCTTTCAGGAATGTGGTGCTTAAGAGATCCTATCTATATGTCAGAAAAGCTTAGGCCTCTTGTGTCTGAGATCAATCATAGTACTGGATAGGAAATAAATGTTGCCTCAGTGCAAGTGTGGAGGGAATTTTGTCCATCTTAGTTGAAACCAGCCACCCAAGAACTGGTCTAAGGAAGTAGCCATTAAAATCCCACTACTTCAGAAAAGACGAGGAAGGATTTATTAATACTTGCCTCACTGGGAAAAGACCTCTGAGACCATAAGGTTAGTTTACATCCCTCAATTATTGCCATTTTTTCTTGGCCTTGCTCTCCAAAGGGCAATGCCACATCTGGTCCCTGTTTTGTGTTGTCACGGCCTGGGTACATCCTGGAGTGTCACTGATAACCATCCATCACTCAGCGCAGCCCACGGACCTCTGGGTTCTAACAACTGAGGGAAAGGAGAAGAGAATAGGAGAGAGGAAAAAGAGATGCATTGTGGCCTGTGGACACACTCCAAGCACAACAGCATCAAAAAGCTGAATTTTGGAGAGACGTCTTTGCCATTGGCATGTCTGGGTTCACAGTGAGGCATCAGCCAGCAGAGCCCCAAGAGGGCCCTGGCAGGGAGGGAGGACAGACATCCATCCCAAACTGGCCTGCATGCCAAGAGCTACTGCAATGCCAGAAATGACCCTGTACAACGGCAGGCAGCTGGTGCAGACCCTGAGACCTACAGTCCTGCTGCTGGCCAGTCCGCTGGTGCTGCTGTCACGAGTAAGATCCTGAGCTCCAGGGATGTGCCAATGAGGAATGCTTTGTGAAGAGTGACTTCCCAGCTTCACAGCTCACACCCTGCCATCATCAGGTGTCCCGCGAGCTGCGCTGAAGGCACCTCAGAACCAGGTATTCTCGTCCTGGGTCTGCTGCTGGCAGTCAGCTTCTCAGGGAAAAGCGACCTCACAAGCATGTGGCACAGCTGTGTGAAGGCTGCTGATAGAAATTACCTCGAAACCACAGCCTCCAGTTCACAGAATCAGAGAATGGTTTGGATCAGAAGGGACCTCAAAGACTTTGCTTCCAGCCCCCCTGCCCTGGGCAGGGACACCTTCCACTAGACCAGGTTGCTCAAAGCCGCATCCAACCTGGCCTTGAGCCCAGCAGTTCTGGCTCTTTTGATGACTTATCAGACCCCCCTGCAGAACTGGCTGCACCAGCACAAACCAAAGCCAGTGCCTGCCTCTGACCCACCAGCTGTGCAGGCAACTGTGACACAACAAGCACAAACACCATCCAGGCTGCCCACCTGCTCTCCAAACACCCTGCATGCACCCAGCCTTCCCACCCTGCTTAGCCCTCAGCAGTCTCTTTTCCTTGACAGGCTTCAATTCCCAAATAGCATCTGATAATGGGATTGGGTACAGATCTTCTCATCACTGACAAGGACCCATTCCCAGCTACAGTAGCAGGAGCTTCCTGACTATACTCACTACCATCAGTCTTTACCTTTCACCATCATTCCTGAGGCACCTCTGCAGGTGTGCTGCTAGTTCAAGAGCAGCCTTGGGGAAGTATTGCATTGGACTTGTGCCATCAGAGAGGCAGAAAGCTTGCAGGAGATGAGACAGCTGCCATGCTCAAGGATTTGCATGGTTCTTGCTAAGGAGCCACAGAGTGCTCCAGGGGAGCATCAAGGCAGGAGGATAAAGCATGGAGTCTGTCAACCACAATGTAGGAACAAAGCTATTTCCTCCAGACACAGAAGGAAACAGGGCACTTGTGTGGAAGAGACTGGCCAAGGGCCAGCAATGATCTCACCTCAGTACACTGGGTGTGTTTGCCACTGAGATGGAGATCTTCAAATATGAACAAAGAAAAAAAGTTAAAATCTGAGGCAGAACAGGTCCCATGCTCTCAGTAGGAACCTTGTTTAAGCGTTGAATGTTGGACTGGAATCCTGGGTAAAATTAAAAATGCAGCCAGGTAGTTGAGGTGGCTTATAAACCTAAAATACGTTTTTCTGTTCAGAGTCATTATTGATATGGGTCCAGCTCTGGTTGCTGTAAAGGCCTCTGTACCTAAACATCTTTGTATAAGGCACTCTTTACCCTGTATTTTTAAGGTCAATGAATATGGGGGTTTTTCACCTATAATTTAGTTTAACTTAAAGTATCCAGTAGTGAACAACAGAGGATAACCCCCAATCTTTTATCTTGACAAAAATAATTAGGGGGTTGTAAATATTTTATTTGACAAGTGAGGTCCTTGACAAGACCTGCATTGTACTCAAGCACTGAGTTCCCAGTCAGACGAAGAATTTGTGGGTGGCACTGGGCTCCAGGCAACTGCTCAATTGAATAACCTCACCAGCAGTGTAGATGTAACATGGACCTACGATTTTTCAAATGTCAGAGGACTGGGCTGGACACAGACACTTCCCACCAAACTCTTCTGCAAAATGCCAGCACTTCGTTCAACCAAGCACAAGTCATGAGAAATGCTGAGTTTTATGGAATAGGAGGCTGAATGTTATGAAGAGACCTCTTTTCTGTACAGCTCTTCGGGGTTTTACTAGAGCCACAGCACAGCAATTACTAATGCCCCCAAAGCTCTCACAAGAAGGTGGTGAACTGCGAGTGGCCACCACCAGCAGCCCATGAAGTACACAGGTGGGAAGATGTGCCCCATATTCCCTAAGAAGCATTGGCAGCAGCTTAAGGCCTGGTCTGGGATCACAGAGCAACACTGATGTGACACATTACCCAGGGCCTTGGGAAAGCAGCTCCAGGTTTACAAACTGGTGATTAAGTGGACAACCTTCTTGGCCTGACCACTGGTGTAATTTTTTTGCTCACTTTTAGGACAGGTAGGTGCATGAATTGCAGCACAGCAGCCTCCGGACTGGGAGTACCCATTGGCACAGAGTTTGTGACATGGTTTGTGCCCCTGGAAAGCACAAGCATGATGGAAAGGGTTTTCTCAAGAGAGTGCACCTGTGCAAGCTGGGAGATGTGTGCCACTGTAGTTTCAGACCCCTGGTGAAAGCCCCCACTTCTGAACGGGCACTTGTGCTAACAGAGAGAGGTGATAGCCGTCAGTCCCTGGGAGGTTCATAAAGTTGATGCATGAGAAGAAGACAAAAGCATGAAGCTGAGATGCTCAAGACCATTGCATTTTTGAAGGACAGGGAAAGAAGAGCTTTGTTCTCTCTAGTGATACAGCATGTTCCTTGTATCTTACGACTCTTTCTTCCGACTGCAGAAATCAAGGAAGAAGCAGATTTATCTTTGCTCTCAGGAGGCATCCAAAGACAAGACGAACAGTAAGTGAGCCTGCAAGGAGTCCATAGTGAGGTCATGCAGCACCCATGGAATCAGGAGCACCCATTGCCAAAGAGTTTGCAGCCGGTGAGCCAGTTTCCTCCTCTTGTTTCCCCCAGGCTTCTTCCCCAGCACTTGTGGGTTTCCTCTCTCATGACAACTCGACTGCTGCTTCATTGTCTGAGGCACAGGGGGCACCTCTGGCAGGGAAACCGTCACTCAGAGAGCTTAAAAATGAAAAAAAGACAACTCATGTCTCTCAAGCAGTTCTCACAGCCTCTCCTAGCCCAAGGTTGAGTACCTCATTGGCTTGAGGGACAACAGAAGTGTCAAAAGCTGCTCCTCCCTTTCATTTTAAAAATTAGAAAAGAAGACTGAAATTATTTTTTGCCTCCCAGGCAGGAAGTGACTCATACTCATCCTGCAGCATCCAGAACTGGCAGGCTGGGGTCTGGTTGAGTGGATGACTCTCACTGCCCCATGCCAGGATCAGGAACACAGAAATTAGTGGGTCTACACATCACACAGCTTTTAGGAATGACGCCAGAGACAGGTGGGTTTGATTGGTATGGGAATACCGCTTATAGGGAAGAACTGAAAACTTTTCTTTAAATAAATAAAAAAAAAAATTTAAAAAAAATTTTAAAAATTTAAAAAAAAGAAAAAAGGGAAAAAAATGGAGTCAGTGTGTTTTTCTCGCCTGCAAGATGCCTGTGAGCTTTTGTGTCTGTTTAGCTGCAATCTCCTGGTTTCTTTGTTGTCGGAGCGCATTTCACTCTCGTGTCAAAGTGTGTCAACTCTAACCTTTCCCTCCGCAACGCTGGCATCCCTCCAGCCCCCCGACCCCGCTGCCTCAGCCAGCCACAACACCCCCCCACATGGCGAGCAGGCACCTCCTCCCCCTCAGCACAAGCAGAAAGGTAATTAAAGCTGTTTAGGTATTTTTGTTGTTGTTGCTGCTGTTGCTTTCTGAGGCTCAACAGAGTAAATGTGACTTCTGCTCAATTAAGCTCCGGGTTAAAAATAAAATAAAAGAAGGTCTTAGAGCAGTTCTTTATTTCTGCACATTAAAACTGGAGCTTGAGATTTACTGAGACCCCCTCCCACCACCCCCATTGAAGGAAACCTTCAAATAAAGATGTCTCCAGCGAAAATGACCATTATTATCCACAAGCAGGCACATATATATATATATATATATATATATATACACACACATATATATAAACGCATATATATACATGCACACATACCTATATATAAACCCCAAATCTGTTTGTGCCTATTCCTGCTAATGCTAAGGGTACATTCCTCCCCATTACAACAGCATTTGCACATTTATAGGAGGAATAAAGAAGGAAAAGAAAAAAGATGCATGATACATGCGGAGGAGCCTTTCCTCTGCCATCCAGAGAAAGAAGAACTAAAAGGATTATAAAAGTTCAGATTAAAATGATATAAAATCTAGCATTTGGCTCCAACACTAGTGCCTTGGTCCTCTGTAGCTAATCTGTATGCACTCTGTGACCTCCTCGCAGCGAACCCTGCTAAATATATTATTCCCACGGGGGCTTTCACTGCTGCTTGGTGTCAGAAATCAATATGTATGAGGCGCGTGGATGGGAATTTCTAATAGATCTGCCTGGCCCTGTGCTGCTTTTCAATATCTGCCTTGGACTATTAGTGCCGGCTCGGTGCCTGTGAAATAACCGAGATAATCTTTTAAGGTGCACTGTTAAGGTGGAACCTAAATGTTGCCGTTTCAATTAAAACAAAATATATATATATATATATATATTCATAAATCAGTCAGCACTGTGCGTAACCTTGTGTGTAGCCCGATTATAAACAATGATAGGGATTAAAGTATTAGGGCGAGTATGCTAATGTCCAGATTTCTGAGGAAGAGCTTTAGTTTCTTTCTTATTTTTTTATTAACGGAAAATTGCATAGGTTCACGGGAGGAGGAGGGAGGAATTAAAAGTGGAGGGAATGAGGGATGGCACATTGTCTGTGCAATCTCCTCCATGCCGGCGGAGCCGTGGAGGTGAAAGAGCGAGATCGCTGTATTACTGCAGATAATGCACCCATTTTACCTAAGCGACACCAGACCGTGGCTCTGCAAGGCTCTCCATTTTAGACTGGTTTGTGCACAGTGAAGTTATTGCTTGAGTGATCCTGAGCGGGTTTTTGGGGGGTTTGTTGGGTTTTTTCAATGATGGGGGGAGCCTTTTTCACTTATTGCATTCTTGCCCCCAGCTGTTGTTTCCCCTCACTCTTCTGAAGGTGCTGAAGGCTGCGCAGGTTGATGCGTGCCCCCCGCAGCCCCCACACCAGGGAAGGGTGTCCCCCCAACGCAGGCAAGCAGCAGAGCAAGGCTCAGGTCTGGGAGCCAGCTGAAGGGAAGGCTGCATCCTGCTCTTTCATTCTCCTTCTCACTCTTTGTTTTCAGTTGAATGCACAGAGGAAGCTGTCTCAGCTCAGAGCACAGAGGTGCGGCTATAAAAGCAATAACTTGCTAAAGGACCTCTCGCTCTCCCTTTTTTTTCCCTTTTTATTAGGGGAAAGGTAATCACTAATCCATGCATCCGCTCCCCCAGCTTTACAGGCGGCCAGGCTGAGTTCAGCCCTGTGCTGGAGATGACAAGTGGAGAGTCACCACCCCAGAGGATCCGTTTTAGTCATGTTTAGCTCCGCTGCCCTTGCGAGGTTGTCACCCTTACCAGAGGTTGAAGAACTGGCACACAGCCCTGGTATTTTTCTTTCCTCCTCTCTCCTCCTTGCACACTTCGCTTAGCACGGCCCAATCCACCTGACAACTCTCCAAAGTGCCCTCGACTGCTTGTCTGGCCTGAGCTGGAGGCAGCGGGGGGCAGGGCAGCAGCCCACCATTAAGGATGTGGGTCTGGGGAGAAGCATAGGGGGAAATCTCTAACCTAGGAGTGCTCACACTGTGTCAGGCCTGTCCATCAGGATAAAAGCAAAAGGCTGCAAAAGGAGGTTTTACGCATTCGAATTTCACAGCAACCCCTTGAAATGAGAGGAAGATGGAATTGGATCCGTTTCGTTCTGTTTTACGTAATAACTGTGCTTTTCTCCACAGGTGCCGTGACCCTGCAGGATGCAGCCCTGCTCCCAGAAACAGAAACCTGTCAGTGTTACCTGAGAAATATGAACAGGGCTTTTCAGACACTTTTCTGGGTCTGTTTCAGCTTCTGATTAAGCACTAGCGTGGTACACAGACATAAAGTAAAAAAAAACTGAACAAACAAACCAAAAAAATACTCAGGGTGGTTTTTGGAGCTTATTGTTTTGTTTGTTTTCTTTTCTTATGGTCAGCCATAAATAAGCCACAAATCTCTCTAGTCCCTGAAAAATTTCACCTGAATATACTTCTGCCACACGCACTGTATATAAATAGATCAGAGCAGCAAAGCTCAATTCTCGATTTAAAAATCCACCTGCAAAGATTGCAGGTATTTACACCCAGGGAGTGGCTTTCCAGCAGCTCCTCTGGAAAGCAGAGTCAGGCAGGGATGTGTGCACGTCTCGGCTCTGTTGCCTAAGGTCCTGGTCCAGCACGGAGGCAACACTGTTGATGGCCACAGGAACAAAATTCCAGGTGTGTAGTTTGGATTAACATCCCTTGCATCTGGGAAAATGCAAATGTTTATAAAGGGCTCCACCATCGCCGGTGGTTTTATCCCAGATGCTGAAAGCCAGCTCACTCTCTGCCTCAGCTTCTCACAGTATTTATAGTACAAACACTTCTAATCTAAGGAACGCAATTCCCAACAGTTTAATAGGGCTGAAGTTCCCTTCCCGCCTCCCCTTTCCCAACCCATCAATTAAGTAGGTATATGTGAAAACAAACAACCTATGTGTTTTCTGCATCTCTGAGGAGGTGTAATGGTGCGAAGTGCTGGTTATGTGCGTTTACTGATGGGAAAAGAGGAGCAGAGTGGGTCTTTGCAAACTGCAGGTTTGGTTTTCCCACGAATGTTGAAAAAGAGCAGCCTTCAGCAGCACAGGCAGAGTTGGAGAAGGAAAGGGTGGGGGAAGGGCTTGCATGCATGCCATAGCATTGCAGAGTGGCCATGGTGTTGCCAATAGCAGGAGTGGTGGGCATGAGATCCAGAACCTAAGCCTGATGCCCTGGATGAGGCAGGCGTCAGGCTGTAGCCCAGAAAAATTCCCCTCCCTGGGTGTGGAAATCCCTCACCTTTGTTTTCCTGATCAATTTAGTCTCCTGTCTTTATGTTCATGGCAGCAGAGTAGGCCATGGGAGTCCTTTACGGTCCACAGCTGATGGTCACCTCTAGTTTGCTTTGCTTTAGTCCATGCTGACCACCAGAACTCAACTACAGACCTGAGTCCATATTTAAACAAAAGGATCCCTTCAATCCATTTAAAAAATCCACAGTCACACCTATACTTCAGAGAGGCTGCACACCTCCAGTTCTCAAAGAGGCCTCCAAGGCAGCAAAAACCCATGTGGGGCTCCAACAAGCCAGTGAGTGATAAGGAAGCACCCCTTGGTCTTCTGAGTAACTGTCATGGTGCCACCAACATGTGACACCAACACATGTAAATATCACCAACATGTAAAATATCACCAACGTGTAAAACCACGTGTGCACCTATCAAAACAGCACATGAGCCATTACTGACAAAACCACTTGAGCTGTTGGGGGGAGCAGCCTGCAGAAGGTGGACCAGCTGCTCCTCACGCTTGCCCCGTCCCGTGCCGCGTTCACGCCATTGCAGCACCAGGACAAATGCCCGCCGAGGCAGAGCATTGCTTTGTCTGACCTTTTGCCACGACCTCTGCCTTACTGCCTCACAGATCGCATTTGCAAAGATGGGATTTGACAAGAAGTGTCACGTCCCTTCCATCCTAAAGGCAAATAAATGTCCCTTTCGATCATGGCTGTCACACGCTGCTCATGGCTGAGTGACACCCCAGCCCAGCAAATTACTCCTACCCTAGTTGCTGCCAGCATTGGAAATGCAGTTGGTTTGGAGACACTCCTGGATAAAGGCAGAACCAGAAATAAACCCAGACTACAGGTCTACCCTGCAATACTCACGTGCAATGTAGATACCATCAGCACCCAAACAAAAAAATCACTTTTGCAGTAAGCATGACCTTTTTGAAGGTGGGCATTCTACAGGCATGCTGTAAAGGGAAACACGGTTAAATCGACTCCGTAGAAACCAGCTGGTGGCTGTAAGGGAAGTCACACCGGTGCAGGCAGACCAGCCCACTTGTGCTCTCTCGCCACACAGGTTGATCCTCTGACACCGAGAGTGGTTTATGGCCCCTTCCACTGCATGGAGGGGCACAGGCACACTGCCACCCACAGCTCGGCTGGCAACCACAGCAGCCAGTGCCCAAGGATCTGGGAAGGGAGTGGGAGAGGCTTGCTGGGCAAAGACAGCAATACCTGTTTGGGTAATGATCTGGCAATGAAGCTGGAAGTCAAGCCCATGTTGCAGAAGAGGCATCAGCATAGGAGGCAGCCACCACCCAGAGCAATCTCCGTTTATTGTGGCAGAACTTTGGGCTTTCCTTGCACGCCCTGGGGGAAAAAGCTGCCGCTTCCTGGTGGATGTTGAGATCCTTTTTTCCACTCTGTTCCAGGGAGTCCCCACCACACCACATGAACACCATTGCAGCTCCCTGAATTCCTCCTCTGGTGTCCTACTGAGGTGCTGCCTACACCTCTGTGGGCCAAGTAAGAGCCAGAGTAAAAATGGGCTTGAAAGCTGCTTGTGACAGGTGTCCATTAGAGTATGAACAAAGCAAAAATGTCATCCAAACCTGAAACAGAGAGTCCAGAGCAGCACCAGATAGTGCAGAGCCTTGGGGTCAGCGCAGGCATTGTGTCACACTGCATCTCTCCTGTGCCAAGCCCGTGGCCAGAGCAGGGTGTCTCTGCAGGGCATTGCCTGGGAATGTGGCCATACGCCTTACACCACCAGCCTCCTCAGGCACTGAGAACAGCTATGAGGAGCAAGTTCATCTCTTGAGGGGCCAGGGAGAGGCAAATGCTCTGATGCAGCACAGGAGGAGAGCCCAGCTGGGGCCGTGGGCAGGGCCAGGAGCCTAGGTACACCTACAGGGTCACGGCCATGCTTGCTTCCTCTATACACACTCAGACAGCACCTGCCGGGCTTTTTTCCTCTCCTGTTTCCTCTCCCTGCAGTGCTGCCACCTTCCTCAGATGAAGGGGTGGGGGACTGACTGACAGCCCATTTCCCAGCACAGCGAGTGATGCATGCATTTGATAAGGGCTGCTCTCAAGGCGTTTTTTTTAATACCTGGCTACCCCTCCAGAGCTGTGGCACCTTGATTTGTGGGGTGCATGTTTTAAGCAGTGTTTCAGCACTCCTTCTGGTGAAAGCACTCTCACCAAAAGCTCTCCATCCCTGCCACAGCTCCGCTTACGGCCCTGGCAGCGCTGGCGATCCCGACCCGAACCTGGTTTTCCCATTAAAAAAGCTCCTCCCAAGGAAGAACCCGTCAGGGTAAGGGGCAGCGGGAGCCGCAGGCACCGCTGTGCTGGGCTGGGCTCCCCCTGCTCCCGGGCCTCTCGGGAGGCACAGCAATTCATCTCAGCGCTTCTTGGCAAATTACTCGTGTGACCACACAACGCGAGCCGGCCATTCAGGCTGAACCCTGGCCGTGCATTATCCAGACGGCGAATCCCGCTGAGCCTGGCAGCTCAGCCCCGCTCCCGCAGCTCGCCCTGCCTCCCAGAAGGCAGCTCCCAAGAGTTGCTACTGTGGCAAAGGCAAAACTCCATCCAGTGGAAAGCAGGCAAAATTTTACAACTCTCAGCTCCCCCAAAAAATTATGAGTGCAGGTGCTGCCACACTTGCATTCGCTCCCAGCTGCTCCAGCTGCAAGCTGGAGGTGCCAGCTGAAACACCCCAGGAAGGGGCTTTCTGCATTGCTACACTATTGGTGCATGGGTTTCCAGGGAGAGCGAGGCCAGACCTCATGGAATTGCTCAGCTGCACTAATCAAGGTCTGTCTTCCCTCTTTTTCTCCCCATAACGTAGTGGGGGTTACCGAGCCATTCAGTGCAAGGGCAGGAAGGGAAAGAGAACGAGGGGAGAGAAAGAGGAGTGGGAACAGAGCCAAATTGCACAGCGTATCTTTAAAAAGTAAAAAAAAGAGTTAGACTAACAAACCTAATCTCCAGCCCAGCACTGCCTGTTAACACTCACGTGTCCACACAGATGACAAGCAAATGCAAATGCTCTGGGACATGGTGGCACAGATGGGTCCAAGAGCAGAGATGATCTTTGGGCTGTGCCTGGTGTGCTCGGGTCGGCTGGGACACGGGCACGGAGGCGGCTGCAGGCGTACCTGCAGTCATGTGCAGCAACGTGTGCCCACAGTTCCAACCCTGCTTCTCTGCCTGGAGGTGTCCCTGGCCCCAAGCTCCAGGAGCAGAGAAGCCCCAGATGAAGCCAGGAGCCAGCCAGCTGCATCTGGTGACCTCGTAAGGCAGTCCTCCTTGGCATGTTTCAGGCCAGAGGGGCAGTTTCTCCTTTCAGCCTCATGGGCTGCACCAGGGATGCTCAGCTCCTGTGGTTACCTCAGGCAAAAGCAAGATTACCAACCCCAGCGGCTTCTTCCCTGTCTCCTCCCCAGTTCCTGGAAGAGGTTTTGGGCAGCCTAGTTAGGACACAGCCTTGAGCAGCCTGCTGCCGTTTTCCATGGCTATTGGCAGCTCTGGTACCCAGCTCAGCCGTGACCTATGGGAATAGAGCAGTGGTGGCATTAGGCACAGGCATGTCCCTGGTAGGCTCAGGTGGGGAACGGCTTTGCTGCCTGAGACAGTCCTCTCCTGCAGAAGTGGCAAACACGCAAGTGGTAACAAAACTGTTCGAGAGAAAGGTGTTGCAAAAGGGCATTCAGAAGACAAACATCGTGTTATGGGCTAAAAAGAACCAAACAAAAAGCATTTGCCACTGCAAGTTTCCCATTCCCATTTCCCCGCAGATGAAGTCTGCCGCTCCCCAGCTGCCTCCCCACTCATTTGCAGGCAGAAGCAGGAGAAAGCAAGCAACACTCCGCATTTAGAGTAATCTAAGAAAAATGCTGACCTGCCACGGTCAGACAAGATTGCTTTTGCATGGCTCTGGGTTCCAGACTGTGCCACTTCGATGCTCAGAGCCTGAAGGACCACTGAGGCTTGGCACAGCTCAGCGCAGCCACTGCAGCAAGCAGAAATGCTCGTCCAGCAGCAACAGCCAAACGCAGCATCCCCAGGTGCCAAAAGCCACGAGTTTTGTCTCCTGCATCTGCAGAGCGGCAGAAGCAGACCCCAGTTCCACAGGTGTGGTACTGGCAGCAGAAGGCACTTGGCCCCCTCGAAAAAGAATGTGGAGGAAGAGCAAGGAAAAAAATCCTCCTTTTAGTTGATTAGACACAAGGAACTCCAACGCCCACTTTGTTTAAGGGGAAGATATTTGAAAGAGCAGCAACAACCCAGAGGAGGAAGAACCACGGTTCTGTACAGCCCACGTCTTGTGCAGATTGCTGCCAAATCGGTGGGAAGGTGACACATTGCAGGGAGAACAACAACCTTAAAATAATAATTAATGAATTATTACTGACAATTGGAAAAAAAAATCCCAGTCTCTTATACAAATGAACGTTGGCTTCTGGAGTTTCTAGCGATAATAAATATTTAAACACCTCCCTTGTTTTAACATAAAGCAGAAGAGAAATGCAGCAACTGCAGTGGGAGCGGTGAAGTGTCAGAACAGCAGCGTGGAGTGTTGGATCAAAACACAGCAGAGGCTCGCACCCCATCAGCAGGGAGCAGGGAGGGGGCCACAGCACCCCTGGAATGGCACTGCCAGGGCATCACCATCACTCCCAGCACGTTCCTATTAACAACCACCCTGGATATAACCTGCCTCTGTGCTCAGTACACGAGGAAAGTGATGAACTGGATTGCTGGTTCTTTTCAGAGGAGTCAGAGACAGAAACTGTAGCACTCAGAGTCCATGTGCCAGGAGAGCAGTTCTTCTGCCTGCTCCCTGGGGCACAGTTTGGCAACTCTGGGAAGCATTTTGGCTGGGGCTGCCACAGCCGTCCGCTTTCCTTGCCCAGCTTTTCCTTGCCATCATACAAGTGGTATTCTATGCTAAGGGGATGCCCACCCAAAAATTCCCGACCCACCCCAGCTGCTTCCAGCCTTGCCAGTAGAGAACCAGACTGAGTCTCCCCACGCAGCACTGCAGAATTAACGCCCTTCTCGCTCCCTCCTTTACTCCTAGCAAAGCTGGTGGCAGCATCTGCAGTTCACATCACCTCAAGTGCCTATTACAAGGTCCCATTTTTGGCGGTTCATAGCTTTACTCAGACCTTTAATCCTGCAGGCTGAAACCTTTCAGGCAAGGCATCTGCCTCCAGCTCAGTGCCTGCCTTGAGCTAGGTGTGCTTTCAAATTCCTAGCAAAAACAACTCAGCTGTTTCAAAGAAAATAATTAGGGAAAAAAATAGCTAATACCTGGCTTTCTTTAACCTCTTTTCCAGAACCCTAGCTGTGGCCGGAGAAAGTCTAGGACATGACAGTGATGGATCACGCACGTCTTACTCCCTGCCCCTTAGAAGTTCCCCTAGATTTTGTCAGCACCAGCATTTTAGGGCACATGTAACCTACATATTCGCTGCTATCATTGCAATCCGCATCAGCTTCCTGACCCTGCCACGCTGGGGATGTAAAAAGTTCAACATCGTCTGTTTCAGCCCCGTATCTGCCACCATTTCCCCATGGAATCCAGTGGCACAAGCAGAAGAGCAGCAGCCCACACACTTGCTGGGGTGCCGCTCCACACACCAAGCACCTACCTACCTTGCAGGTGCTCCAGCCTCCAGGAGCTCAAGCCTCTGTGCAGCTGCAGCCCCATCACCTTCCCAGGACACAAAGCACGGAGCTGGGGACTGCTGGCTGGAGCCACAGCATCTGCCGTATCTGCCTTCCTCTAGGGAAGAGAGGAGTTAAAGGAAGGAAATACAGGGGAAAGGGGAACAAAGAATGAGAAAGTGAGCAAATGAGCTTTTTCCTCTGCCTGGCTGGGGGAGCTGCAGTTTTCTCTGGCTGCTGCAATTCTATCCTATGTTATTGAAGTAAGATGTGCTGGGTCACAACAGGAAAAAAAAAATCATGAGCTAATAATCCTCCTTGTGCTTCATCTCTGTGGTGAGACTGCCTCAGGATCATCCCTATCTTCTAAAAGCCACTCTTTCCAGCAGAACTAGGAAAGGCAGGGACCAGAGCACTGGTCTCGAAAGATCCCTGTCTAGGACAGCTGTGCCACTGGCAGGGTCAGTGTACAGGGAGGCTGGGTCTTGTCCAGCCCAGCTGCACCATTCAGTGATACTTGATCTCACTGCTTGCATTCAAGGCCTGAAAGCTGACAAAACATGAGCCCTCCTTCTGCTCTTAAATTCCCATTTGCTCTTTGGTGAGATTAAGATTACCTGTGTGACCTGGGCCTCCAGTGGACTAAAAAGTACAATTTTTCTGCATTATGTTTGTGACACAGTTCAGATGAACATATGGAAAGGATGATGGCTTCTTTACATCAGAGGACTACATGTAATTGTGTGCAGGCATCAGGCCAACCTATTTTAGCTCTGCTGCCTCTCCCTGCAGAAAGTGCCATTCCATCCCAATGGCCTCCTTGCAGAGACCATGTAAAAGGTTATCAATTACTGCCAGCTTCCTCATCTACTGAGATGTCTTGAACAGCTGTGACATCAGAATTCATGTTCCTTCTGTGTACTATACTTGGTATTGCCAAGCTGTTTGAGTTTGAACTAACCACCTAAAAAAGAGAATACTCCACGACCTGCAGAGTCATTTCTGACCAGACGTTTTCCAGGCACGGCAGGTCAGGAAGCATCAGACCCCAGGAGCGTGAGAAGATGCTGGCCCTGGACCTCTGTCTGCTGAGAGGTCGCCTGCCCGCGCGTGCTCCAGCTGTGCCTGTGCTGACACACAGCCTGCAATGAGCATCACCCGGGCACAGCCAGTGAGCCACACTGGAGGCAAATGCTCTGCTTAATTGGTCTCAGCTGGAAGCTGCCCTGTGCATGTCAGCATGTTTAAGAAAGCAGGTCTACAGGAAAGAAGACACCAGAGTAACCAATTAAAGAAAAAAACCCGATTCCCCTTCCCCCTCCTTCCCAGCCCTAAGCCCTGGAAGTTTGTTTTATTTTTAAGAAGGAGTGTTTCTCACTGTTAATGAAATCAGCTTGAGAATAAGGTTTTGCTATTCATATTTCCAAGTCTAGTACCGACACCATTTGTGCAGATAGTTACAGAGACCTGGTTAAATCAAGTCAAGGTTTGCACCTTTATTTCATCTTTTTTGTTGTGTTTTTTTTTCCTTAAGAAAGAGGAAAGAAGTGACACCAGGAAACTTTTCATCCAGTTCAAATCCAAGTTTATTAGCCTGTAAAAGTCTGTTTCCACACAGTAATCATAAGAAATGAATGAATGGTTATGGAGCATAGCGTAAAAATATACGGAGTCAGCCATAGGTTGGAGTTTATGATTGCTCACAAAAATTAATCAGCAGATCACATGGCATTGCATCAGAAAGGCAAATCAGTCCTAGGAATGCAAACAATCAGGATAAAAAGGCAAAACAAGTAAGAGCAGAGTATCAGAAAGCAATAATTAGTTCACAGTTCTTAATGTGGGTGACAAATTTTGCTAGATCAGGTTATTTACTCACTAATTCTCCAGAAACAGGTTGAAAGCCAGTTGTAATAATTTTGCATTAAACGGTACATTCTCAGTCAACATATCAGCTGCTCAAATTCGCTGTCAGTCTCTAGGTATGACCATTAAAATGTAGCACATAAGAGACTAGGTATACTCAATAGCCCAGCTCCTTCTCCTACAGCCTGGTGGCCACCAACACTCACGGCTAGAAATCAAAAGCCAATGCGAGACAAGTGGGTCGAGATGTTCTAGTCCCTGTCTGGACATTGAAAAACCTTCTTTCTTCCTAAAAACCTCCAGCATGCTACAGGCTCCTCAGATCTGGGGAGGTTCACCTCTGCTGGGCACAGCAAACCTGACCCCTGCATGGGAAGGGGTGTTGTGTTGGACACCTGGCTTAAACTTGTGTGTGCCACACGTACCAGGGAGAGGGCAGTGGGAACAT
Source organism: Callaeas wilsoni (assembly GCA_013398955.1). Lineage (NCBI taxonomy): Eukaryota > Metazoa > Chordata > Aves > Passeriformes > Callaeidae > Callaeas > Callaeas wilsoni. The sequence goes on from VWPU01010646.1 coordinate 278,651, forward strand.
CCCTTACTGGCTCCCGTTTGCTTTAGTGTTGATGTTCTGTGGGGTTGTGTCCAATTGCCAAGCCGATGTATGGACTTTGCTCACAAGCTACATCCAATGCAGAGAAGACCCCTGTTAGGAGATTTGGGCAAGCACCAGGAGTTTCTGACCTAGACTAACTCTTCCTTCTCTTCTCAAAGGAAAATGTCTAGCCAAAAAAAGAGTATTTCTTCTAATGCTTTGGGCTTTCCTGAAGAAGTGCAGAGGGTTAGTGTTATGAACTCCGTAAAGAGAGCAGACTTAAAGGAGCAAGGGAAGAAAGGTGCTTCCTTTTCAAATGTAGGATGCTTATACACATCATAAACCAAGCTGGGGAGAACTGCACCAAATAATTAATCCAGGCTCTGGCTGACATCATGACACCTGCAGATCCTTCTACCAGAATTCTGCTGAATTATTTTCTATCAAAGATCCTTGACTCTGCAAATTAAGGCCCTATACAGGCCAATGAACTCACATTCACAGCATCTTCTGTTATAGGGAAGTCATATTACACTAAGAAGTACCTTCAGAGTTGGTTTTTCAGGAATGGGTGGTAGCATGACAAACTCTTCCTGCTTATTACATTAATAATAATGTGACAATCTTTTAATATCATCTTAGAACTTAGAAAAGCAGTGAAAATCTTCCAGAACATCACAGCTTCTTTAGGCAATTTAGATCCTTGTCTTGCAAGAATAATATTTTGCTACCTGCATTTCCTTCATTCTGCCTTCCTTGGGCAAAACTGCTCTGCTGAAGCACCCAGCGACCCAGCTGAGCGTGTCCACCCTAAAAACCAAACAGCAAATCCAGACAAATCTACAGTGGGAGCAGATCCTGCAGCACTTCATCTTTCTTTCCTCACATAGTTCCAGTGGTCTCAAACATCATTGTAGTTCTGCAGTTGTTACTGAGAAGAAGAATTTCCTTCCTTTTAAGATTTTGGGGCCATCTATCCATGGTCAGTGCACACTGGTGACTGAGTAGATCCTTATAGTGAAGTAAGATCAAACTTATAACTAACACACCTATATAATATCCTCCAATTCCACGAGCTATCTGGTAAAGCCCATGGGAACGTGAGGAGGACTGGAGTCTCCCAGAAGGCACATTGCCCTGTATCACTAGATTGTTCATAATTTCAGACTTGTTCCTTGGAAATATATAAGAAAGCACTGACATGGCTAGTGGCAAAACCAAATTGAGCCCAACGTAGCCTAGAAGAACTGAGTTTCCAGACAAAAGTGTATTTTCCTTTCTTTAATAGGCTCAGTAATAAGTTTGTCAGTTTTGGCTTTGAAGAATTACCTGCTTCTTGTCTGGGTTTTTATTTTTAGTTGCTTAGTTTTGTTTTTTTGGGGGTTTCATTGTTTTTTTTTTTTAATTAAAAAATAAAAGCTATAAAAAACTAGAGGTAGTTTTAAACTGCAAGGTTCATATCTGGGGCAAGTATTTCTTTGGAGCTGAGGGACGTTTTTCATTCAGACTAGTATAAAACAATACTTGAGGGGAAAAAATGTTGAAAGAGAAAGCATTAAAAGAATAGGAACTCAGAGACCTCTTCCTGCTTCCAAATCGACCGTCTCATGAAATGAGTGTATTTCCTCCCTGTGAATTCTATATTTAATCCAGAGAGATCACTGAGTGTGTCTGAGCAACCTGGCAGCCCTTTTCCTCCTCTTCAAACAGACCTCAAGATTCACTCTTGTCTAATGAGCGGTCTACGTCTCCCAAGAACATATATCCTTACGGATTTCGATGAGAGCAGACAGGATCAGTGGAAAATCCACTTCTGTTCCTTTTTCTTTTGTTGCTTTCTTTAAAAAACAAAAGGATACACCAAGGCTCCCCCTGGAAAATCAGCTGGCATTGAAGGCATTGCACAGACTAAAGGACCTACCTCATTTTTCAAACTTGCTCAAAATTCTGTTTTGGCACCTAAGAGCAGACTTTCTGTTGATTAAAGGAATAGTCGCAGAAAAATGATATTCCAAATTTCACCAAAATCAGATGATGTGCTGCCAGCACTTGTCACAAACTTTCCCACCTATATGAAGTTGCTTCGGTGCCGGCAAGTAGTATGGGGAAACAAAATGTCAAGAGGAAAACATTCCCTTAGCTATGTATAGTTTTTGAGACAGGTAGAGAGCTGAACTATGAACTGAGAAGCAGCAAAACAGAAAGGAAGATAATGTTGTCATTCTCTCACAAACCATATTTGTAATTCCAAATACTCCAACGGCAACAGGATGATCTATCCTCAGGACTACTGTTTGTTGCAAGAGCTACGGATGAGATTTCACCTTTGCATGCTTCCCCCTACAAAGCTAACTGCTAGTTTATCACACCACCCTCACTAGTCCACTCTTTTTATACAACACAGGTCTGCACTAATGGGTTTAAGGCTGTTCTGTAATCAGTCTTGCTCCTACTTCACTAATCTTTCATAGCCTCGAAATCTCAAAGTAACATTCCTAGTCGAAAAAAGGCTATTTTTCCTGCTATTTTAAAAAATCCAGAGTACGACGTTACCTTCAGTTATACAACTTATGGGGTTTCCATCAATTGCCAATTGAGAAGGAATAAGCTCTGTGGCTATTGCACCATCACTTCATAAGCATTCATTCCCATACGCAAGACTGAGGTCAGCATTTGGACCTTCTTGCTCATTTTGAGGGTTCTTTTGTAAAAGAGGTTTTCTTTGTTTAAGATCCCACAAACAGGACCTGTTTATGGAAAAAGAGAGATATTTTGAATACTAAAGTCCTTTATTCAACAACACAGAAATATCACAAAAACAACTTTACTGGGCAAATTGAATGTTTTTATACAGTTTTGTACATGCCCCATAAGTGATTATTTTTTCATAAATACACTGTTTTCCAAAACTGTTTTTTTTCCATAATTGCACAAGCATACATACACCTTACACAAATATCTATTAGAAAATTTAATAGATAACTGCACAGTTCAGAAATAGGAGAACACTGTGAAAGGAGTACATTTCTGTGGCCCATGTTTCTGAAAATACCCTCCTAGTTCCCTGCAATTGTGAAAATGGAGTACTTTCTAACATAGGAGCTGTCTTTTGTTCACTAAGAATACAGTAGAGCTCAGCGTGAAACTGCCAAATTTAATAAAAACAAAATCTGAAACATTTAGCTGTTACATGAGAACCCACTGTTTGATATCACTATGCATCTAACCATGATCAAAGACCCACTACTGCTTTTTGCTGAATGCATTCGACCCTGAATGGTATGTTCATTTAACTACTTTCTTTCTTCATTATTTGATTACAGATATAGCCCGTTTAAAGACTTTACATTCTTCAACATTAATTGTAGGACTTACATACCAGGGGGTCTGTACAAAAGGGAGTATTTTCCCTCATAGGGAGGGTCTGTTATTAATTGACAGAATGGGTACATGTGCCTCCCTTTCAAGCTTACCATTTTTCATAAGTTTATCTGGGGTATGCCAAAAATGCTTCCAATAGGCTTAGCGCTCACACCTAGAAGACAGAAAGAGTTCTGCTTTTTTTTTGCTCACACCCTTTTTTTTTTAACTTTTCACCGTGAGAATGAAGAACGGAGAAGAATACAAATTTTCACACTGGAAAACGGTATTGGACCTTGTGAAAAGCACAAATTTGGTAATTAGAACTTGACAATAATCCAATTGACAAATATGTATATAAATGGGGAGCGGTGGGGAGGGCAGTGGGGAGAGACAGGCCAGAAAATGGGTTTCCTTCTTCAAACATCACTAATTAAAATGCTCTATGCACACTACATCATATAAATACTGTTTCAGCAGAATCTAAAAACTGGATGGTGCAAAGGAACAACATCCGAAACGAAAACCATATGGGCAAATCAAAGAAAAATCACCTCTCATTCATTTTCAATAATTAACAGGTATGCTTGTTTGTGTGTTTAACAATTTTGAATTGACATGTAAAACACCACAATTACAATATACAGATCCATCAGTTCTTTAAAACAAAACAACAAAACGAAAAAAGGAACCACAACAAGACATGCAACATTAGGGTATTAGACAGTAAGTACATTGCTATGAGTATCTTTGTACACCTAATGTAGCCTGAACTTAACTTTGCCTCTGCTTCTGTAAGCGCAACGAGAGTTTTCCAAAGAGCAAGGCAAGCTTACCAGCCAGATGTGCAAATAAGGCTTCCGTTTGTAAATCAATCAGCGCTTTGGTAGCGAAGACCTTGCAGAGCTCGTATTGGTCTAGTGATCAGTAACAGAGGCCCCTAACCAAAAAGTCTCCAACACAAAAGAAATCCATACACGGCTGCCATACAAACAGACACAAAGCTCATTGAGTGGGCATTGGATGAGTATTCAACTGAGGATCTCACAAACTGTAAGAGGGGCACCATGATAGAAGCATTTTAAGCGTGACATTCCACCTCTGAAGCCATGTATGTGACGTCATGTGACGCAAGGACACAGACACATGCCTTGACTCTAAGTTGAGGATGCAGGTGTAAGCCCAGCCCAACCGTGCCCCTCCAGTTACCCTGGGTAACCCACGCTCTGCCCGGTCCTGCTGACACACACATGTGACCTCAGGAGGTCTCTCCTCCTCCATCCCTTGGTCTTCACTTTCTGGGCTGTTCCCAACACCTGCCAGCCCTCACTTGCCAAAGCTGGCGTCTTCCCCACCTGCACAGGTCCCACACTGTAGCATTCCCAACCCATTCCTCCTGCTTCACCAAGGAAGTGTGATCAGGGGCCAAAGGCTGAAGTACTTAGCAAAAACTGGAGAAAGTGCTGAAACAGTAGGAGATTCGCTTGTGCTGTGCAACATTAACTGGTTATTTCCATGCCCAGCACCTTGTCTGTGAAACTACCGGTAGTTCTATCTTGTATAAAATTATAAATCTATCAAATACATGGCACAACAGCATTCACTTACTTTGATGGCATGGCCTTCTCACTCACGAGTGGTATGACAAAGCCAAGCAACAAAAAGTGATGATTGACTGGTAATAAGTATCCCTAAGTAAAGAATCCTCCATATTTTTTATGGCATGTCAGCTATATCCCTCTGTGTGCTGCCTTTCCACGGAGTAGACATTTCTTCCATGCAGCTAGAACAGGAAGAAGAACGGCAAAGCATTTTTGTGGGGGCCTAAGGGACCAGTCATTCAGCAAAGCCGAGATCAGTGGACCGAGAAACATGTGGGGAGAAGTGGTCTTTTTTTAAAAGCATTTTTTAAAAAAATTCATTTTTAAACCGCAAAAATATCCAGGTTCTCAAATGAGCACAAGTGCAAGTGAGACCCAAACCAGTCCAACTGTCAAAACTCAACTGTGAAGAGCTCCACCTGAACCAAAAATATGGCATTCCACTTTATAAAATATTTACTCCATTGACTGAAAATGTTACATAAGATCTCGTAGGTGAAGGGTAATTAAGCTGAGTCATCATTTTTCCTAAGGTCTCATACTCTGTTTTGCATCCTAGAACAACCTTTATTTAGACGACTGGTTTTGCACATCTGCCTATGCTGGGCACTCCAGCTCAGAGCACAGTGAAAAACGAGTCAGACACCAGACAACATTTTTGGAGAGATACCCCTCTGTAAAGCTCCTTTGGAAGCAATGCAAGTGCACAAACCACTACTCTAATATAGTGCTTGAAAGATTCATTTTAAGTGTTACGTCTTCCCCTCTCACAACACCACAACAGAAGGTAATTGCTAGATGCGTCACAATCTTTTTATCTTGGAAAACTTGGCATCAAGTCTCTATGGAAGGATGCATGGTAAAACAGTGCTGCTGTTGCTGCCGCTGCTGCTGCTAAACAACTAGCAAAATAATAGTTAAAGCTAGAATTTATTGCTCCGGATTTAATTCGCAGAACCACACTGTTGTGTACAAACCGTTTATCTCCATTGATGCTCAGACATGATTGTCTCCTTGTGTCTAAACACACAAAATACAAGCGGCTATCTGTACAGTTTACAGTACTGAAACACATATATTTGAAAATGAAGTATAGATATGTTACTTTTCAAAGATACATGACTTTATAGCAGGGGTTTACCCAAACTTTTTTTTTTTTTACAGCCACTTTAAAAATAGACAACAACTTCACTAGTATAGCTAAGTTACATCAAAGAAAGAATCGGTGTACTGAATGTGAAGAAGCTGGCCAATTCCCCAGGCTCACAGATTTTTGTCTTTTGCTTTTGAGGAAACCCCTATACATAAATGAAAATAGTATCTGAGTATATTCTTCAATGGTGGACTAAGCAGTTTCTTAAAACAAGACTTTAGCTTGCCATTCACTTCGGACTGCCTCGAAAATAAGATACACTACTGCTTAAAAGAACCATCGGAATGCTTCAGCGCTGGGAACAGGTGTTCTCTAAAAAAAAAGCAAGAAAACAAGTTAAGCTTTCTTTTGCAGCATTGGCATACTCGAGTTCTAGTTGTTCTTTTCCTTTATATTTTAGGCATACTTCAGTTATCTAGGAACAACATGATGCCTCCCATTGCTTGACAATTAATAGAAACATCCTTCTCCAAACACACACCATTTTAGGATCACACGCAATACATCGTACTCAGTATGTAACACACCTAACATGCTGTCTTCTCCTTAGTTTGTTAACAAGGTAGTCATGAAAATGTAAACATTGCTAGAAAAAATATCTGGGAAACAGACAGTGCTTTTAGAATAACCACACAGATGTACGATGGTTTCCGCCTTGCCCCGGCATACCGGGCACGCAGCTACGGCTTGATGGGTTTGTGGGTTAAACACTTTGGCAAGACCGTGTTTGTGACAGGGAATAGCAAAGGCACTGCTCTGTCACTCGGAAAGTGTGCTGTGTCTTCAGACACCTTCGGAGGAGAGGCTGGCATTTTCAAACCTCAGGCCGGTCACCTTGTTCCACGTTTAGGTTGCAATGCAGAAAGAACTTAAAACACATCCATGACTTCATTCCAGTGAGGGAATCACCCTACTGACTTAGGGGTGCTGCCCAGACTGCCCCGTCCTTTCTTTCACACACATGCAGGACCTTGGCTTACACAGAAACAGCCCACTCGCAGAGCTGCTACCCCACCTCCTTCCCCCACCTGCTGCACCCTGACAATGATATCCACTTGCATCCAGGTGCCTCCCTACACATTTGAGTACCAGAAAATTCCCCTCACAGCTTTAAAGTACAACCTACATGAGAGGCTGAAGGGGCTGAGCCTGCAAAGGCTCTGTCATTTCTGTGAGGTACTTCTTGTCCTCAATTTCCTTCAGTCAAAAGATGATGAAAGGGCCCTTGAACCCCATGCATCTTGATCCACGTCTCTCCTCCAGAATTAATGACTGCACGGTCCAAGGAGGGGAGAGTGAGCCCTAACATGATACTCTATCAGTCTGTCCCAGCTCACAAGTACTTGTTTCATTTAGAACTACCCACAAAACTGTAGTGTTATATCTGAAAAAAATTCTCTTAAAAGTAAAACTCTGGAAATTTGCAAATAAATACTTGTAACAAAGAAGTTCTCATGGATGTTGCAGGTGTCACATTTAAGTATCATGTCTCTTTTTGAAAGAATTCTTTCATTTTTGTTTCAGGGAAGACATTTTTAATGTTTTCCTAGTTTTTCCATAAAAATCCAACAAACCGTGCACCCTGCAGTATACAAAGTGCATTGTTCTTGGTGTCAGAATATTACTTTCTGCATTCCAGGGAACTGCTTATTAGTATGGCATGTATTTTTTGTTGAATAATTAGCCCAGTTTGTGATAATCAGGCTCAAGCAGTACACAGCTTCTCTTTTTGTAAAAGCCATATGAAAGGGAGCTGTTATTGTTATGTTTATTCCTTATGAACATGGAAATACCAGAGATCAAAATAATGCTGCTGTATTAATCAGAACTCTGACCTGTTGTCAATTCAATATCCACTCCTCCTCCACAAATGTTACACTTTAATAAATCATCCGAAAATTAACTTCCAAGGACAGTGAGCTGGTGTGTTGAATACAATCACCCTGACTAGTGTGAGTTCTCTTAGTGTCGGTGCTCCAAAAGTAGGGATTGCTCATATCCATCTTTACCAGTCCCTGTTCTGCCGTTCACGTGAGGTGAGCATGGGCACAAGCAGTGACAGAGCACAGCAGCCCTCGCTCCCAGGTACGCCGAGGAGAGCTAATGCAATGCTAGACCATCCACACCGGTCTGCGCGGGCTGTAAGATGGCTGCTGAGAGCGAGGTATACAGATTTATAATTTATAAAGAGCGTGGCTGCAGAAGAGGCTGGAGTTTGGAATGGCAGGAAACAATCGTATGACTAAATTGACCTCAAAAAAACAGTCAAACATGCAAACATATTAAACTCAATACATTGTCTTCACTTGAAAACTAAATGTAATATTCCGCTGTGGGGCCATCTGCCTGAACACAAAACCACAGCCAGACAGAGAGATTTAAAGACATAGTGACTAAGACAGCCTTTATTTATTTTCTTGCCACATCAGGTTGAGTTACTGTCAGACGCTGTCATATCAGCTGGAAGAAAAGGTGTAACGTCTGATTAAAAGGTCATTCAGACCTTTAAATACACAGAATAGTATTTTTGAAGGGCAAGGCTGTGGTTTAATATGTGTGCTTTTGAAAAACTGCAAGATAAGGAATTTTTGCATCCGTGTACGAAGTTCTAATTAAAGATATACATTTACATTTAAATATCCATTGTGCTAACTACCAATTTGGGAATGAATTATTAATCCACCCTTAAACACAAAAAATAAAGAACTATTTTAACACTGAATAGCTGGATCAAGTTAAATCTAAACCAGTATATGCAATGAAATCCATAGATTTCACCACTCCAAGAATCAAGGTTATTTCCAGACAAAGAGAGACCCTTCAGCCCATTTAGAGGTTCAGCACACCAACACACAAATTTAAGTGCAATGACCATCTACTGCTTGGCTGTATAAATCCAGCAGTCCCAGCTGGGGAATCCAACTCTCAGCAAGATTACAGCACGTTTCTGGATCTCTGTGCTGCCAGTGGGGAATCGTTATCCTGAGTGACAGGAAAGACAGATCCCCCTGGAAGCCTAGGGAGGGGTGGTGAGGAGCAGAACCAGAGTTGATCAGCATGGTTTTGCTGTAAAAGCCTTCACTGCTCATGCTGGTGCAAATGCTGACAAACAGCAGGCTTGCTCTCAGGAGGATGCTCAGAAACCTGCAGCCCTGGCTTCTCCAAGGCAGTAATGCCATAAAGTATGGTGCTGGAGAGGATTTATCCCTACACAAACCCGGAATGAAATGTCCTCCACACTTTCAAACTTTCTATTCTGCTCCCTATGTGCCAGCTTTCACTGCAGAAGATGTAGCTTGAATATTTGAAATCTGAAAATCTAATTATTTCCTAGAAAAATGAGCTTCATACAGAGAATCAAGCCTGCTGCATTTTTGGAGGAGGAGGTAAAAAACAGGCAACAGAAACCAGCAGAAAATCTCCTCAATTAAGCAGAAATGGAAAAATGATACCTATGTATCTGTCTTGGACGCCCCACAGGGAAATGTAAAAGCAGACCCTTGCTATACGCAACACATGAAAACAGCATGCTGGCAGGAGCTGTAAATTCCTCACCAAAGTCTGTTTCAACACCTGTACTTTCACAGCAAAAGCACTCCTTAAAGAACGATGCCTCCCACTGCCCTCTGGGGTGACCGACTGACGGAGCAAGGCATGGGATGCCAGACAGTGGGATTTGCTCATCCAAGGCCTGCCTGCTTGCCCAGCCCAGCCCTTGGCGAGCTCAAGCCTACCACACCTGCCAGAGAATCCTCTTTCTTTGGCTCTCTGTGTCTCACAGCCACCTGAAAGATGTGATACAGAGACAAGGAATCAGGAAAGCTGGCTGCACCTGCTTGGGATGCTGCTGCTGCTTCGGGTGCAGGAAAAATTCAGAGCTACCTAACCAAGACTCACCTGTATTACTATTTTCTGCAAGGCTAGGGAATCATTTAAGTTGAGGTGAACCACACTCAGAAATAAAATAGAATAATAAAAGATATCAGAGCACTACATGATTATGACCTAATACTTTACCAATGTTAAAAGATGTTGCAAGAATCCTTTGATGTTTGATCCATGAGCAAAAATCCTGATTTCATTGAAGTAAACTCACATGTTGGCTACAGCAAATTATTAGCCAGATGTGGCACTCCTCGTTCCTCTTAAGGAGCCTTGGAAACAATCCAGCTCAACAGAGGCCCTTTGGGAAGTATATGGCAACTGAGATACGTCCAACAAAATCTGGGATACCTGGTGGTCTTTACAGAGACCTACACAACCATAGAAATAGACAGCGCCTTAATGAATCTCAAATTCACATGGCAAATGAAAGGAAACTGGTGGATTTCCCAAAACAGCGGGACTGTTGCTAGCAACACAGGGAAAACTGACCTTACCAAGACCTGCAGATAACCCAATATGAGCTTCTCAAGCTGGACGACAGTCCTTTCTTGAAATGCCTTCCACAAGAGGAATAGTTTGGCCCAGTAGGTTATATATGTGTGTATATATATATATATATATATATTTGTGTGTGTGTGTGTATATCTCAATATATCTATATATATTGAGAAAGAGATGTATGATCAGATATGGAGAAATCTGGTGCTCTATGGTGGCCAAAACAATTCATCTGGAAAGTCCTGGCCCCTGCATGAAATGCAATTTGAATCAAGCCCAGCCCAGCAAACACTGACCGCCACTGGCCATAAACCAGTGCCCGTGTGCTTTCCTTACGCTGTGTGAATGCAGGCTGTGCACCTCATCAGCCTCACAGAGCCCACGACCGTCAGCAGGAAAGCAAACTGGCCTTTAGTTCACGTCACACCTTGTATTTCTAGTGCCACAAGCTAATTCAGGTGTCAGATGGTCACCCTGGAAATGACATCAGCAGTGCTCGTAAATGAACAGTGCAGACTCTGGTGCAAATTCAAAACTCACTTTCCATCCCTGATTTCCCTCTCTGGAAAGACCCTTCCCCAGACAAGAGCCGGGCTACAGGGCACACATGGTGGCAGAGGCACAGCCTTGTTGCTGGAATGGAGCTGTGTCACACTGTGATGCGCTCAAGCCCAGCTGGGGGATGTGATCTCCTGACCTGCAGAGCACTGTAAGATCACAGAATGGTTTGGATTGGGAGGGCCCTTATAGATCACCCCCAACTCACCTGCTATGGGCAGGGACACCACCCACTGCACCAGGTTGCTCAGATCCCCATCCAACTTGGCCTTGAACACTGCCAGGGATGAGGCATCCACAGCTTCTCTGGGCAGCCTGTTAGAGTGCCTCACCACCCTCAGTATAAGGCATTTCTCCCTAATATCCAATCTAAACCTACCCTCTTTCAGTCTAAAGCCATTTTTCCTTCTCCAACCACTACGTGCCCCTGTAAAAAATCCCTCTCCAGCTTTCCTGTAGGCTCCCTCTAGGTACTGGAAGGATCACCATCTCCTGAACCACAGAGCATCAGCATCTCCTGACACACAGGAAGGCAGGTGGAAGATGCCATCTGTCCTGCACCAGCCTGCTCTGCCACTGGTGAATGCACTCTGGACAGCATCTCCACTCCTTCCTTGCCTAAATACTAAGCCACCCCGTGAGGAAAGCAGCCTTTCAAAGTATCTGCAGCCCACTTTGTTCTGCTCATAAATATACATTACCTACAGCAATGACTTTGGGGAAAACCTCACGAAGCTCAGATTCAGCTCACACAGTCTCCTTGAATGTTTTTCTTCAGGCAAGGAGGCTTGGGGGCAAGAAACTAGTGTGTGAACTACATCCCCTGGAAATGCAGAAAGAAAAAGCAGAACCCAGCATGTGGCACGTTTCTTTCTCCCAGCTGCTCCGCTGCCTGTCCTGGAGGTATGCCAGGAGACCCACCACGCTGACCCGGCACCGAGGGGGCCAGCTGTGGCTCTAGGAGGATGAGGCTTTGGCACATATGCACACCAGCTGGCACAGGAGAGCTCCGTGCAGGAATAGCCCTCGCCTCAAACTCCTGGCATCCTCCCACCCAGCCGCAGGCCCACGGGAGGGATGTGCTGCCCCAGCTCTGGACGAGGTGTGAAACAGTCCACGAAGCTGCCGCTCCCCACAGCTGCCAAAATCCCTGGCTGCCCACCAATGCTGTGCTCTTGCTCGCTGTACATGTTATCAGGCAGTAACAGATGTCCTCTAATAACAAGCTTATTATTGGACTTAGCAGATAAAAAGGGACACGTACGCTGGGTCAGAAGCTTGATGGTGAGCTTCCTTCCACAGCCCACCTTAAAATATGTCTCCCCATACCTGAGCTACAGGCCTGTCTCCCTTCATACCAAGGATGAGATTTAACATTTATTTTAAAAGTCAGCTTTATTTGCTCTGAGAGGACACGCATCTGCGTGCTGGCAGTTATTTTTCCACTTGCGCTGCATATCTCTCAGGCTGTATTTGAGACAAACCAGATTTAGAACATACCAGATTAGGAAAACTCATTTGACTTTCTCTGCCGCCAGCTCCACCGAGTGAAAAGTAAACCTTTGCCACAGGACATTGCAAGTGGAAATTTTAAAAATGTACTCCTAAGTCAGGGTCATGGTTTGAAAACCCAGCTCTTCTCAAATAGCTCAGAGGTAACCTCAGGAGATTTCAGTGGAGTCAGCTGGGGAATAAAGGATTTGTGCCAATGGCCACGGAGACCTGCCACTGTGCAGCCGGATCCTGCCACTTGGACTTGACATCAGCAGCAGGCCATAGCTCCCCAGCCAAATCAATAGGATTAGTCAGAGGAATAATGTGTTTCTCCACGGGAGAAAAAAGGAGAAAAGGTGTCCCTCATTTACATTCACTGCACACCACAGTTTATTTTATATATTAACTTTTTTTCGCTATATAGATGAGATTAAATTTGGAGGAATGGGGTCTTGATCAGAAAAAATGCTTAATGCCATTGGGGAAAACAGACGGCAACTACAGATCAGAAATCATAAGGAATCCAGACTAATGCTGTCAAGAAAAAACAGCTCAGTCCCAGGAAATATTAGTGACGGAGCCCCTGGAGCCCCTCTCTGTGCCAGTGAGCATCACCTGCAGCTCTAAGCAGAGCAGCTTGCGTGTTCCACCATCGTCCCCAACACCCCCAGGGGTCAGTTCGAGTCACTAAAGCACTGCCGCGGGGCGCAGAGGGTACCGGCACACGGATGCAGGCAAAGCCCTGGAGAGGAACACATCTCCTCTGCCCATGCCTCCCAGGCCGGGAGTAACTGGCTGTGGACGCCTTCCAGCACACTCCCTGCCTTGTGCCAGGGCAGCCCTTTTGGCCAGCAAGCCGAGGGACGGAGCCAAGTCTCCATCTCTGCCGTCTCGCTCGCTCCCGAGGGGAGCACGGCTTGGCCGCCGGCTTCCCCGTGCCTGGCACCCTGCACGCGGCGCTGGCAGCGGCGGGCCAGCCGGGGTCGGGGGCTCCTCCTGCCATCTGCCACCCTGCAGCTGAGCTCCAGCTGGCCGCTCTCCGGCCTCAGGCGGGGGATCCCAATGGCTTCCTGGCAAAGGCAGCAGGGAAGATATCAGAGGTTTGGCTTTTCGGGTTAGGGGTCTCCCACATCTCACTGTCAAAGGGATTCACGTTCCTTTCCCTATTTCTACATCCCTCTCGAGGAGTTCATGCAGTTCTTGCAGTTTTTCAGCTACCCCTGTACCTGAGGGTGGAGCTGCTAAGTCTGCTGGAGTGCCTACTCAGCTCGTGTGCCTATTTTGCTTTTTTTCATTTACTATTTGCATTCCAGCAGCACATGAACGCCTCAGGCAGGATGAGGGATTGTTTCTGTTGGTTCTGCCTGCCTGGCCTCTCAGCCAGTAGGTCTGGCCTGCCTCCTGCTTTTTCAGGAACTGGGAAGGGCTCACAGAGGCTTGAAGTGTTACTTCAGAGCCAAAACTGATGCTAAACAGGTCAGAAAAGGTGTCATTCAGTGCTCCTATACTGACTGTGGGAATTAATATCACTAGTCAAATGCTTTATTAGCTGAAAGCAGAAAGCTCTGTTACTGACAAAGGTTTTACAGAGAAATTCTTGGTTACAGGTTTATTACCACCATGCAACATAAAACCCAAGACCCTACAAAGCACAAGACACTAAAAATGAAGCCAGTGCTCAACTTCTGCTTTTGCCTAGGACCTGTCTGGTTACTTCTGCTGACTTCTCTGTCAGACATGATCAACTAGAAGTGTGCCTGCCTTCTGCAATGGATGTACCACGTGCATACACCTCCCCCTCTCTCTCACACACACACTGCCATTCACCTTCTCCCTAATCAAATCTCTGTGAAGACCATCCATCAGCCCCTATCATTTATCCTTCCCACACACACCAGCTCACAAAACAGAATTATTCTTGTTAACATTCATTCCATTAATGAGAAATCCCTGCTGGTTCATCATCCAGTGGTACAAGTCTTTGCACTCACAGGCTGACATCTCTATCATCCTCCAAACTGCTGCCCTGGGGTACAGTAATCTCTTACAGCCTGGTCTCCAAGCAGAGGAGAGGCACGTTTCTCAATACCAAACCTAAATTTAAATCTCTTTCCCCTTGAGCTGCTGGGGCTTCGGTATCTTTTTCTCCTGCATGGAACCTAAAATCAGCTATGATGCCTCATTGGTTAGCTAACTGCTTCTGTCCTTTGGGATTTTTCATACGCTGTTGATAAAAGAGCCAGTGAAAAATATATCCATTAAATTCTTGGTCTCTGCTTGCTTGTTTCCTTTTCTGCAAAGCTTGCAAAAAAAAAAAAAAAAAGGAAGGAGAAATACAGAAATACATAAATACATCACTCAAATGCAGCACTTCATATCTATCTGAGCTGAGGAAGTATAATCAGCCAATTCCTAAGACTCATCACAGGTGCCAGGCTGGTTCTCTTGTAGCCAAGCATCAAGGTGAGCACCATGTATTGCCTGACTTGATGCAGGAAGAGGAGCAGCAACACAAACTCTTCTACAACAGGTCACCACAAATCCTGACTGGTGAGGGAAACGTTAATAGATTGTAAATAGTTTTGAATCCCATTCTTTCCTGGGTGTGTCTTCTGAAATTTGCAAGGATGACAATTAAGACACATCTCAGTAATTATTTTCATGACACTGTGACCTCTACTGGACTTTGACCTCCAATTTATTCTACATCAGCTTCCAAGCAACCAGCCAACCATTTCACCACCTCCCAGAGCTCAGATGAACTGGTGATTTAGAGGGAGCGGGTTTTACATCATTACTAAGATGGTGTCATTGAGTCCTTCTCACCCCTTCCCATATGGGTCGTACTCACAACCCTCCCAAATACATTTTTCTCCTGTTTTGTTCGCTTTAAAACCAAAAGCCTTTTTTTTACTAATACTACTCACTTTGGAGATCACATCTTCAAGAACATATATTCCTTGCCTCTCCTTTTCTGTTTCCCGCCTCTTTAATTGCCCCACAATAATCTCGCTCTGCCCTCCTTGTAGCTTCTACAAAGACTCCAAGAGCTCTTCAGCTCTCTTCCAAGCCTGTAACTGCCAAGGTTGCTGCACCCAATCTCCAGTCCTCCACCACAGTGAGGATGTGCAGAAGGACAGATGTTACTGAACTGCAGTTGTTTTGGGGTATTTTTTTTAATGACAATGGGGCAAATTCTTTGTGTTAACGTAGTGCAGACTGATGTGCTGTCAGCATGCTCCAGCTTTCCTAGGATACACAGTACACACCACCAAAGAAACTTTTTAGACCACAAAGTTCTTGTGCAAGAAATCAGCATTTTCAGCCTCTCGTTCGCAAGCTTCCCCTCTCTCTTTCACATCTGTTGTCTTTTCTGTATGTATGCCTTTATTATTTCCTTACCCCTTGAACAACTTGTTTGGATCACGGGACTCCACCCATACCAAATGCTCACCCTGATATCCAAATTCTCTCGACAACTTCCAGTCAATTTTTAAAAATTAATTAAAGAAACTGGTTTATGATATCAACAAGGGCAGGGGGAAAGCCCTGCTTACCCTCATCAAGGTTCCCTTCAACTCTGTGAAATCTTGGCCTTTCCCTGCAGAAGTTTTAGGAAGATAGTTACTGGTGAGCTCTTCAACTGCCTCACCTGAATACTAATTTATTACTCATACCAGCAAATACACCCCATGCTCTTCTCAGCAGGGGAGATATCACTGCATCTTCAGCCCTACCACTGCACCCTTCAGTGCTCAGTCAGTCTGTCCCATGGTAACTGAGTCACCCCTATGGAGGAGCAGGCATCCCCTCACTGGCTCTTCACACATTATCACCAACCCTCAGCCACTTTGGAATCCTCCTCTGAGCACTCTGCAGCTCTTCTTTCCTCCTCCTCCTCTGCCCTCACCTTATGTGATATCCATTTGAACTCCCTTGGATTTCCCCCATTTTTCCAGTATTTACTAAGTTATTCCCTCTACCTCAAATTTTAATACTGCTTCTCCACTTCCTAAACCAGTGAATAATCTCTCTAATTTCTGATATAGATAGCTTCTTAGTCAAACATACAGAAAGATAACTTGTAGTCAAATGAATTCTGATACCAGCTAGTGGGGATCCTACACAGAAGTACAACAGACACCATGACCACAGCAGTCTCCAGCAGAAAAGAATACTGTCCTGAGAAAGGAGAGATGCAAAGCTTTAAAATGCCCAACACTTCAGAGATTGAGATAAAGAAAAATACTGAGTAGAGCAAGGAAAAAATAAGATCTTATGGTGAGTAAGGGAAAGGCACTTGATGAGTATGCTGCCTGACAAGAACACAGTATCCACCATGACCCAGGCTGCCTTTATTCCTTTTACATTCTCATATCTCACGTGGCACCACTGTCTGGTTAAATAGGAAGGAACGGAGAAACTCTGGAAAACTGCAAAAAAATTAAACAGGCTTCACGCATACCTGGCTATGGATTTTTATAGTGTTAATTAAGAGGATGCCGAAGAGTTCCAGGGAGGAGAAAATATTTCCCATAATGTCTGAGAGTAGAAGTTAACAAGCCTGCTGGGATCTTTTTAGCCCCTGCAGAGCTAAGGCTTCAACATTATTAAATGGCTGTCGTATCTAAAGTATGGTGCAATGTAACTCAACACGCAACAGAAAGCACAGGATGCTGAAATGGGGGATGACTTTAGATTACACCGCACGGTAATTCAGTTTCAGGACAGGTGTTTGCATGTGACTGAACAAGATACGACTGTGGAAAACAATAAAGGTACCCAAAAGAAGAGAAAAGACAGACATGCA
Organism: Callaeas wilsoni; assembly: GCA_013398955.1. Lineage (NCBI taxonomy): Eukaryota > Metazoa > Chordata > Aves > Passeriformes > Callaeidae > Callaeas > Callaeas wilsoni. The sequence goes on from VWPU01010646.1 coordinate 296,010, forward strand.
GTCAGGGCTCTCAAATAGCAAAAGAAGCACCAAAGGAAATTGCATGCTTCAAGACATTGTGGTTCAGTACAATCATCCAAGCAGATGAGCTATCAAAAACACAGACACTGCAGAAGCAGAGAAACGCTTTCCCTGGGTAGTGGTACTCCTCAGGAGACATGGTGTCTGGTGCCAGTTTTTAAGCACATAGTTGATGACTTAGGAATTGTTAGCCACCAAGGCTACAGTGACACGAGTTACTTATTGCTCCCAGCTCACCTGGGTACATCCAAAAAGCTTATCTTAAAGCCTTTCTCTATGCAAGCAGCAGCCATTTCCCACTGCAACCAGTGATCAAAAGGATTAGGCTGTATTTGATGAGTCTTTAAGGTGCACATTCTAGGTTTGCCTGCTTAGAATTATTTCACCAAGCCTAGCCCTTAAAATATACGCATCTTAAGAACGGGAAGACTACTAGTTTTCTTTCTAACAATACAGATCTTTAGGATATTTGGAAAAGACCTGTTCGATATTTGGAAAAGACCTGTTCTTAGTCATTGCCATGCATAAATGCATGACACAGCATACAGAAATTAATATAAACCTTTTTTTTTTAACTCTCTAGGGCACTTTTCTTTTAAAACACAAAAAGCAGTACCAGGATGTTGCTTTCTGACCAAAAAAAGAAAAAAGTTTCTGTTCCTTTTCTCTCCCCAGTACCAAGTGATTGCTTGCTGACATCCTAATCCATTCTCCAAGTAAGCAAGGTCGTCCCTGACTTCAGTAAAGGTGTTAGGTGTGCACTTAGCAAACAGAATTCCATGGAAAGTGACCTCAAAATCCGATAATATGAACATGCATGAACAAGCAGACAAAAACTGAGACTGTTCCCTACTGTTACCTACCCCTAATCAGTGGTATGTAGCATGACATTCACATAATTACCAACTTAAACAAAGTCTCCCTATATGAATCAGGCATGATGTGTATCGTCTACAACAATTTGTACAAACAGAAAGAATTGGAAAAGATTTTCCAAACATCCTGTAGCTTGCATAGGACTCCAAGTCATGATGGTTTTATGCACCTCTAACTGAAGTATCTAGTTCAAAGTGACCTAGATGATTTGGGGGAAGAAAAAGAAAAGAAAAAAAAAGACACTCATTATGCTAATTACCGCTCAAAAAGCCCCAAACCGCCCTCATTCATCATCTTTCTCATGACACATGCAACTTGCCCAGCCTAAACAATACATAGAGATTTCATTATGTCAGGTTAAAAAAATAGACTAATCAGTCACAACACTGAAATCCAGAGTCTGGCACAGAATCTTGACTCCCCAAGTGCATAACCTATACTAGTACTTAGAAAACCATGCAAAGAACTACTCTGTGCAATCAAAATTCAGAACCGCCACAACCAGTTAACCTCTCTTACCATACGGACAATTTCACTAGCAAACAATCATAGTTCAATGATTTAAAGCAGGCAATTTTCAATGCAAGTAGAAAGCAGTGTTTGTACGAAAGAGGCTGTTAAGTTCTTGACTGACCTACAATTTTGCAGAATTTCTTGAAATTCTGTTCAGTACCAAATCCCACCACTAAGAGATTTTCTTAGGCAGGAGAGACTTCATTTTTTCTCCCCCTCCAACAAACTACCATATAGCAAGCATCCATTTATACTCTAAACTGCACAGTAACGTCATGGGGTTTGGGCACTTTCTCTGCTTTCCAAATATTACACAAGGAAAGGGAAACAATACCATATGAAACGGTAAACCAGGCACCATCCAACCGCATTTCAGAGGAAATCACTTGCACTCAGTCATCTGCCAGAACTGTAAGGAGACCAAAAGTTTGTCTCCTCTGGGCTCTAAACATCTTCCTCCACCCCATGTCTCCCGCCAGCTGCAGCGCATTCCTGCCTTGCAAGATGTGAACCTAATGCAGAAGGTTAACTCCCTTCAAGGAGATTTCTGAGCAGCAGAGATCATGCACTGGTGAGCAAAGATGTACCTGCTCTGGTCTCTGCTGGAGATGGCAGTAGGAGGCCTGGCGTTGTCCCCAAGAACCTCCAGAGGTCAAAAGAAAAACTCATCACTGAACGTATGTTTATCCCAGGCATGCAGTATCTGAATGAAAGTGACAACACCTCATGGCAAAATGTTCAACAAAGGTCAGATCTTGCCCTGCCTCTCACTGCCTCCCCTCCCTGCTCACACTGTTATGGCAGGATCATGCACCATGTTGGAAGCCCCAAGCAAGAGCATCACAGTCACCCAGTGAGGGCTCTCTTATGGTGCTAGGAGCCAGTTCCAGCACCAGGCACGCTCCCTGCAGGCTCGGGCCTGGGAACAGAGGAACAAGAGAACCCTGGCAGAGCACAAGGGGCACGAACGAGGAGGGAGGGGAAAAAACAGCACTCAGGGCTGATCAGGGCTTTGCAGCCAATGCCAATGTAAATTGTGCTCAGGGCAGACTGCAGTTCTTGCTCCAGCTGTAAACGTCCAGGAACAAAGACTGCTTTTTTGCCCTTTTGCAAAGCATCTAACACATGCACACAGGGAGCCTCAGCCAGATGGAGGGCTACGAGGCAGTGGCAGGCAGGAGAGACAGCGTGTCAAACAGCAGCACTGATGATGTTTAGTGATGAACGGCAACGCGAGCTACAAGGTGGTCTTTCTTTCCACCTTCCAGTTAGCCCTTTGGATCGTGTTAGCCGCCTGCTTCTTATCAGACTTTACAGTTCCCCCTCACCACTACTCAATTCCATCATGCCGTCACTTAACTTGTGCATGTAATTTAAAGCCAGATAGACGGCGGGGAAATTGCTTCCTCTGAGGCCCCTACTAATTGACCCCTATCCACAGAGCTCAGCAGTCTTCCCTTAACAGCGCTCGCACGCGCTACCGCAACACGAAGTGCAAGTTCGGAGGTTGCCAGCGCAGCCTCTCTCCCCCGTGGCACTGCCATATGGTGTTAAGGCTTTCAGGATCAGACACCGTTCCTGCTGAAATCAATCATCACAACCTATCCCTGGAGAAGGCCATCTCAAAATCCCACTGGCTTGAAACGCAACTCAGCAAGGTGCCTCGGATTTGGAGGCTGGTATTGACTCAGTCAGGTTGGTATGCAAACGCTCACTTTAATAGCGCACATATCAATTAGCTGGGCTGTTTCAAAGGGAGCGAGTGGTGCCCGCTACGATGACAGCATGCCTAAACAGCTGATATTTCACATTTGGCAGGACCCTTCAGCCCCTGCCAATGCAAGTCAGCCTCTCTGCTTGAACTTGCTGTCATGCTAATGAAAATGAGCACTGGGGCAACTGAGATTCATACACTGAGTGGGGTTCACTTAAAAGAGAGAAGGATGTAAACTATCGTCAGGCACCTAATCTTCATAACCTGGAGCAGAAGTTATAGACATGTACACCAATCAGAGGAAAATAAGTAGTCTCTATGGGTAAATAAAGATTATGTCTCTTTAAACCGATTGTAAATCTGTATGAACACAGAATATACATACACAAGTAGGCAGCGTGCAACGTGACGTCAGTCTGATTTTTATAGATTTATTATTGCCGTACATAAAATTTCCTAGTAATAATAACATTCTATGAAAAATACTAGAGCATTGGGACACTTTTAATGTGAAAATAGTACAAGAAAAGTAGGAAAAAATAATTCAAGTGTTTTAAAAAAAAATGATGGGCGAGAAGCATTCCATTAAAAATACAAGGGTCAGGAACTGGAAAGCATTCACGTGAATCTGTCTTCAACTCCATGTACTATCTTTGAAAGTTATATCCTATGCCTTCATTGCACCAGTAGAAGGGATTTAAAGGAAAAAGAGAGAAATGGTTTCTGTGGGATCAGCCAGTTTACGGTTTATTGGTATTTTTCTAATTTTTCGTATGTTTTTAAACATGGTTCCACCCCCTGCTGTAAATCACCCCTGCAATTTGCAGCCACTGCCGAGCACAATTTACGAATCACCGAAGTGTGTAGTGGAATGTGAGCCCCTCGATCCTTGACACATTTCCATGGGAGCGTGCCTACCAAGGTGCCAGGGGATCATCCATGCAGAGCAGTGGATTCCCCAGGAGCACAGGCCAAATGCGTCGCTGCAGCCTCTCACTCCGCAGGGAGGCTGTCCTTGCCCACCCCAACACCGACACCGCTGCTGCAGTGCCCTCGTGGAGGCCCTGTCACCCTCTGACGCCCTTCCAGCTGGTGGCTGTACAGCCAGAGCACTGCTGCTGCACTTGTGCTGTAGGCAGCCCTTCTGTCACTTCATCAGTTAATTTAAATTTTTTATAAAGAAGAAAGAAGGCGTAAGGAAAACAACTATATAAGTAAGTTATTCTTCCTCTCCTACTGACAAACCACATTTCTGTAAAGAAATTAGCCACATCCTGTGACAAAACTTTGTGATGGGCCATGACCTGCAGAGAAGTGATGCCTTACTGACATCTCCACAGCTGGAAAGAGAAACCTGTTTCCTTCGAGTCACAGTACAGCAGCAGAGGAGCTTTTGTGTTTATGTATCTGATGGAGCAGAATCAGGAGAGAGCAAGTGGGGGAAAGAGAGAATGAAGAGAAGAAGTGAAGGCAGGTGGTTATGAGAGCACACAGGTGGCTAATTAAACCGTGAGTTTTACTAGTCACAGTGGTTAAACAATTTTAACGGGAGGCATTCTTATAGCACGCCTGAAAAGTTTTTAACAGTACCAAACACCTTTGTCAGGAGCAAGGAAGTTCTGGAAATGTGCTCAGAGATGCACACGAACCCATAGGAGGATCTGATAATGTACAAATTCGTTTCTTCCAGAGATAGCTCACTTTCTGCACAAATCGATAAGCCATCAGAACCTATCATTTATCACAAACATTAAATCCCAGCAGCACCCTGGTTTGCAAGCCTAATGAGGGAACCTGGCACACAAAGGCACTCTCAGTGCTGGGTCGTGTGGGGGGAATTCACCACGCCTCTGGTTCAAGGAGTCTCTTTTAGGCTGTACTCAGCAATAACAGCCCAGGGCGCTAACTATCCTTGTCGCAAACTTGCTACAAAACCAACAAAGGCATATTATTGAGAAAAACAAGAGCTGAAAACCCGGTCTAGTTTCTATCCCCTGGGAAGTCCATCCTGGTTTTTGTGTCAGCAATGCTGGGTCACCAGTCTCAAGAAAAAGAGCTAAAAGGATGCAAAGCTGCGAATTAAACTTTCAGCAAGGACAGTTCACTCTTGCAAGAATTAATTAGTTGTTTTGATGAGGCTGGTTAGGAAAGAGTTAATGCTATCAGTCAAATGTCAGTTAACCCCCAAATGTTGCTTTCGTCCCATGGCAGTGTCAATATCAACACTATTATCTCAATTTATTTAACACAGAACAAATTAATTGGCTCTAAGTGTTGCTTTTTCCCTGGAATCCCTCATCCCATCTCTTCTTGGAGAGAGCTCCTGCAAGCAATGAGCAAGGGAATAAACCGCTATGCAAACATGCACAGGCATACACACACACACACACACACACACACACAGAGGGAAGTTGCAATTTCTCACTTAGTTGCTGATTTCTGTGACTACAAATCTTGGTGTCACCGGCCATACACTACTCCTCTGTACTAAATCCATCATCCTCGACACCTTCAGACGCATCCGAGATGTGTGTCGAACCAGCAACACTATAATTTTAGTAATGACAAGGGATTAAGTATGATTACTAGTCTTTTCTCTCACTTGTTTCCTTCCCCTAACGATACCATCCAATTGCCATTTTCCTCATGGTTGTGTATTTTGGTTCCCATTGTCTGTCGTACCCAATACAATAACCGAAATGTCTGCGACACGGGATCTGCCTGTCTCTCGTACGTCTAGCAAATCTGAAAACCTGTTGTTACAGCTTTGGGGAACACAATACATTGTCAGTTCCGAGGAAACGTTGTAAAAATAACCGTACATACAGTTCAGTCAGAAATCAGTTCAGTCATACCTGTGCTATTCTTCCATTGTGTTTAATACACCACGAGCAGGTTATTTCATAAAAGACATTGCCAAAGAGATTACTTGGGTGCGTTTCACCTACTACTGGGCTCCATGGCCCCTTGTCTGTCTGGGACAAACTGCTACCAGCCAACCTGGAGATGAACTTGCCATTGCTTTCCCTGAACTTCTGACAGCGAGAGCCTGGTGTTCAGCTAAAACTTTCCCTTTCCCACCTCCCCCTTCCTACAAACCGCCCCGAATCGTCATGATTGCCATTAATTTAAAAAGAAAAAAAAAAAGGGGGGAGAGAGAAATAAAAAGAAAATAAGAAGAAAAAGAAAAAGGAACCAGAGAGCCAGCAGTCTTATGGAAACAGCACGGCAGGTAAACCAGGTTAGCATCGTTCCGTAAGGGCCACGAGCTGGCGGGGCGGGGGCCGGCGCCTCCCGGCCGTCCCTCCTCGGCCCGGGGCCGGGGGCCAGCGGCCGAGGCCCGGCTCGGCGGGGCG